>BPLS01000321.1:175544-233501 GCA_019656275.1 Rhododendron kiyosumense
TTTACTTCAGCTGTTACAAAAATCTATTAAATAGAAAATTTATAGGCAAAACTCTATATAAATCAAGATATCTTTTTTGGTTAAAATTTATCAGCCTGATTTATTTTATTTTGTTGAACTACGTTATCTTTATATTCACAAATCAACTTTGGCTCAATATGAATGATGATCAGGTGGAGACAATATTACAGAAAAATTAAATTATACACACAAAAAAAAAAAGATTTAAGTGTATGTTTTGAACCCATATGATTCGCTCGAACCCCTTAATCACTAGTGGAGCTTAAGGACAAGCGGTATTAATAAGTGATGTTTAGCAATCTTTGCTTCAACTTCACGTCAACTTTTGGTGATTAATCAAAAAACTTAACGCATCACTCGTAAACTTTACGTGAAATTTAAAAATAAAAATAAAAATACGGAAAAAAATTCCAAAATGAAAATTTTAGGCCAACTGGAGAGCTATTCTATCAACTTACGTTAACGAAGCTGGGGTAGAACATGACATGCGCTCTATTGTTCAGCACGTCAACCACCGCTTCTTTGATCCCCGGCAGCCGCTTGACGGCCTTCTCGACGGACCCGGCGCAGGCCGAACACGTCATCCCGACCACCGAAAACAGCGCCGTCGACTCCGACCCTTCCATATTCTTCTCCTCTTCCGAAGACAACGCTCCCTTCGGGTACTTCAGCATCGACGGGTAGTGCGGCCGCGGGGACAGGTCTCCTCCTCCTCTACTACTCTCGCTCCTCATGCACGCTAGGGAGAGAAACTGCGCCACCATGTTTACGCCGCCGCTCTCTCTCCCTTCTCTTTCTCTCTCGCAACGAGACTAGGAGTCTTGGAAGGGAAAGGAGCGTCCCCTGGAATCTGCTCCCCCTGCGTCGTGTCGTCTTATATAAGGTGTTTTCAATCTCAGTCCACATTTTTTATACTTTTCTGATTCCTAGTTGATGCAAATGATTTGTTTCCAAAATTTCAACTTAAAACGAAGAAAAAAGTTGGTAAAAGTAAAAAAAAAAGTTACGGAAAAAAAAGTATTAGACGAAAAAGTTAGGAAGAATTGAGCTATAGTAGTGTTCCTTCATGTGACACCATTATGTAGTACTCTAGGCTCGGAGCGGATAAGTTCAAGCGCTGTCCTACCAAAGTTTTAGAAATTACTATGGTAGTTTTTTCATTTGAACGTCACAATTATGTAGGTTTGTCCACCCAACGTCATCTAAAACAATTTAACATCCGGCCATCCAAGATATTTTTAGAAAAATTCGATAATCCTCCTTTTGAGATTGTACGCATCTGTGAAAACGTTAAAACTAGATTCAATATTGTATCGTTTGAAATGGATATGGATGCGCAAAATTATATGCATCTCTAATCATATCTTTGTAGATGAATAGGTTGGTCGAAAATATGTACAATAATTTATCTGATAATAACTATTTTGTAATATATGTGGTTAGGAATCAAAATCGCCCTTGATATGTGAAAAAAGAAATAAAGTTTCACTCACTGGACATTGAAATTCTACGGCCGTCCTCATCTTTCACCACACAATCTTGTGTGGTCAAAGATTCGGAGTATGAGCCGTTCAAAAAAAGACTTGGAGTATTATTATATTGAAAAATCATTCCATGCGTTTAGGGCACTGTTATGCAGTGCTCTGGAAACACCGCCACCTCCAAGCCTTTTTTCATTACACAATCTTGTGGGGTCTGAAACTAAACGTGCGGACCCCACAAGATTGTATGGTGGATGAGGGGTCTAGGCATCATGGGGTCGCTAAATAGTCTCTAGGTTATATTGGAGTTCAATCGCTAGCTGACTTCTTTTGAATAGCTCGTTTACCTGGTAGATAAGGTATTGCGAGATAAGAGATAAGAAAGTAAGGTGGATTAATTAAGTAGGAAAGATTAGTTTTTTTTTAATTAATATATGAGACTAAAACGTTTAAACATCTACAAAAAGGAACCCCAAAGGAGCTACACGGAAATCCACAAACCGGACAAACCATTAGAAAAAAGCCTTCTTAGCACAATCATGTGGAGTAAGCCCGATTACACTTATGTCTAACAAAACCAAATGTACAAGAAACAAACCAATCCTTCAGGATAGAGCAGTCTTGTACTGCAACCGAAACATTACTGGGAGGCTATTGGAAGCTAACCGATTCTTGATCATAACCTCTGCATCCCTTCGGAGAACGAAGAGCACAACCCAATTCTAGGCCCTTACGAACAGCTTTCTGCCCTATCAACTTTTGATGGTAGGATAGTGGTCTACTATGGTGGTGACGGGTGACAGATAATTAGGGTTTGATTCCGGGGAGGGAAGCTTGAGAAACGGCTCACATGAGTTGTCTTTTTTTGATCCACGCTCACATGAGTTGTCAAAAGCGCAAAATAGATTTTCAAAACGAACTATGACCCCCGTCATTTCTGTTGAATTGAGAAGGAGTTGAAAACATTTATGACAATCTGGGTTCAAGGGCTAATCAAAGGCTGTGGTGTGGATAAAGGATAATGGGTGATACATATATGAAATGAAGAAAGAAGATTATGTGCGCGTGTGAGAATTTTTTATATTTTTTATTTTCAAATTTTGAAATTCTACCTTTTCAAAATCAGTTCAGAGTGTTTCTCGAAAAATTTAGATTACAGATTCTCAAATTATATAGATACTGAAAATTAAAGCTAAAAAAGAAATGAACCTCTCAAAATTTTAAAACTGGGTTTGGATAAGCAACGATCTTTGCTTTAACTTCACGTCAACTTTTGGTGATTAATCTTTCATTCCGACGACGAGAGAAATTAAAAAAAAAAATTATCGGCCAAGTTGAAAACAGTAAACAAAAGATACTAAAAATTATTTTGTTTCAAATTTTTGCGGTTCAGTAACTTTGCTTATTTGATTTTTGTCCTATTTTTTCTTTTTGAAAATTTCTTGTAAAGCTTACGAGTGATTAATCAAAAAACTTAACGCATCACTTTTAAACTTTAAGTGAAATTTTAAAAAAAAATAAAAATAAGGAAAAAAAATTCCAAAATGAAAATTTAGGCCAACTGGAGAGCTTGTTGGGTTTTGCCCATGTGATATTGAAAAAGTAAAAGAAATTAATTTTGGTTAGTTGGTTTTAATTGGTTCGGGGGTGTTCAGCAGTGAAATGGGTTGGTTGCTTGGTGAATGACCTTCTCTAGAAACATCTCTAGAATTAGCCGGCTGTGCATGGAAAGTCCCAAAGCGCATTTGTGATGCTTAGAATATGAAGAGTCAAGTGTCTAGATCCTTCTTTTATTCCTATTTAAATGAAGAGTCAAGTGTCTAGAGCATTTGTGATGCTTGAAATATGAAAGTCCCCGGCAGGCGCTTGACGGCCTTCTTGATGGACCCGGCGCAGGCCGAACACGTCTTCGTGATGTGGGACTTTTATGGGTGAAAGATCGGAAATTTTATTAATTGAAAATATTCACAATGTTACGTAACCTTCAAATTTTATGTTTTGTTATATTTTAATTCTTAGCCTTTAGAAATTAATGTTGATATCCTTGTATTTCAAAGGTTAATTACCATGCACTATTTGATAATTTTTTCCAAAATACTAGAGGGGGGCAAGCCTTTATACATTGGAAATTTGTTTTTTTAATATAATAGTAAAGGTTATTTTTTCTTCTTGCAGAGGCGACCGTCCCTACTGGCCCCTTCCTGGTTCCATCCTGGTCATACCATTTCTCTAGAGTTTTAACTTCATGTTGAACCCCTTGACTTTGAAATGACATTGATTTAATTTGAAAAAGAAAGGAGAAAAAATAAATTTGCATAGGATGTGACTCATCAAGTTTTTAAAATAGACAAATATTATGAGATAAGCAAAAGTGAACAAATAAATGGTGACGGACGAAATACGAAAAAATGAAAGATTCTGGTAAACGCCAAGATTCTTTAGCCATTGAATCTGAAGCAATTTACTACTTTTGTTTTGAAACAGAATCTTTCATTAGCCATTGAGAGAAAATGGTAAAAATTGCTCCTTGATCTACCATTTCGTCATTTGATTCTCCATCCAACTGCGAAACTGGCTTGATCTCGCCATGTTCGCAGTTGATTTCTTGTTTGTTCGTTTGGATTGAATACTTTAGGGCGGTTTTTTGAATTATGTTGAGTACTTGGAGCAAAATTCCAATTCCATTTCGTCTAATTTGTGAAATAAGTATTAAATCTGTAACAAATTTGAGAACTTTTGAAAATTGAGTAGGCTCAAACGACCCTATTTTTATAAGTTTCCCTCCATTCTCATAGTACCTGTAACAGTTTTTTAAAATTTGTAAACTATAAAAATATCATTGTTTGCTTATTTGAATTTTAGTTTTGGAAGATGTGTTTCCAAATGAGTGTTTCTTGGGAGGAGTTAAATGGGAGAAGTATAAAATTTGAACTAAATGTATTTTGGTATTTAGAGATCCAAACCTAAAGGTATGTTTTTTTTTTTTTGAGATCCGTATACGTATCTCAATTTATTGGATTGCAGAAGTGCGATCTAAGTGATTGCAATTGTCAGATGTTTTTAATGGTTCAGATTTATTTTTAATCTTGTACTGGTAATAAAAGAATTTTACCTATAAATCTGAACCATTGATTGAACCGCACATCAATTCTCTACAGTTGAGAAGCCGAATCCTATACTATTTTATTTGGTTCGTTGGGGCTTTGCCTCCGAGTTACGTTCGCGGGCTTTTTGAAATGGGTTGAGTTTGGTTTTGGCACCAAAGAATGTTCCAAAGGACATGCATGCAGCTTATTCTCTCTCACTTAAACTAAAAGATTCAAATGATCAAAAAAACAAGAAACTAAAGATTCTATATGCGCGCACCAAAACTTTTTAATTTCGTAACATTATTCTATATGTGCGAAAATATTTTGTTAATGAAATGTTGTTGAGATATATGCTAAAAAAAAAATTTGTCAATGATTTGGCTGCGATCAACTGACATAACACATAATAATATAATATGTATGGTGTAAGGCGACAAAAAAGATGACAACAGCCATCAATTCATTCTTATAATATTTTGTATGACAGACATAAAGTATTGATACTGGGTTTAAAATGCCTTTAACTATCGTAATCGTTTTCATTTGTAGTACGTTGTTTTTAGTTATTAGACAACATTTTGATTTGTCTGGACAAGAGAAATAAAAAAATGCCAAAATTGAATGTTTTAAAAAGACAAAAATAAGCTAAAACAAACATAAATTTTAGTTGTTATTAATCTTTAGTTAACATTGTTCAATTTTTTAATTGGTTTATGCTTCATAGTTCTCTCTCTCTCTCTCTCTCTCTCTCTCTCTCTCTCTCTCTCTCTCTCTCAACAAAAAAAAAAAAATTTGGGAACTCAAAACTCAATCTGAAAAAAGTTAAAAAGAGATCAAAAGAAGTCGATATAATGGAATTGTGCTATTTTAATTTCAATTAGTCCAACAAATACTACAATGCTGAAGTAGTGCATTATAATTTGTTCTTACGCCGTTGCGGGTTCTGTTTATGTCCAGTTTTTTAATGGTCCAGTCCGGTCCAGTTTTGGACCGTTGTGGGCCCCTCCCGGATCTACAACAATGATCGAAATCATTCATTTTGTAGAACTCATCAAATATGTCATTCACGCCAAAAATCAGCTTGATCGAACATCAATAGGTACATGGACAAAACATATTTGTACAAGGAAAAAGAGATGACAAAAATTAAGTTGAAATTAATAATTGCCCATTTTTTTCATGTACAAATCTATTTCGTTCATATACCTATTGATGTTCAATTAATCAAGCTAATTTTTAGCGTGGATGACATATTCGACAAGCTCTACAACATGAACGATTCCGATCATTATTGTAGGCCCAGAAGGGGCCCACAATGGCCCAAAACTGGACCGGACTGGACCGTTAAAAAACTGGACATGAACTGAACCCCCACTGTTGCTTCAAAAAAAGGAAATTAAAACGTCAAAATGGAATTCTTTTTCCCTAAACTATAATTGTGCATATAATCTTGCAGTATAAGTAGAGGTAACGTATGAAAATGTTTCAAGTAATAACGCCAAAAAAAATCGAACAGTACTCTTCAATTAGAAATTAGAAGGGCCTTAGCTTCTAAGAAAAATAATGTTATTATATATGTGTGTGTAGGGACGTAGGGTTAAGAGTATCAATTCAACGTGGAAGAAACTCCTATCTATGATCATAAGCGATGATATATAAGATAACATTAGATATGACAAATATCGTAATCTGTGCTATACGCAGTGGCTCGGGCAACCTCATGGAAAAAGTAAAATTGTTACTACAGATTTGTGTTTGCTCCTATGATTTGCTTTGAATATTGTAGGGCTTGTTACATTGTTAAATGTATAAAATTTGAGTTGGGATTGAGAATTTGTTATTTAAATAAGTATATATACTAGTATAATATATGAATAATTTACATATATATATTGCTTAAGTTGTAAATCATGAAAGTCTAACACTTAGGTTTGGGATTTGGATAGATTTAGGATATTTGGTGTTTGATTGTTTGGGAGAATTGCCTATATTTTCGGTAGTAGTATTGATGTTTATTGCTATATGGACACGAAGTCATTTGATTTAGGTCGGTATTAATTACAAAGCATTCATGCATGGGACCCACATAAACCAGACAATTCAAAAAAATATTTGAATGCATTCTCTAGATATTTGATTTCTAAGTGCTATTTTTATTATTATTGGTCGTCTAAGTTGGATTATTCAAAAGACAGTCCTAGGCAAAAAAATAGTGTACTCATGACGAAGGGAGTAAGTTGTGTGCGTAGCATTACTCTTTGTTAAGTTGCAGATGTTAATTAGAGTACGGAGTTTTGGGTACGTTTTTTTTATGTTTGGGAATCCAATTAATAATGAGAAGTGGAAAAAAGTATTTAGATATATATTCCTATGATATTTCTAGAGTACTACCTTTGACTTATACTTCTGGATATATACTCTTGCATTATATATTTGAAAACAGATTATTATCTCTCAGATCTTTTACTCTGATAACTTCAGGGATAGGAGAACCGTAAATGTTTATTTGTTTTGCTTTAGTCAATAGATATTTGTAGATGGTACAAAAATTAAAATAGCAAGAAGTGGAGATTTATTAAAATGTCAAATGTTTCCCACCACTTAATTGGCTCAACTGAAGCTCTTCTCTTGATTCTTTCCAATATTACATATATACTATATACTCCCTCCGTCCCAAATTCATTGTCCTTTTTTGATATTCGTGCAGTTTTCAATCGCTTATATCTTTCAATGTGAATCTCCAAAAATATGCAATATGGATCTTATTTGATAGATTTCAATTTGTTCTATAATACAAAGATGTCAAAATCATGAAAAATATTATAGATTGAAAGATATAAGCAAGAGACAAAAAAGTGAAAAATGAATAATGGACAATGAAAATGGGACGGAGGGAGTATAAATTAATCTGCGTTGTTGTATATATCATTTTTAACATATGTTCAACTCCAATTTATTCAACTATGGAATATAGCCAGTTATACGTCCAGGTTCTAATGTCAAAATGTCAAATTATGAGGTCTAGGTTGCCTTGAATTATGGTGCCCCTACATTACATATAAATTTGGAAAAATCAAGTAAATAAAGAAACAATCATTAGTCCAATTTCTAATGTCTAATTCCCTAGGTCTACCTTGAATTATGATTCCCCTTCATTACATACACATTTGAAATAATTAAGTAAATAAAGAAGCAATCACTCATCCAGGTTCTAATGTCAAATTCCGAGGTCTAGGCCGCCTTGAATTATGGTGCCTCTACATTACATGCACATTTGAAATAATTAAGTACATAAAGAAACATATACTCAAGTCCAATTTATTCAATTACATGGAATATATATAGCCGGTCATACGTCCAGAATCTTAGGAGGCGGGGGGGCTGCTCCCCCCTTGCAGCTCCCCTTGCTGCTGCCCCGGCCTTTCCGGGCCCACTCCGGTCTCGCTCCGATGATCGGAAACGTTCACTTTGTAGAGCTCGTCGAGTAGAACAACCATGTCAAAAATCAGCTTGATTGGATATCATTAAGTATCTGATCGGAGCCCATATAACTCTCGGTCTATGGGTTACAATGGTTTTGATCCAGTGTTTCGGATCCATTCTTTTTAAGATAAAAAGGATCCGATCAAGTACTTAATGATATCCAATCAAGCTGATTTTTGACATGGTTGTTCTACTCGACGAGCTCTACAAAGTGAACGTTTCCGATCATCGGAGCGAGACCGGAGTAGGCCCGGAAAGGCCGGGGCAGCAGCAGGGGCAGCAGCAAGGGGAGCTGCAAGGGGGGAGCAGCCCCCCCGCCTCCAGAATTTTATGTCAAATTCCTAGGTTTAGGCTGCCTTGAATTCTGGTGCCCGTACATTACATATACATGTGCAAAAGTTTTGAAAGACAATCTGTACAAGTTGGATAACAAAGTACTATGCTATTCTATTTTGCACAACAAAAAAGTTCTGTACCCATATTTGTGGGGACAATATATAGAGATTAAAGCTAATTGTGCAAGCGCGCGCCACCTAGTGCATGGAAGAGTGGGAGACCATATTCTCCTCCTATAATGAGTGATATAATCTGTGTACTCCTTTTTGCCATATATATATATTATGTGTTCTCCACTCAAAGGAAATTGCAACGGTCCTCAACCTCCTACGGATTCAGGGATGCTGCAAAACAACTCCTTGTAGAGCGCTGTAGGGCGTATCCAGACTGTCTAAAAGTGTTTTCAGCTGTTCAAATTAAAAACAAACTCTTCCAAAATTATTGAAAAAGTTTGTTTTCCATCCGACCCATTAATTGTCGAGACGGACCTTGTAAAATGCTTTACAGCATCCCCGAATCCACCTCCTAGCTAGAGTCTTAGTGCAGTTGGTCGTTTGCCATTTATGCTTGTATGTGTGTGCGGAGGGGAAAGAATGCACGTCGAAGCAAGAGGAAAGGAAGACTGAAGTAAGGGGTATAAATTTGGCCCAGTCCGGGCCCTAAACAATCGGGCTGACCTGGTCCAAGGTCATCGGCTCCCCCAAAAAATTGGGCCCTGGCCGGCCCAGAATTAAAATTTTACGCCCAAGCCCAGTCTGAAGCCATAACATATCTGGGCTATTTAGGCCCTTTTTCCTTAGAAAATTTCATTAATTTCTAGGAGTAAAATGAACCTTTGAGCACAATTATTATTTAATTACTTCAAAATGAAGGGTATTTTTTTTACTTCATGAATCACATAAAAGAATTTATTGAGTGCATGAATTTAACACATTGTGCGTGGAATATAATTGAATAATTATTGTAAGCATGAACTTTGGAATAAAAGTACTTTTTTCTGTTAAACAAAAACAAACTTTTTATAATAAACATAAGAGTGGATAAATTGCATCACTAGAGGTCGAGTACATTCCATTAACCTGCTAAGAAAAACTTATAAATACCCAAAGACAAGAGGAGGTTCATTAACCTGCTAGATTAAATGATCAAACAGTCAAACTGATCAAGTAGTGTTGTGATTGTAAAGTGATATAGAGGTCTGTAGCTAAAGAGGGAAAATGAGGCTCAAAAGGCCTTGAAGTTACAATAAGTTGCAAATCTCTCACTTGGTTTTGACTAGAAACACATCAACTACTAAAAGGACAAGACGGATACAAATGAAGAGAGTTGAGAAAGCACGAAACTCGATCATTCTTGACACAAAAGGCATATCAAAGGCCCCTGGCAAGGCATATCAGAGCGAAAAAACCAACAAGTCATAGCTTATATGGCTCGCGATTTGACAATGTCGATGCTCATTTCGCTGGGATCTGTTGCCTGCAGTTCGACTTGAATCCCGTCGAGTTCTCTCTTGAATCTATCCTTGGAACTAGCATACACCATCTTATCCCTCACCCTTGATGTATCAGGAGCCCTGTTCCCGAAAACCCAAAAAATAATTAGTATTTCTCAGTTGTGTCTATTGTCAAAAACAAATGAACTCTAGGCTATATTCTGTGTTCATTATACTGAGAGCTTCATACTCAGATTGCTTTCCCTTCATAAATACTAGTTTTCCCTTCATAAAATTAACTTGGACACTCTAGTAGCCATTGGGGTTGCAAACGAGCCAAGTCGAGCCGAGCTGAGTTTTTTATCGTTCAAGCTTGGCTTGTTTGTAAATGAGGCAAGCCCGATTAATTTACAAAACAAGCTGAGCTTTAAATTGTTGAGCTCGACTCAGGTACTAAAGGAGCCTGAAACTCGTGCTCGAGCTGCTCAGTCCATTTGCGGCCCTAAGCATGCCACGGGGTTCCAACTTACATAGAATGAGAACCAATTAAGGGTCATATAAATCCTCTAAGTCAATGCAAGCAATAATCAAGCCTAGCTTTTGACTCTTGAATCATGATTTTATTGAGTGCATTTACAAGGTACGTACCATGCAATGAAGAATATTTTGCTTTTCTGGACATTCTCATCTGTGGTGAAGTCGAAGTCATAGACCGCGTAGCGGCACTTATCGCTCGGGAGGGATGCAGCAAAATCATCATAGCTCTCCTCAGGGTTCCCGAGCTTCTCGACCGTCACCCGTTGGTTCTCAATCTTGAACACGATGAACCGGTAGTTCCTCTTCGCTTTCAGCTCCAAGAACTTCAGCTTACACTCGTCGTCCACCGCCATTCCAGATGCAGCATTCGCCTTCCCCAAAAAGTTGCAATATCAGAAACGAGAAATTGGAAATGACAAAAGGAAAGGATCCTCCTCCCCGCCCCACAAGGACACTGGCTGGACCTGTCCAATGCACTTGTGGGATCTTTCTAAGACCACTTTAATGATTGAAATCGTTCACTTTTAAAAATTGTTTAGACCATCAACCAGGCCATAACTTATGTTCGTCGAATATCGATTGAAATGTTTTTGAAACACATTTATGCTGATTAAAGTGTTTTAAATGAATTTTGAAACACTGGATCAAAACTTTTTTTTTTTAACATAAATGTGTTTCGAAAATATATTGGTCGATATCTAATGACCATGATTTTGACGTAATTGATAGTCTCAAGAAATTCTAAAAAATAAACGATTCTGATTATTAAAACAGGCCCACAAAGATCTTGGACAAGAACTAGCCCGCAAAGCGGATCCCCTCTAATCTTGGAAACCATCTAGAAAGAGACAAGCTGGGATAAATGACCAACAAAAAATGAGTACCGCATTAAATATTTTGACACAGATTGTTCAAGCTCATGATTATCTCCACCATGGAATATTCTCAACTACCTCATCAAAAAAAAGTGTGGAAATTCTGGTGTAATTTTCACATGACAATGATACTTCCTTTATCCAGAAGCATAGTCATACCAACTTTGTTTTCATATCCATCTTTCTGCACCGAGAGAGAGAGAGAGAGAGAGAGAGAGAGCATACCATGTTGTCCTCCAAGGAGGGAGCAGAGAGATATGGAAAATGTGGGAAACAAAAGGGAAAGGGGGCTAAGGGGGGCCAAAAGAATGAATGAGAGACATGGGAGTGAAAAACAGAGAAAACAGATCCTTGATTTTTGGGGAGATAAAGAGAGAGAGGTGGAACTTGTATCGTTCCAATTTTATCGGATGTCCCCGAAGGGACGAGAGAGGTGGGACTTGAGGAGAGGAGAGAATTTGTTGGACAGAATGATAGGTTAACAAATTTTTTGTGCCTTACGTTTTCAGTTAGCCTCCACAATTCACTAACTTGCCTCCACGTTGTGAAGTCGCAATGGCATGTCCAAACCCGGAACCCCCAAACTCACTTTTCCATTTTTGGCACATTATGGGTACGAGTACACCGGGATTTTAGAAGTACCCGTGCTTCATGAATACACAAACAACTTTAGAAGTACCATGATTCCTTCATGGTTGAGAACATTCTTTACAATCTCGATCACCTCTTTTGTAACAATAGCCTAGTCAATGCCCTCATAAAACTTATGTTATCAGGAGCGGAATCAGAAGTTCTTGAATTGCGAGATCAATATCTAGAAAAAATACTAACAATAGTGCTTAGTCTTTTCGTTATTTATTAATAATTCGAAAACCCTACCGACAACTCTTAAAACGGTGGTGGTTATGGTGTAAAAAATCTCAAATTAAAGCTCATTTCGAAAAGTAGATAAAGATTTATAAATTGGCATAACTTTTACTAAAATAAATTTCTAAATTCTTTTCCATTGGGTATACTATTACGAGTATTATCAATGTCTATAATTGGGAGGTGCTGAATAAGGCCGTACAATTAGAAGGGGCAGTCCTTATTTTTGGTGAGGGTACTTGTTGCTAAGACAATGACTAATGCTACTCCACTAGCTTTGAATATAAAGCAAGCGGGTTGAAACTTTTGGATCGGGAGATACTGTCAGGCGGCATGTTTGGCAACAGTACCGAGCGACTAATTTGGGAGATGCTGTCAAAAGTTTCATACTTTCTGAATTGTGTTTGTCCATCTGAGAACAGATTCTTTGTTATTGTTTGTGTTCCAATTTGCTTTTAACCACATGAGAAGAACGGTGAATTGAAAGAATGTAAGTAAAAATCATGAGGATGAAATTTAAAAAAAATAAAAAATTAGGGCTTGTTTGTTTGGGGGGATTCGAGGTTGGGATTGAATATGTAATGTCATGGATCCCAACTCTCCAGCGTTTTATGTTGCATTATGAACATAATTGCATATCTTGACAAAGCCTATATCCCGGGATATGAAATGAGAGGTGTCATGGGATTTTATATCCCCTCCATCAAGAACTACTTACAAATGTAACTGTATCTTCCTCTCCGTTTTATCTCCTCCATTTATATATACTAGCAGTTGGGCATGCCCCTCCATGTGTGCATGTGGAAATGCAAGTGAAAATATTTGGGGAGTGCAAGTGGGCGGGTAGTTTTCTCCGGAGGTGGGGTGGGTGGTGGAGGTGGGGTGGATGATTGAGTTTTAGTAATTTTGCTATTTCGCCTTAAGGTTAATCATGTTACAGTAAAGTCATATGTTAAAACTCGGGTTTTTATAAGAAGACAAAAGTAGAAATCGCTTTTGTGACAGCTTAAAAAACAAGTCGTACAAAAGCTCCTCTCCCTTTACAAATCAGTAGAATAGATATCCCAAAGGAGATTTATATCTTACCCTAGGGATTTTATATGATTGTATCACATCTTTTAATCTCCCAGAAAACAAACGAGCGCTTCTTAACTGACATGCACTACAGTTCCGGTGTTGTTTTTGGCCGATAAAAAAAACTTGGTACTATTGATCCTCAAAATCCTTTGTCACATTGCTGACTGCTGTTGGGAAAAGCTCACAAATCCTTCAAAGCTTCTAATTGTGGCAAGAAGGTGTGAGTAGATAGAGAGAGAAGGAAAGAGAAAGTCCACCACCCAAATATAGTAATGGCCCCCAGTGGATTCTGTTCTAAGAAAATTGGCTCCAGACATAAGGGTTTGTCGTTTGTCCAGTTTCTGGGTGGATTTACCCTCACACAATTGATTAGGGTTTAATCTTTGTAGTTAAGCGTTAAAAAAGTAATTTATTGTGAATTTCCTGATTCTAATGAGTATTACTTGTCTTAGACCGGAATGAAAAAAAGAATAATCATTTATCAAAATGCGCAAAAGTTGGTCCGAAAATTCCTGACCGTCAAGGGGAAAAAAGAAAAAGAAGGGACCCTAGTGGAAGGGTTTGCTTTGAGCTCAAGGCTATGTTCTTGAAATCTTTTGAGCAACTTGATGCTCACACTTCAGCGCACATGCATCGCTTCAAGCCTGAATAAATAGTCATAGACTGACTTTTTTGCTCCCTGAATCCAATGACCAGAAGACACGTACCCCAGCTGACCAACATTAAGGCCCCGTTTGATAACAGTGATAGATGGATGAGATTCGTAAGGAGATGGGATTAGGATTAGGATTCGTAAGGAGATGGGATTGGTAATGAGAAGGGATTGATAATGAGTATGTTTGTTTGGGATGGGATTAGATGATGGGATTATTAATATCATGTTTGTTTGAGATGAGATTAGATGATGGGATTGGATTGATAGAAGAAATTGGTAATGAGAAGGGATTGGTAATGAGGAGGGCTTGGGTTCGGACTATGAATACCAAGTCCTCCAAGGTATTGCTAATACCCCCTAATCCCCGGCTCCCTAGTCCTACGGACTACTAATCCCAATCCGATTTTGGTTACCAAACACATTATTAGTAGTCCCATGGGATTGATAATCCAATCCCAAGGGCTTATATGATTATCAAACGGGGCCAAGCTTCTCCAACAAACGGCCAAACAAAACCCAATTACACTTTTTTTACTGATTTGGGTTCATGCTCATTGTCCGTCTCGATGAGGAGCACCCAAAAAATATATATATATAAACCAAAATTAAAAAATTCAAAAGTGGAAAAACAAAACAATCTTTTTAGTTGTTTTTTATAAACAAATTTTCAACGTTTAGCTTTATTTTTAGTTGAGATAATGCCAAAACAGTTTTTGTTAGTGTCAAAATTTCAGCGCATAAAAATCTTGTACACTGCACATGATATAATCCTATTATGCACTAGAATTTTGTCACCGACAAAAATAATTTTGGCACTATCATTTTCCTATTTTTATATCTTCTCAAATTCTCTTGTCGAGCCCAATTTGTGAGGTGAAGTGAAGATAGTGGGACACGAAGTAATTATTGAGTGATGTTGAAGCATAGCCAACTGACACTTCCAAGCCCATTCATCTTTTACGTAATTACGCGGGGTCTATTAGTCTATATACTACTTAATTATAGACCCTACAAGATTTTGTGTTGATTAGCAACCCTCAAGTTTCACTTGGTCATGATCAAGGAGCACTCCACGAGAAACTTTTAGGTATATCGGAGATATCAAGCCTTATAGTATTTCTTTTGGTCTGTTTCTCATTTTTCGGCCATTTTTCGATCACATTTGAATAATCGGCTCCGTTCATTTTGTAGAGTTCGGCAAGAACATTAATCTTTCAAAAAATTGTGTTCATCGGATTTTATTTGATACATGATCAGCACATGTGAAAATTACAAAAAAAAAAAAACTAAAATTGGGTTTTGATTCAGTGTGTTTTTGAACTCAGTTTTGGTTTTCTTTAATTTTCACCCGTGCAGATCATGTATCAAATAAAATCCGATGAGCATAGTTTTTGATATGATTATGATCCTCGCCAAACTCTACAAAATAAACGGAACCGATTATCCAAATGTTATTAGAAAATGGCTGAAAAATAAGAAACAGATCGGAAGAGATACCATGGGGCTTGGTATCCCTAATATACCTAAAAGTTTCTCTAACTTTGCATGGTCTTTGTTAACTATAAACTCTAGTTTCTTGTTAGGCATAAATAATTTTGTTTTTCCAATCCTAAATTCAATGGATTCGATCTCATATTTCAACTTTTCTTAGTAGTGAAATTAGTTGAACCCAGTACTACTATTAAATTTTTATTTTTCCCGAACAAAACAATCTGACAAAAAACTGAAATAACCAAAAAGAAGACATTCACACGAGATAGAAAAAATGTTAGGGCTCGGTGACTGAAATCGAAAATATTCGAGACAAAATAACACTAATGACTTTGACTCCCTCCAACCCATAACCAACAAGGGGTAAACGAGTCTAAAATTAGAGCTTGTTTGCATTCTAACGACCAACGAGCAGTAAGTGAGCCTAAAATTAGAGCTCGTTTGCATTCTACCCACGACTGCTGACTATTGTCCTGATGACTCCGGTCTTTGACTACCTGTATTCAATAAAAAACGGACACGTAACAAGCAGACCAACACAAACTCCTCCAATAATGCACCCAACCAAAACCCAATTTCAAAATTTTATCTTCCCACTAAAAGCAAACGTCCGTCCACCCTCCCCCGTCAACTCCACCCATATCCCACCTGGCTAACGGAAACCGTCATCCCCCCCACTATATAGCATCATATACCCTAAATTCCTCTGCACACTCTCTCTCTCTGCTTACACTCTCTCTCAACGCATCCTCACCAACTCTCTCTCTCTCATCACATCCTCAGCAACTCTCTCTCTCCAAAAATGCGTGAGATCTTGCACATCCAGGGGGGCCAATGCGGCAACCAGATCGGTGCCAAGTTCTGGGAGGTGGTGTGCGCCGAGCACGGCATAGACTCCACCGGCCGCTACCAGGGCGACTCGGATCTGCAGCTGGAGCGCGTCAACGTCTACTACAACGAGGCCAGCTGCGGCCGCTTCGTTCCCCGGGCCGTCCTCATGGACCTCGAACCGGGCACCATGGACAGCGTCCGGTCCGGGCCGTACGGGCAGATCTTCCGGCCCGATAACTTCGTGTTTGGGCAGTCCGGGGCCGGGAATAACTGGGCGAAAGGGCATTATACTGAGGGCGCCGAGCTTATCGATTCCGTGCTCGATGTCGTGCGGAAAGAGGCCGAAAACTGCGATTGTCTTCAAGGTATATAGTTTTAGATACGTATTTGTGTATATCTCTGTTTGCCTTAAAGGTATATGGAAAATGCTGTTTCAGTAGCCAGATCTGTGAATATGTAAATCTCTGTCGTTGTTTGATGTAGTTTTTATGAATGTTTGTTCATGGAGATGAATTGTGCACGTGTGTGGTAAAGCGATTCTAGATCTGCTCGGTGATAGTGATTCGTTAATTGGATTCATGGACATTTACTTGTAGGATTATGTATAATCACTTGACAAGGGCTGCGGAAGAAACGAGCTGCAGCTTGAGGCACTGCTCGTTTAGTAGATGAATCAGGCTTGGCTTGTTAATAGCCGAGCCGAGCTTGAGCTCAAGTTTTTGGCTCGTTTAGTAAATGAGCCTCAACAAGAAGCTCAAACACAACAAAGCTCGGCTTGGTTCGTTTGCAGCCTATGTGGATTTATGTTGTTTTCATCTGTTTTAGTTAGAGAGTCTACATATGGATTTGTTGTGTTCATTATTTTAGTAAGATTGTCTGCATAGAGATATGTATACTGGAGAATATGAGGATTCACATGGATATGGTAGAGCAAAATAGGCAAATAGATATGTATACTGGAGTTAATATGAGTATTCACATGAATAAGTTAGTGCAAGATTCTAGTTAAAAGTTTGAGAATATGCAAAACCTGCTCCGGGGATGGCAATTGCATAAGCAGGTCATTTTACCTATATGCTTCAGTGTGTGTAAAGTAGATGTTTAGTGCATGTGTGTGTGTGTGTGTATGATGATATAGGTTGGGATGAGTGTGTTTAAATCAAGATATGCAAATCTGTAAATCTGTATAAGCTTCTAATATTTTTACATGAATTGGGTAGAGTAATTCTTGTGTAAAGTATCGAATGATGGTATTGAGCAGTTAGATCTGCTCCGGTGATGGCAATTGCTTAATAAGATTTTCAGACATTTACTTATCTATCTGTAGCTGTGTGTATATCTGAGTAGTTGTGTTTCTAAACAAGTGTGAGTGTGCTGTCATGTATCCATCTGTGTTAGTATGGCGTTTTCTGGATCTAGATGTATCTATGCACATAAATTTAGTTACTCACATGCATAAGGAAGAACACACATTTATAAAGTTTCAGAATATGCTATTTCAGTAGCTAGATCTACTTTGGTGATGGCAATCGGTTAATCGGAATTGTGGTTGTGTTGGTTGTAGGGTTTCAAGTGTGTCATTCATTGGGAGGAGGAACGGGATCGGGCATGGGGACGCTGTTGATATCAAAGATAAGGGAGGAGTATCCGGACCGGATGATGCTGACATTCTCTGTGTTTCCATCCCCAAAGGTGTCTGATACTGTGGTGGAGCCCTACAATGCAACGCTCTCTGTGCACCAGCTTGTTGAAAATGCTGATGAGTGTATGGTTTTGGACAATGAGGCCCTTTACGATATCTGTTTCCGTACCCTAAAGCTCACAACTCCCAGCTGTAAGTTCCCCTCTCCTATCTCTTCAATTGATAGCTACAGTTTACATATGTTTTGGATTTGTTTGGTTGCTGAGGCAATTGTAGAACACCAGACATGATTCTAACTATCGCTGGAGATTACCGAAAAATGACAAAGCGTAGTTTGACTGATTTTGATATATTTTATTTTTTCACATAACTGACTGGATTCTATAAGATTTTTATGGCTGAATATAGCAGAGTATATGTCCATAGTTTAGTGACATGGAGTTGGTACTCTTGTTTCTTTTATCTGGTCAATGTGTTTCTCCGAAGACTATTTTTAAATACCTCGGTAATACATATGCAGCACTGACCAGGTCATGTGTTGCTGGGTATATTCTGTGCACAAGTACAGCTGTGATTTCACATGGGTCTCACATGACATGATGTTGTACAGGGATCTAATAAGGTGATCGTATCAACATTCACAATTGTTAATTATGGAGTCCTCTCCAATTGGGATGTCCATTTAAAACCATTATGTTTCCTGGTTGATGTGGGTATCTCACGTTCATCATTTAATTTAAACACTCTGCTGTGTTGATTTTGCCATTATATAATGTCAAGTTTTAGTCTGTCACATGAGTCCAAAGGATGTTGCTGCTTCTCGTCTGTATGGTTACTACTTACTAGTTTATATAATTGTTTTATGTATTGTAACTGGGATTCTGTAATGTGGTTGGTTTAAATGTAGCAAAAAGATGATCCATCAACATGACATGTCTGTCATCTCAAAAGTAGTTGTGCTTGGACATTTTAATCTGAATCATAGTTATGGAAACCACCTTGGTAATTACTGTAACATTATCTTATTCGCACCTCTGGAGCTATTAATGATACAAAACCTTGTGATTCTGTGTTTCGGTACTTCAGTCCACCAGTAAATAAAATTTTGTAGCGGTCCAATTTAACTTGGGACTAATTGTTTTCTTGTTTGATCAGTCGGAGATTTGAACCATTTGATTTCTGCTACCATGAGTGGTGTCACCTGTTGCCTTCGCTTTCCTGGTCAGCTCAACTCCGATCTTCGCAAGCTTGCAGTCAACCTCATACCATTCCCCAGGCTTCATTTCTTCATGGTTGGCTTTGCCCCACTCACATCTCGTGGGTCCCAGCAATACCGTGCCCTCACCGTTCCTGAACTCACCCAACAGATGTGGGATTCCAAGAACATGATGTGCGCTGCAGATCCTCGTCATGGTCGCTACCTCACTGCATCAGCTGTGTTCCGTGGCAAAATGAGCACGAAGGAGGTTGATGAACAAATGATCAATGTCCAGAACAAGAACTCTTCATACTTTGTTGAGTGGATCCCCAACAATGTGAAATCTACTGTTTGTGACATTGCGCCTATTGGTCTGAAGATGGCTTCAACCTTCATCGGGAACTCTACTTCAATCCAGGAAATGTTCAGGAGGGTTAGTGAGCAGTTCACTGCTATGTTCCGCAGGAAGGCTTTCTTGCATTGGTACACTGGAGAGGGTATGGATGAGATGGAGTTTACCGAAGCTGAGAGCAACATGAACGATTTGGTCTCTGAGTACCAGCAATATCAGGATGCAACTGCTGATGAGGAAGGGGAGTACGAGGACGAGGAGGAAGCATATCAGGAGGAATCCTAAACCAATGCTAGAATCTGTCATACTGTTCCTTGATGGGCAGATTGTGTTTTTTGTTGTTTGAATGTTTTGACTATGTGGGTTTGCTTTGTTTGAATCTGGGATTGCGGTATATGCGTCTGCTTCTTGTTTGAGTTGTTTTTGTTATTTTGACAGTTTGGTGGATAGTTTTTGGTTTCTCGATCTTATTGTAGTCATGAACTAAATGAAACTCCAATTCCAATATAAATATGCACCCAGAGCTTTCAGATTTGCTTCAGTGTCTAAGTTTTCCATTTCTGGTATCTGAGATTGAATCGTCTTTTGGCTTTCTTTGATGGTTTATTGGTTTTGCCGATGATAGCAATTTCCTGGTCTCTTGAATTTGCTATTTGCTTGTTCTGCTGAAATTCATGTGTTCTTGAGAGGGTGGCTGTAACCAGTTTTGAACATCTACTGTGGGCAATTATCTGGGGTTGGTGTGAGAGTGTTAATTGTGTCCTAAGCTCTGGAACAATTCATGAATTCACCCAAACCCATTCGATCAAAAGTAACACAAATTGAACCGACGTATGAGATCTTTGGTTGGATGGGTCTCAATAGATCACTTTTATGAGCCAATAAGGAATATGATTTCTGCACTCCCAGAAAAGCCGGAGGCGCTCCAAATTTGTCTTTCTGCTATTCAAAATAATTTGCTGCATTTGCAGCCCAAAACCAAATCAAGAACAATTTGGCAAATGATTGTGTGGGACCCACTTAAAAGTCTTTCACAAATGATCCGAACAATTAAAAAATTAAAAAATAAATTTTTTATTGATCTTGAAAATTATAAACAAAAAATAAACTATCCGATCCGAACCATTCAAGATTATTTAGAGTTTAGGGTCTTGAATTTTGAATGAAAAGTGGAACAAATTTGATCAATTACTTAAACAAAATCCAATTATGCTAAATTTTTTCAAAATAAATCAAAAATTATTTTATAAATTTTAAATGGTTCAGATCGTTTGTGTGGGACCTCTAAGTGGGTCCCACACAATTATTTGCAAAATGGTTCTTGACTTGGTTTGGACCGCAAATGCAGCATATTATTTTGAATGGTAGAAGGAGACAAATTTGGAGCGCCTCCAGCTTTTCTTGGAGCGCAAAAATCATATCCCAACAAATTATATTGTTTGTCATTTTAAGCATTGAAACATGAGTTTTGGAGTGTCTTTATAGAAAAGTGGGTTGCAAAAATCTGGTAAAATATTTTAGTCCATACTCCATGCATAGGAGTGTTATTGGAGAAAGTTCGGTAAAAAAAAAAGAAGAAGTTAAATTTAGGCTAGTCTATATATAAGAATACAAAAAAAAAAAACAGTTGAAGTAGTTACAATAGATAGGAAAATGTTAAAGGTCATACTCATAGTCATAGGCATAGCAATACATTATTGGGTTAGATAGAATATGAGTACATACTCCCTCGGCTCCTAAAAAAATGACTGGAGCCGCTTATTTTCTTCAAAATATTTGTTTAGGGTACTTATAAGAAATCAGCTTAATCGAATATCGGTAAGGGTGTTCACGAAAAATTCAACTTTCTTTCTGAATTCACGCTCCGGGCTAAAAGGTAGGAGTCTGGGGGTCGAGGTCACAGTACGAGAACCTATTATCCTACCTCTTATTACTTGGGGTTCTATACCCCTTTTCTCAACGTACGATCATCTCTTTAGAAATGGGCCCCAAAACAAGATGTCCCCTGGGTATGTACCCCTTTGTAGGTACTCTGAGGACTCGTTTGGATGTGGAATTAGATTTGGAAGTATTATGTAAGAAGGGGTGATTGGATAGTAAGTGATATTATGTAAGAAGGGTGACCCACATTGATGTGACGATTGGATTAAAATGGGGTGATAATGTTGTTTTGTAGTTGAAATAAAAGAGAGATGAAGTATTATCCAGAGATATTAGGGGAGATTCCACAATGCTGGCCCAAACCCTAACTATATGTAAGCCCCCCTCAGGGGTATTAGGGGGAGTTATGGAGGAGGCCATCTTAATATATCCTCCTGTTATGGACTTTCCAAATGACTCCATATACAAGGGCCCACGGATTAGGAGTGGGATATCACAATCTCCATTCACAGTGCAACATCCAAATAGGCCGTCATAGCAAAGCTGTTAGACCATCCGCCTCTGTTCTCAATCCTCATTCTACCCTCCCGCTCCCTATCCTCGTTCATGCCAAATTTGACAAAGGATTATATCGACCTCGGCAATGAAATACTAGCACGGTCAAAAAAATTTAAACCAAAGGGACCAAAATAAAATATTCAAAAACAAAAGGAACAAATTATGTAATATGCACTTGATTTACTACTGTTCTTCCAAAACTAGGGTTTAGTCATCTCTCTCTCTCTCCTCTCTCTCTCTCTCTCTCCTACGCACAGAAATGGCGGAGGAACCCCCAATCACTCCTCCCCCACCACCATGTTGGAGCAACATAGTGAAGCAGCAGCAACCACTACCAAACCACCACCATCCCGTCAGCGGCGGCGGCCTCACGGCGGCGGCGCCCGATCGGGTGTTCGTGGACAGCTACAAGTCCAGCAAGGGCATTGCCGTCGCGGTGGTGGACGCCACCGCCATCATACAAGGCGGAGAGAAGCTCGTAAACTGCGCCGACAAGTTCGTGTCCGTGTCCGAGGTCATGGACGAGGTTAAAGACCCCATGTCACGTCACCGCCTCAATTTTGTGCCCTTCACTGTTGAGACCAGGGAGCCTTCTCCTGAATCCCTCAAAAAAGGTTGGTCCTTTTCCGGAAATATATGTACTCATGGACGGGGATATGGGTGTAGTACTTGTTTAGATTTGAACATTGAACTATTTTGTGTTCTTGCCTCTGGTAATGTTAATTGTTTTATTGTAAACTGTCCTCGTGGCGGTGGTCGAGAGTTTAGTCACAATAATCCTTTAGTAGGGCATAGGGTGTAAACGAGCCTCGCCTCGCTAATTTATGCCTTGTTTTCTTTGCGATTCGAAAAGAATTTTTCAAAAAATTCCCCTAAATTCCTCCTAGATTCCCCCTACTTCTTACATTTCTCTATCTATCTCTCTCCACTTATTACCCCTACTATTTTTCAAAAAACTTTTCAAAATACAAACCAAACATAGCATTACTTAACGAGCCTCTTTAAACGAGCCAAGCCAAATGAGCCGAGCTTGAGCTTGGCACGCTTACTAATCAAGCCAAGCCAAGCCAAGCCAAGCCAAGCCTTGCAGAGCCGAACCATGAGCTGCTCGTTCATTTGCAGCCCTACTAGGGCCCTTCGCTCTTGCCCTCAATCCCCACTTTTTGCTCACTCTGTCGTTGTTGCTTTGGCGAACTTTAGTACTTTGGGATATTTTTAGAAGAGCTTTCACGCTTGCGGTTGCGCTATGGCTCGTGCTTGCATACGCTTTTTAAGTGACTTTGGTCAATAGGCCCAGTGGGCTGTCATTAAGGTTTAAAAAATGTATTGAAATATGTGAATGTATATAAGTGTGTGAAAATGTATTAAAAAGTGTAAAGTTGTATTAGAGTATGTATTTTTTTCGTCTTGTTCTCAGTTTTTTGACAGCCTGGTGGGCTATCAATAGAAGGACCCAATGTTAATTTTTCTATTGTAACTGCCCTCGTGGTGGTGGTCATGAGCTTAGTCACAATAACCCTTCAGTAGAGCTCTTCTCTCCCGTCCTCAATCCCCTGTATGTGCTTGTGCTCTCAATGTCTCTTCCGCGCACAGTATGTGACTTAGGTCAAGACGTCTAAGGTTTGAGTCATGTGGTCAACGCCCCCTCCTCGAACCTTGCCTTCCTGATCCCTAGTTGTGATCCACTGGCCTTAGTGGGGCGGTAGTGATTGGTTCATCATAGGGCCCTCTGCAGGTCTGGACTTCTTATGGTCACACCCAAGAGAGGTTGCTATAGTTAGCCCCATTTTTTGCTTAGCAAAAGAAATATACTGCCTCTGTTGTGTAAGTTGTGATGTGAACTAGTTGACTGATCAACTTGATAACGTAAGCAAATACTGGCAATGGGAATCATGTCAGGTGTGCTATATTTGTGAGGTGCTCAAATTGTGAGATTTGGAAAATTTTGATAGAATGTTCACCCTTGGAAAAAAATTTCCAGTAATTGTGAGATTTGGAAAATTTTGATAGTGTGTTCATCATTTCTTGATTCTTTTAACATTTAGTTGAATACATGTATACTTGTTGATATTTGAGCTCTGTGTTATTACCTTTGGTAATGTTAATTATTCTATAGTAGCTACATCTGTTGCGTAAATTTTGATGTGAACTTTTCGACCGATCAACTTGATACTGTAAGCAAATACTGGTAAACAGGAAGTATGTGAGGTGCTCAAATTGTGTGAGAAGTATGTTAGAATGCATTTTTCCCTAAGAAAGTACTTGTGAGATTTGAAAATTATCATTGAGCTGGAACCTTGATAGGGATTGTTGTTGTATATTTTGTGGTCAAATTTAGGACCTTTCCTTTTCTTTTCATACTTGTTTGCGGTGCAAATCTGTGTTTGGGATATTTCTTGTGAAATAAGTCGAACTAGTATTCTTGTTCTCCTGTTGTGCCATGGGAGGAACATTTACATCAGTGAATGTATTACGTCGAAAGGCTTCTACATATCTCTCAATAAGTTTTGATGCTGGGGGTACCATATTGATAAAGTTTTAACCATCCGTGCCTTGACAGTTATCAAGTTTGCGAGGGCAACCGGTGACTTACAGACGCTTTCAGATGTGGATCTGAAGCTCATTGCTTTGACTTATACACTGGAATCCCAAATCCATGGTACTGCACATCTCAGAGACATTCCTCCCCCTATTCACACGGTAAATGTGAAGAGGTTGCCTGAGAAAGATATGCCTGGGTGGGGCTCCAATGTTCCTAATTTGGAAGAATGGGAAGCATTGGAGCCTGAGGCTGAGGCTAAATCAAACCCTAATTCGAGAATCCTCCCATTAAAAGACCTAGACTTGAATGCCATCCCCACCGCTCACCATGTGAGTGATGAAGATTGTTCAATGGGTCATGAAGGTGACTTTCATGTCGGAAATGAGGAAGATGCTGATGGCGAATTTGGAAAACCCAGGAAAAATTTACCTACGAAGAAAGAGGTAAACATTGAAGGGAAAAAGATGGTGGCAGATGGAATTGATGCCTCTCAAGGACAATTCGAGGATGATGCTGGTGACTGGCTGCCTGCTGTTAGCCGAAGTACTAATAGAAAATACTTGAGGAGAAAAGCCAAACGTGAAATGTATGGGGCCTTGTCTGACAAAGATAGTCAGCAAGATGCAGCAGAAAATGTAGACATTGATAACATTGAAAATGAAACTCATCAACTGACAGTTGAAATTTCTGATGAAACACCTGTAGATGAAATTTTGGAGGAAAGAAAGGTTTCAGAAGAGGAGAACATCAAGGGAGGGCTTTCAACAATTTTGAATGAAATGAGGCTAGAAGAAGACTCATTAAAGGTTCTTGAAGAAGGAAAGGAGGCGGAGCGGAGTAATTCGTGTGCAGGACTTGAGTCTAACCCTTCCACAGGGGAGGAACCCCCATCTGATGATAATGCAAATATAGGTGTTGATGGAGGTCAGATTGAAAATGTCAACGAAGAATTGGAACATATGGATATTTCAAGCCAGACAAATGGAAGTGTCAATGCTTCGTATGTGGATGACAACAGTAGTGAGCAGAGCTGGACGTTAAGATCCTTGTCTGAATCAACTGTCGCTTGTATAACGAGTGATTTTGCAATGCAGAATGTACTTCTGCAGATGGGTTTACGGTTGCTGGCACCTGGAGGAATGCAGATCCGCCAGCTGCACAGGTATATATACATCAGTTCCTTCTTTGGGATTGCGTTTTTACTTTTTGGCCTTTAATTGTCTGGATTTGATATGACCTTTTGTAGTGAATTCGTTGATTTTTTTTTCTTCTAATATGGAGCATGAGTAATTACTTAAACTAATAATTTGTCTTTTCTGATTTCCTGTTTATGACTTCCTTTCTGGATCCATGAACGATTTAGTTGATGAAAAAGTGCGCTAATTATGAGACATACTTTCAGGTGGATACTGAAATGCCACGCTTGCTTTAAGGTGACTACAGAAGTCGGTAGGATCTTCTGCCCCAGTTGCGGAAATGGTGGCACCCTAAGGAAGGTAGCTGTCACAGTAGGTGAAAATGGCATAGTTCTTGCTGCCCGCCGGCCACGTATTTCCTTGCGCGGCACACAAGTAAGTAGTAGTATTGCGTTCTTTCCTTCTTCTGTGGGGAATTCTGCAGAAATTTATGATTCTTCATGTTTATTGACTTTTCTTTTATGGGTGTTGCTAATGCCAAAACTATTTTTGTTAATGCCAAAAATTGTAGTGCATAAAAGCCATGTACCTTGCACATAGTACATGGCTTTTATACAATATACACTATAGTTTGGGCACTAACAAAAACAGTTTTGGTATTATCATTTCCTTTTATCTTTCTTGTGTATATTTGTTTTGTTCTGCTGTTAAGCTTAACAAAAAGCTGCTTGCTCAAGGACAACTGGTTGTCTATTTCTTCTTTTTAGGTATGGCAAGCTTTCATTTTTCTACCTTCTGAAGAGAGCTTTGCTGGTTTTTCATTCTTCTAACAATCCTTTTTTTTTTTTTTTTGGGGATCAATTTTGATAAGTCACTTGAAAAGTTAGTCTATGAACCAATCAAAGGTATCCCTTGTTGAGATGCTATAACATTTCTGTTTGTTCGTGAGATGATTGCATACGTAGGTGCAACAGGTAATTTATAATGGCAAATGACAGGCTCTTGGTATGAGGCATCTGAGATGCTTGGAAATTGGTTGTCTAAAGTGAAAGTTTATCTCCAATATAGTTGTTCATGCTAAGTTTTACAGATTCATCTGAAGTTTAGTTGCCCATATGGCCATTTATATATGCACTGACTCTTGGCCTTGTGCAGTTTTCTCTGCCTTTACCCAAAGGTGGAAGAGATGCCATTACTAAGAACCCTATTCTAAGAGAAGATCAGCTTCCGCAGAAGTTCCTGTACCCGAAGACAAAGAAGAAAAATAAACAGGTTAGCTTTCAGACTTTCTTTATTGCCCTTTTCTCCATGTCGGCCGGTTTGTTTCCATTCCTATCTTCCTGTCCCTTCTCCCTCTCGATCTATTTCTGATATGTTGCTTGTAACTGAAGCTGACTTCTCTTTGTTTCAAATCTTTAGGGAGATGACATCTTTTCTTCCGATGACATCTTTCGCCACCAAACAGATAAGAAAGCACCTCTGCAGCCTCCTGTAAGGAAAGCGTTGGCAGTTTTCAGCGGAAAGAGAAATCCCAATGACAACCATTACTCCCGTTCTAAGCATTAGATAGTTTTTACGATTAAGTTTGTAATTTGTAATGTGTTTTGACTTATTTTTGTGAGGGGTTTTATGTTTGTTTAATGAGCTCCTCGAAGGAGAGAGATTATGTTTCGTTGAGTTTATGATGGCTGCACAAGGTTGCTGAATAATTCTGTTTTTGACTATTTATTCTCAGGCTGATCACAATTTTGGACTAGTTTTCGTATAGTACTTCCTTAGTTTTTGGCTTCTCGCTTTCAATGATTATTCATTTGAAGTATTTGAATCAATCTGGGGATTCACAGCAATATTTGAACTGCTATAGAGTAACATTCTCCTGGTCTTGTTGACGTGGTGGGTTAAGTTCTTGGCTTCATAGTAACGTTGATAGCAGTATGTTTCGAGAATGCAGATGATGCTACATAGATAACAAAAGAGGCGCTTTTCTGCTATTGTTTTTGCTGCTTATTAGTATCATTCAACTCTCTCTCTCTCTCTCTCTCTCTCTCTCTCTCTCTCTGTTTTAACATTTTGAGGGGTTGGCAAGATTTTTGAATTGTCAAGGAATTAAAAAATGGACTTGTTGCAGAATTTTCTTTTCAAGGCAATAAATCTAAAATCTTCTTTCCGAAGGAATTGGGTTGAGGTGGGTGAGGTTTTAACCTTCACCACTTGCAACTCACTGCAGATTTAACTTGTAACTTATAATAATAATACACCAAGGTCGAATGTATACTTGTTTGTTTCGGGCGGATTTGAGGGTGGGATTGACCATGTAATGCCTACCGCATTGTGGACAGGATTACATATCCTGACATAGCCTATATCCCGGGAATGAAATCTCATAGGAAAGGTGGGATTCTATATCCCTTCCAACAAGAGCTGGTACATTTGACTATTTTGCCCTTCCTCTTTTGTCCCCATATGTCACAATCCCAACCAAAAACAACCACCAGATTTCTTTTCCCTTGTCCAAGGGGAGTATATATCCCACCCATATCCGAGGGATTCTACGTCCCATCTTTTCGCCTCCCTGCGAACAAACTAGCCCTACAAGTGAATACTTGATATGCTTGGTTTCGAGAAGTACGGATTCTCTCTTTCAAACGAGGGAACTCTCATATGACTAGAACTAGATGATATAGAATCTAAAAAAGATTGACACAGATAACAAACTTCATGAGTTCAAATACTGTGGCTTATCCTTCTTAGGATATCACCAACTTCATGAGATGTCATTTCTCTCGTCACTGCAGGAAGGGAAAAATGGGGGGCAAAAAGGGAAGGAACTTTTGGAGATACGTACTCAAAAAAGTAGTACTCCCTCTGTCCCTTAATAAGTGTCCATTTTGTAAAATTAAGGGGTAAAAGTTGGTACATTCTCTATTTTGCCCTAAAAGTAAATTCCATTTTAAAAAGTTAGTGAGTAAAAGTGTAATGATGAGGAATAAGTAAAAAAAGTGGTGAAAAAAGTTAATATGAAAAGTGTAATGATGATGTCTTTTTAATAAATTGGAGTTACGAAACAGAACATTTAAAAAGGGACGGAGGGAGTATTAAGTAATGGGCAACATGAACTTTCACTTTTTAGTAGTTCCATCAATCCACTAATCAACCAATCGTATACAAAGAGTTGAGGTTTTCCCGAGTACAATTTTGTTCACTCTCCTTAAAAGAGGGTGAACGTTACTCTCCTTTCTATTGGTTGCAATGATGTGAATCCCATCACAAAGTGATATTATATTTACCATGCAAAACATTGTTTGGTAAGCATGACATCATTTTAGGGTGGGATCCACGCCATTTCAACCAATAGGAAGGAGGGTAATGTTCACCCTCTTAAGTGGAGGGTGAACAAAACTCAACTTGGTTTTCCCATGCAAGAAACTCTTATATCATGTTTCTTATAAAGCATGGGAACGTTTACAAGAGCAAGAAAAGTGAAAGATAAAAAAAATGAAAAAAAGGAAGAATTACTCCTTTCGTATTTCGGATATACAGTGTGTTAGCATCAACTCAGTTAGATGATGAAAGTGCAAGCTCTGCCCACGCCAAAGAAGACGCCTTGAGCTCAGCCGATACCGACGTGTCAATTCTGCTCTCCAACATAGTGCACAGTTCTGCCATGGATGCCCGTTTGGAAGGATTGGGATTGATGCAAAGGATCACCGCCTCACAGATCGTTTGAAGCTCATCGTATCTGAAATGCTTCAACTCCGGATCCACCACATAAGACATCACTTCCGGTATTTCAAGAAAATCCTTGGCCTGCACAAATGCATAGGGTTTAGGCCTTTTAAGGTTTTGGCAAATCTAGGAATAAATTTATTCTTGGGGCCAACCGCTCAAGAGCAATATCAACATGTGTAGAAAATTCACCAAAGCTTCAAGTACTTACCCAGTCCACCAAGCAACCTTTGTCCTTGCAGTAAGAAGGTCTCCCACTGACAATTTCCAGTAGAAGTACACCAAAGCCGTAAATGTTCCCTTGGACATCAAGATGGCGTTCTTCTAATGAATTTGGAAGAACACATACGGCACCTTGATTGCCGATAGAGCCTGCGTTCTTCTCTGATCTTGAATGAATCGACTTCCAACTTTCAAAATCAACCAGCTGCAGCCGCAATAAAGATAGAACATCGTTATTGAGGTAATCAGGTAATGTCCTTGATATTGTATAAGTTATTCAGGTGGAAATAACTATCCGCATAAAAAATTATATACAACTTGAAAGCTTAATCGCTGAGGAGAAAATCTATCGTCTTGAATTTTCTCAATCTCAAATTAAGTCCAGGCAAACTTCAAGAAGCCAGCAATATCCCAATTAATATGGTAACCCGACACTCTCTTGCACGAGCTAATTTCTGAAATGAAGTAGTCATTTTTTAAACTTTTTGTATGAATCTTTTGGTAAAAGAAAACAAAGTACAGTAGAAGAAAAGGGAAAATTAGCTTGAAAAATCCCACCATAAATTCAAGATTCAAACACAGCCCCAATGCATAGATAAAAGAGAATGTTAACAAAGTCATGTTGGTAGCTTCAGCATATACCTTGGGAGAAAAATCATCCGTAAGATAAACAGCACTAGAATTCAACTCGGATATAGTAAAAGGTGGGTCAAGTTCCGTGTGAAAATATCGAAGTCCCCGGGCAATGCCAATAACAATTTTCATACGGCGCGTCCAAGATAATTGGCATCCTTCTCCATCTGTAGTTATATACAGAATGCTTAGGTCTCAGTCAATGCAACATGTTAAAGTAGCCCTCTATTAGAAATAACAAGCTTTACTTACAATGGAGGTGCTCAGACAGTGTCCCGTTTGACGCATACTCAAAAACCAACATCCTTGTAAACGGATTACTCTCTCTGCAATAACCCAGTAATTTTCCCGCATTCTCATGGTCTAATCTTGACAAATCAGCCACCTGAATTGTGCAAAAACTGAAATGTTTTAAAGGTAGATTCTGTCATAGCTGATTACATTTGTATTTGTAGGTGATAGATACTTTTGCCTCAAAAGCTCTAAGTTAGAGAGTGTCAAAAGACCAAATACTTTACCTCCCTCTGAAAATAAAGCTCAAGATATCCCGTCCAATGCTCTTCTTTAATGCCAAGGGATATTACAGCAATCTCGGGCCCTTCTTTCAAGGTGCCTTTATAGACTAGACTGTCTGGAGAGGACCCAATAATATTGCTGAAATCTTCACACGCTACTTCAAGTTCTTGTCTGTTAAATCTCCCCACATCCTTCAACATCTCTGAATCTGTAAATAACACCCCACCAAAGTACAGTTATGATCCTTTTGAAGAGCAAAACTCATAGACTTAAGGTCCTGTTTAGTTTGCCTTGCTTGCTTAGTTCTTAAAATAAGCAATAAGCAAAACCAAGAATAAGTAAAATTGTTGGGCTACCAATTGCTTATTTGCAGATCGCTTTGCTTTTTTGGGTATTGCTTGTTTTAGAGGCAGCTGTAGAAAAAGCTTATTTGGTTTAGGCAATAAGAAAATAAGCAATGGAACTAAATGGGCCCTCAGAATGTGATCTGGAAATTACAAGAGAGCTCACCAATGAATATCATCACATGGTCCTTGCTGCTTGCAGATTTCTTCCAAGAGATAAGGATAGATGGTTTACTTTTGCATCTCTGGACAGCGGTGAGGAGAGCAACGAGGAAGAGAGCTCCCACCATGGTTCCAGTCACTATTTCCAAAGCTAAAAGCCAGGCAGGCCTTGAAGCTGCCTCATGCTTGTTTCCATTTTGAGCAGGCCGGTGGTCAGGGTTTACACCTGAATGGGTTTTGGTAAGTTGTGCAAAAGCTGTCATAGGGGGGATTTGATCATTTACAAACCACAATGCGGAATTTAATTAGCCCCTAGTACCGCCATGTTCTACTACACTTTGAGTGAAGTTCTGGTAAAATATCATTACACCTGGAACAACATAATCGACTCTATGCCTTCACAGAAACTCATATAAGCCATTTCGAAAAAATTGGTCCATTTTTTGGTGCCGTATTCCAATGATACTGGTTTGGATCTTAACGTCAATGTCCAAACCAAGTTAATCATTTTTACGGGTTTTAGCAAAGGTTCTAAACCATCCAACGCCGAATACTTGTTTTCTACCCATACTGATTTTGTAAATTTATTTATTGTTCCTCCTAAACAGCTCAATAACAGCCCTTAGGACAATTATGTTGTACATACCACATCGTGCAGTAGGGCGTTGTGTGGGATCTTTGTCATCTAAACAGTTCCCTTGAAAGCTTAACCTGCCAGAAAAAATTATTAAATGAAGGCTGAGAGAACAAAACAATCCACGTAGAAGGGAGATATAAGAGTTACCCTGAAATGTTTTCCAGGCACTTGGGTATGCTCCCAACAAAGAAGTTGTACGAGAAATTAGCAAACTTTAACTGACTTGAACGACAAAAGCCAGTAGGCTGCCAACTTGAGGCAGACCTGCAACAGAAAGGGAATGTGTCAATTTTAAGAAAATAATGAATACGTTGGGAACACCATCTGAAATAACTTTATTTTCCATCATGGCAATCTCCACTTTGAATACGACTTCAAACATTCATAGGCCTTAATCACATTGGAATCCTTGGGCACTAAAGAATGCAAAATTCCAATGATCATAAATCAAAAGCCAACATCAATAGACAGTTGGTTCGTTTTAGCTTCCTAAAGATTTTCAGGACGCTTAAAATTTCCCAGAGAGAACCAGCAGTTGGTCCGAAAAGATTCAACATGCACTTTCCCCAAAGATAAAGCCAGAGGAACTAACACTAGTCTTCTATCTTTTGATTGATAAAAACCCAGACGGCATGATCTCTGTCATGGTGCCCCTGCACATGGTTACCCAACCTTGACCTAGAAATAGTTCAAAATCAAGAAAATAGAGAAATAGACACCTAGATATGAATTTAGCTCCTACATTCTTCAATATTTTTCTTTTCCCCCTTATTTCATATAGCCAAACAAGTAAAAAATGGTTTCCATTGTTCCTCCTTCAACTTACCAATCAAAGCCACCTTAACCTAGGTAAGCAAGAAACCATACAACTAGTGCTAACATCATCTTTTGGCAGCGCTGCATTGGAGTAAGAATGCTCTTATCATTATGTTTAAAATAACAGATGTATAAAATTTGGTTATGATTATGAAGGATCTAAACCATAATATTATGTCTATGATTTGAAATGTTATGGAAAAAAAATTGTAAAAAGCCTATTCTTTCTGGTTAGATAACAAATGGAATGAATCATTCAACTTCCAAAAAACCAAACATCATAGACACAAATGAAGAACTTGTTAACAAGAGACATAAGGAATTGAATAACGCTTGCTTCCACAAATCACTCAAATTCTTTGGGCACGTTAAGCAAAGATCCAAAGGGATGGAATAGAACACATACAAGTTAAACGAACTATCAACTATTAGAAAAGAGGCTCTATAAGTAGATAACAGAGTATATCCTTTTCAGTATTAACAGATAGGCACTAATATACTAGATGGCATTTTCCACCCATAAAATCATGTTGTATTGCATATATTGATGCGACAAATATCCTAACAAAGCAATATGACGTATGCCACCTAACAAAATCTGCAAACCTTACATGTTTTCAGTAGTGGAATAGGTTGAACAAAGAAGTCTAATAAATTCATAGATAGCGTTGAGTCCGTTGACCAGTTCATCAATACTCTAGCTGATAGATCAGCTATACAGGAGAGATACATTTCAATTTCATTATCTACCCAGAAGAGCACATTCAAGTTCACATACTTGCTACAAGTAACTCTGTGAGTGAAAGCACACCAAATCAACCCCACATGTGAATAATCACAAACTTCGACAAAAGAGAATCAAATGCAAGAATCTTGTGCTTACATCCCGTAAATGCTGGAATTAGAAGCGGTATTGTTATTTCCAGGTATGGCTCCAAGAAGCTTATTCCTATCCAGCCTAAGTTCCTCAAGATAATTCAAATTGCCGAGCTCGGGAGGCAGCTCTCCTGTCAATGCATTCGACTCAAGATTTCTGCAGCAAAACAAGCAAAGGTCAAGAAAGGAACATGGAGTCAAAACTCAAAAGTGAAGAAACCGAATGTTGAATTGCACGTACAATGTCATAAGGCTGGTACAATTTCCAAGCTCAGGGGGAATCGGACCGACTAGCTGATTCATTCCCAAATCCAAGACCTGTAGGTAGTTCAACTTGCCAAATTCTTTGGGTATTGCGCCAATCAGATTGTTTCCATGCAAAATTCTGCAAAGTAACAGTATGTTTGTCGTCTTATTCAAACTTGAAAATAATACATTTCAAGAAAAATGTAAAGAGGAGATCAATCATGGCAAGATTTATAGAAGGAAACCATACAATTCTTGCAAGGCAGAGAGTCGACCCAATTCTGGAGCAAGAAAACCCTTTAGTGCTGAACCAGAAATGTTTCTGCAACAAAGTTCCACCAACAAATGGGTCAAATAATTAGCCTTCTATTTAACCCATTCAATGTCTTACAATTACTTACCCCACGAGAAGAAAATGCCAAAAGTTTCAAAAAAGACACATAACTAATGTGTTTGTACTCTACACAATTGAGAGAAATACTTATGAGAGAGATAAAATCTTACAACTTCAAGACATGATCTCGAGCTATAGAACAGGAAATGCCATTCCATTCACATGGATCTGCATCTAGAACATTCCAATTTGACATAGCCAGAAGTGGGTCCTCATATATAGCTTCTTTGAAGGCATTAAGAGCATAAACTGTACAAAACCAAGAATCCCTTTGAGAAAAAAAAAAAAATCATAGTTTTTTGGCAACTGCCCATTATAATCCAATGCAGTTATAGACAACAAAACTCAAGCATTTCTCCTCAAAATGGATCAATCACACTAAAAATAATGACTAATTCGAGATCTAAGTAAAGAAATAAAGAAAATGGGAGAAGAAAATACCTTCATTTGATGGAGATGCTTCACTAGTCGCAAGAAAGAGTCCCAAACAAACCCAAACTAGTTGAAGTGAAACAAAGGGTCTCATTTTTACACTCATCGTTATTTCACTCAAACCTCATAACCAAAGAACTCATTGAATCAAGAAGTCCCCAAGAAATCAAGAAAAGAAGAAAACCCAGGAAAAGGAAAAAGAAACAGACAAGTTGGAGATATGGGTTACTCAAGAAAGAGAGAATGAAATTAGGATAAACCGAAGTAAACAAATGTGGGTTTATCAGGAGAAGCTTAAAGAAGGATTATCAAGAAAGATTCCAACAAAAATGAGAAAGTAAAAGTTTAAAGCAAGCTTAAGGGTAAATCAAGAACCCACTCTGCAACAACCCTTGAAAGCAAAAAATCTCTGGAAATGAGTCGGTGAGGAGACTGAAGTTGTGAAGACTTGGATTCAAAGAGAGGTTGGTCTTCAGAAGTAGATAGAGAGAGAAAGAGAGGGGGAGAGAGTGCGAGTGAGAGAGAGAGAATGTAGAAAGATATTCGGAAATGGGTTGAAAAGATAGAGAGAAATCGTTAACAGAGAAAAGGGGGCGGTCTGCTAGAGAGAGAGAGAGATCTATGTTGGTGAATCTTTTTGCATTCCGTTTGACAGGGGTATTCAAATTGGCGGTTTTTTGGAGATAATTTTGTGGGATTTTTTTGGAGGTGTTAATTTTTGAGAAAGAAAAATTGGGTGATTATTAGTGGAGGGGGTTCGTGTGGTAACAAGTTTAGGCTTTGTTTGGAACTAAGGGAAAAAAAAAGGAAAAGAAAAGAAAATTAAAGAATTTTTCCTCCTATTATTTGGTTAGAAGAAAAAATAAGAAGAAAATAAAGATTTCAAGGTAATAAATAGTAAATTTTCTTCCTATTTTCCTCTCATTTTCCTTTTTTTTTTTTCTTTCCTTTCTTTTACTTTCCATAAGTTTCAAACAGAGTTAATCTTCTCTAATGACTGTTTTGTTAGCTGGGTAAGATTTTTCAATTATTTATCTTCTTTATATTTGTTTTTTCGTTTTGCCTTTTGGACATGGCATTTGCAATCTACTACATCCGAGCTTATTTTCTTTTCTTTTCAACCAAATAACTAGGAGTGCTTTTTGTCAAATGAATTCCCAGCTAAATAGATGTAAATTTTGATAAAAATTCCGTCATCATAACAATAAGGCTCCGTTTTGTTAAGGAACTGTTTTCTAAATATTTATTTTTTATTTTACGAAATAGATCGTTCTCTTATAATATATTACATTTATTTATTTTTCGCTTTACGAGATATATACATCATCTTTAATTCAAAAAAATAAGTACTTATTTTAGTTAGTAGAACGGGACCTAAGACAACTTTGCCCATGTGGGTTTAGGATCTCTATTGTGCCTAAAAACATAATATGCTTATTTTGAAAGCTCATTATTTGTGTGTGGCCACTTTGAACTTATTGCACTCGCTTTTGATGAATTTGAAAAGCATGTAACAAAAAGTAATTTTTCGGTGATCAATGCGTGGGGTCGTGATTACAACTTTAATCTTCTCTAATGATTGTTTTTCCAGAAAGATAATGGTTACAAATATCAAATTTGAACCAGCGCGCAACCATCGCGCACATACTTGTTTTGGACCTGTTTCGGGTTTTAAAAAATGACTGGAGTTGTTTATTTTTGTTTAAAATACTTTGTTTATGGTCCCTACCAAAAATCATCTCAAGCCGATATCGGTAAGGACGTTTATGAAATATCCAACTTTGCTTTAAAATTCAAGCCTAAATTCTAGGACAAAGTTAGATGTTTCATAAATGCCCTTCTGATATCGGATTGAGCTGATTTTTGGTTGAGACTATAAACAAAGTATTTTAAACAACATAAGCGGCACCGATCATTTTGTTGGGAGCCGAAACAGGTATGTGCGTGTACAGTTTCAAATCTGTACCAATAGCACTGCTGGGTAAGATATTTCCAAAAGCTCCTTAAATATCTCTACGCATATAAATATCAATCCTGAATTTTCTTTTCCATGACAAAATTCAGTTCTTTTTTTCTGCTTTGTTTTGTTTTTTTTTTGCCAAAATGGGCATATATGGCATATGTAATAGACATCATAATCGAATATTTTTCACGAATAACTAGATAATAGTTTCACATTATTACATTAAACTCTTATTACCATGATAATTAATAGACAGATTTCTCCTTTTCCTTTATCTTTTCCTGATTACAGTTTATGTTGTACTATGAGCTCATTTTGGGCCTACCCTAAACTGGTTTCCTAAGTTGAAACGGTAAATTATTTGTCTTGTTGAGTTTATTATTCGTGCGAAAATTTAAGTTGATCGGACATCAGTATTAGGTGATCAGAACGTATTTATTAAAAAATGGAAACAACTATAATGATTCTGAAAATAAAACCCATCATAAATCTATATCTATCTATGGTGTAATTAAGAACTGCATTTTTGTTATTTAGTCGCATTTAGGAAGTCATATTTTAATAATCAAAAATACTTTCAGCAGAGACAATTCGCAGAGAACCACGCAGAGACAAATGTGTTTGGCCCCATTTCGGATCCTGAAAAAATCTAGAAAAATATCCATAAATTTTTGAATATTATTTTATGGAGCCCTGTAAAAAATCAACTCCAGTGGATGTCGATAAGTATTACTTTTGGATTCGTAGAGGCGAAACTGCTCAATTCGCCCCTACGAATCAAAAAGTAACACTTATCGATATCCACTGGATTTGATTTTTTACAGGGCTCCATAAAATAATATTTAAAAATTTATGGATATTTTTCTAGATTTTTTCGGGACCCGAAATGAGGCCAAACGCATTTGTCTCTGCGTGGTTCTCTGCGAATTGTCTCTGCGCGTAGCAGATCTCTTTAATAAAGGCTACTACAAAAGCATGCACTAAATTCTTGCATGCTACAATTTATTTATTGTGAATCCTCTCTCTCTCTCTCTCTCTCTGGACTAGTACCAGTGAATGATTGGAGGTATCTCAGTGATGATTTACTAATGTGGAAGAGCTGTCCTCCTGGCTCAAGTTTTAGGTCCAATTTGGGCAGATTATAAACCTTTGTTTCAGTGTGAGCAGTAATGTATGATTTAGGCGTTTTGAGGCCCTTAAGTGTTTGGGTTTCGATCCATTTTTCTTTTTCATCCAAATTTAATGTATCATTTGTCAAATTTTTTTTTTAATAAAATGTTTCTTTTGCCAAAAAAAAAAAAATGGTTTTAGGTCCAAACCAAACTCAAAAGTAAAACAAAGCATGCACATGATCAATAAACTAAAGAACCAAGTAGTGTTAAAATAGCTTTCCTTTTCCCTCTCATATCTAACCTTTTTCTTTCCACCTATTATGTTATGGCCAACTTTTTGAAAAATCCCATATAATATTGGAAGGTGACAGAAGACAATTGGGGTTGTTCAGCCATGAAGGGTCCTAATTTTCAATGCTTCCAAGCAATACATTACATGGACGTATGGACATTTTTAAAGTGGAAAAATTCATGTGCACCTATAAAGATAAGGCTCCAGTGGTCCAATACCCCCCCCATGAATGAAGGGCTCAAAATTAAATTGATTATATATTTTTCAGATTTGCGAATTTTTGATTTTGAAGAGCACAATAAAAAAAAACATGAAATGTGATCAGGGTTTGAGGTAATCTAAAAAAGAATTGGGCTCAAAATTGGAGATAGAAGTGGGCTTAAATACACAATTTTTGAGACTACCGAATCTAGAATCAAAATCCTTAAAACTGTCTCAAACACGAATACAGACCCTTTGTCTTTTTATAGCCGTATATATAACCAAGTGTAAGCTTAAACTTGGCTGGATGGAGCACTAGCACATCTTTCATCTACTTATCCTACATTGACCAATTAATTTAGCTAGTCAATTCTTGTCTAATTCTCTGGTATTTGGGCCCTTAAGTATGAACACACGAAAAATGATTGTCACACTAGCCAATTGCTGTTTATATATATTTTTAAATAAATAAATATATTTATCTTATTTTCTCATCAAATTAAACAAGAAAACCTCAAATTAATTAGCTTGAGCTGTGTGCTACATATACCCAACAGAATGTTTCCAATGAAAGCATAGGCAAGTATGGCCCTCCATAGCTATTAGCTAGGGTTTTTCTAAAGAGGGGATCACCTTTTATGTTGCTTTTAAAATACCATATCCATGTTGGAAGAAAGGGCTCTCTTTTGTCTTCCTTTCCTTTATGCTTTCATGAAGGCTCCTCTCTCTCTCTCTCTCTCTCTCTCTCTCTCTGGACCCATCTCTCTCTCTCTCTCTCTCTCTGGACCCCTCTCATGTATGGGACCCTTTTGTGTTAGGTTTATTTATTAACGAGCTCTATCTAACCCCATTATAACTTTGCCCTTTCTTTCCTTTTCATTGTTCCTAAAAAGACATTTCTCTTTCTCTCTCTTTCTAATAGTACTTTCGTATATATATATATATAGACAATCTCACATGCAAGGAGCCAGGTTCTGTACATTTTCTGAGCACTGAATTATGTCTTGAGATTTGATAATTAAAAAAAAATTATGTCTGTAGATTTCGTGTTAAATTAAACATCCTCTTATTATTCAAGAACTGAAAATATAACTAAATATTAGTGGCGTCATGAGCCAGTAGCCATCGGCCTCCATATGACCGAGGCTGAACCCCAAGCTATGAGTAGCTAATATCTTTGAAATTCACCTTCACTCATTGGTTGGGCTCGACCCAGGGCCGAACGACTAAGTTGTTCAAGCTGTCATATTTAGCCTACTACGTACACCTTGTTCCGCTAAGGGGTTAAAAATAAAGTATTTATTTGCGATTTTCAAACTTAAAAATAATGAATTTACTGTTGACAACTATTATAGCAAAAAAATATTACTTATTTTGATTGATTTATATATGCAGAACTTCGTGCGGTGTCTTTTAACTTTCAATTTTTTTGTTATTTGTGAGCATTTTTTATGGTTCATTAATAAATAAAAATAGCAAGCTAGAGATATACTTTAGCAATGAAATCTTATATGAAAGAAATACTTTAATGGTGTAAATCTTTAATTTTTCTCCTCTTTTAAGAAATACCATATAGTTACGTGTGTCGACTATGAGAAAAAAAAAAAAAGGCCTGCTAAATTCTGATAGGAAAAAATCTTATGCCAATTTTAACACAAACGGTTTTTTTTTTTAAAAGAACAAAATCCATAACTTCATATATATCAGCCCAAAAATCGTACAAGGTGTATACGTTGTTACCAAATGATGGACTACAATTCCTAACTGATCTTTTTTAAAAAAACCTTCAATAAAAACCTAGGTACAACTCTATACAGAATAAAAAGTTGCTATTGCATTCTTGGCTAACGAAGCAACTATCATCTTAGTAGTTTAGCTATACTACATAACACAATAACATGATGACTTGAACCGTACACAAAATTAGTTGGTTAGGAATAAGGGTGAGTATACTAGCTAGTTAATACTAGATCTAATGTGTTTTTTTTTAATAATGTATTTTTATGAACTTCCAATTTATATAATTGTTGCAGGAGGTCAATTCAATCTTTTAATTGGGGTGGTTCTAACATTCCCCTCCCTTATTTTTTTTTGCAAGTCCTTGCTCATTGGGCATGCTTTTTGCTGATTGGAGAAGTTAATCATGCCACAATAAATTAAGATTTGGGATTTTTCTTTTTAGAAAAAACGTAAGAACTTCATTAATGATAAGAAAAGAAAAGTACAATAAATTAAGAAACCTTTGACGAGGAACGACCACCAACATAAGAAAATTAATTAATGCATTTGAGATTTTCCAACTTCCAAGTTTTGATAACTCAGGTATCCGGGCTAGTTTACGCGCATCTCGACTAATTTTAGGGGATCAATCTCACCGCCTACTTGCTTTCCAAGCTAATTGCCCATTGTTTGGTTTAATTTAGTTTGCGTTCGTGCCGGTTCTAACAATTATAGTGCCATCGAGAATGTAGAATTGTATGAGCAGATTTTATTGTGATACGGCCTTTAGAGAATGGCTAATGGAAGAAATAGGTTGAACCAGGTGCAAACAGGTGAAACTGTAAGCACAGAGAGACTTTTTATCGCATCTTGTTCGGACCGACGAGGTTATTTGTTCAAACAAATCGTGTTAGGGTCTGCACTCTCGACGCATTTGGCTACATAGGCCAGGTTATTGCCGAGGGTTATTTGCAATCAGTCTGGCTTAACGGATATTTCGAAGTACCCAAAAAAAAAATTCTGACTTTACGGAGGACATGATGTCCAAACCTACTCCAAAATATTCAATAATCTTGCAGAGCTGTCACACATTGTTCTAACACTTTCCAACACCATACATTCATACAGGACATGTAGCCTGTACATGCACTTTAGTTCCGAACCTATATGTGCTGTTATATATAAAAGGAATTGCAGCCCGGCCAGAAGCGTGCACCCAATAAATATTGGTCCGGAATCTTCCGGACCAATATTTTCTCCCCTATGTGGGAGGTCCTGGGTTCGACTCCTGCTGGAGCAATACCCTTAGGGTCCCAAGCTATGGATAGCTTCTGGACTCCGTGCTAACTCTAACATCCCCTACTAACCCCCGCTGATGTATGACGAAAAAAAAAAAAAACAAAGTGTTTGGGTGCTTGTGGCTTTGTGCTAGTACTACTGTAACTGGATTGTGGCCTCTTCTCTTTTCTTCTTCTCTCTCTCTCTCTCACACACACACACAGAGTCTCTCCCTTGCTATCTCAGTTTTTTTTTTTTAGATCCTCTCTCTTTCAGGTTAGGGAAGACAGGGAGCTTTTAATATACACCAAGACTAGCCTTGCCGACATTTTCCTTTTGTTTAATGGTACTGCTTGGCTGTGTATTTTATTCCTTGTGATTATCATAATGGTGTTTAATTAGTATTGAATTAGGTGCATCATGTGCTGTCCCCCTTCACCATCACATCAGTTAGTAATTTGAAGACCAAGAAACTAATAAGTTGGTAAAAATGATAGATATAGATCCAGAGTCATCAGACCATATAATGCCTAGCATGAACCGGATACTGTACTACTACAGAAATGTATAGCACAATTTGAGATGTCCAAAAATATTTAGAATGGACAAGATTTGTTAAATTTGTCCTACAGATTGAGTTAAGGATCGATACTTAACCCCCCACCCGTACATTAAATTTTGAAATTTGGACCGTTTGTCCATTAATTGTATGAATGAACAACTCGAATGGAGCACTACACTCTGCATTACGGGGTCCTCGTTTCCTACCTAGCAAATGCTTTAACTAATCCAATTCGTTGATGTCCTCGGTTTATGTTATCGAACAAATTAGAGAAAATCAAGGACTTGGGACTTGACATTCACGAGGACTCAATTAATCCAATATGCTGGATAATGGGTCTTTTTTTTCTTTTTCTTTTTTGAAAACCGGGTTCAAAAAATTCGATCCATCGATTGACGACGAAATGCTCCATATGTAAATAAACGCACCTAAAGTCAGTTTAGATGAGAGCTGAAGAAAATTTAGTGAATTCTATTTGAAGCTTTTCTTTTTCTTATGATTTTATTTTTGTAAACCGTGCAACATAAGAACCTAGCTATTTGGTAGAAATTTTGACTAAATTGTCATCATTCTCTCTTCCGAATTAAGAAAAGTAACACTTACATTTGGAAAATCATTGGGTTCGAAAACTTGAGTGGTGGTTCAATACTTAAGATCTTTCTTTGCAGTTTTTGTTGTTGTTGTTGTTACCTGTAAAATCTGAGAGGTAGGATCTTTTGTGCCGAAAGCTTATATGCCTCTGTGTCCGAGGAATTTTCTGTTGTTGGATTTAAAACATTAAAAAAATTACACAATTCAACGGCTGAAAAATCTCTTGGCACAGAGGCACATGAATTTTCAGAACAGAAGATATCGGACCCCAAAATCTAGGTTCAATACTGGACATAATAGAAGAAAGACTAATATTAAATGGAAGCATACTTTCATAGGATATATAACGTGATTACCACTTTTCTGAATTCGGAAGAGAACGGTAGCATCATTATATTTTGTGATGATTTTGTTTGTCATACATTTTGTGAGACTATATTCATGCATGATGCATGTTAATTTAGTGATAATCTGAACAACAACAATTTTAACCCAAACACTCGTTATGTAATTGAAAAGCAGATATCTAGTTCAATCTCATACTCATATTCGGTCAAATAAATAGTTTCGTAAACATAAGCGGGGATTAATTTTGGAACAAAGCCCTAAACAAACTGTATGGAGAAAATTAACGAACAATGCAAGGTTCACTCTCTCTCTCTCTCTCTCTCTCTCTCTCTCTCTCTCTCTCTCTCTCTCTCTCTCAATATCTAAACAATTAATCCTAGCTAGCCTAATGAATTGAAATGGAACAAAAAAGCCTAACCACTAGATTAAGGTTGAGTTCTTGTGAATTTATAAATCTAAAACTTATTTATGTATTTTTACTTTTCGTCGTAATTTTTGGGGTCAATGGTTCATCTCGGCAAAACGAATCAGAAAATTATAAACATATAGGATAATAGCATTTAAGGCAAATAAGATAGCTGTTTGGTATTTTTTTGTATTTAGTAAATTTTTTTTTCACTTTCGGTCATAATTTTGTATACCTTTTAAACTCTTCTTGACAAGACGGGTGATATTAAATCCAAAAAAATATCACACGAATCTAATATACTATAAACTAAAAAAGACAAACAAAAAACACACAAAACAAAAAAGGAAAATAAGCTTACAAGAAGAATGGCACGCCTTAAGGCAAAAAAATGAATATTGCATTTGGTTGATGACATTGACAGTAGCAAACCACATAATTAGGACCAGTATTTTTTTTTAAGAATTTGAGAGAGACGTCATTAGGAGCGTCTTGTCTTTCTTAATTATGATTAAATTCCTGGGTTAGTTGGCACGAGGGTCCACATTACCAAATCAAATTAGAAGACACCCACCAGACGTCTCTCCTCCGACTATACTTTTCTGAACACGATACGATGTGCCGATAAATGCATGCACTAATAAAAGTTATTCGAGAAGGACTTATGACCTTTTAACGAGTTTAAAATTACTCGAAATCAGCTCCATTATAGTTCGGTTGAGATTAACTTGTCTTGTAAACAAACAAAGTTTGAACATATTTTTGAGGCTCGCATTGCTTTAAAATCAAAATTGAACAAATCATTGCTTCGCTGGTACAAATGCCAAATGGGTTCTCACAATCTCCTCATCACCTTATCATGTAACGTTTTTGTTGCATTGGTCCAACAATCTTCTCCTGGTGGTTGTGATGTGGCACTTAGCTGTGTATAACATATTATCATACTCATACTACACATTAGAGGCACGTAACTCAAAAGATTAATCTCAAGCTATAAATGTCTTGTTCAGTTCCCTTTTGGGAATTTTTTGAATTTGGTTTTTAGGATAATGAATGGAGAGAAAAATTATGGTAATCATTGGAGATATGGGTGATGACTAGAAAAAGATAGAGAGAGAAAGAAGAGTAATGATTGAAAATAGAATAATGAGTGGATAGAGAAATAAGAGTAATGATTCGAAGTAGGGGTAATGTGTTTTTTGAAATGGAATTTTTTTTTTCAAATATGCAATTGAACAAGGTAACAGTAGCTAGCTCGATATGACCCATTATATACCACATCAATTTTCTACTCCCTTCGTCCCAAATTCTTGGTCTTCTTTTCTTTTTTGGAAGTATCAAAAGATTGGTTATATCTTCTAATTCATAATATTTGTTATATCAAATATGGATCTTGTTTGATAGATCTCTGAGTTCTTTTATACAAAGTTTTTAAAATCAACTAAAAAATTATAAATTGTAAAATATAATCAATTAAAAAATAATACGCACTCCAAAAAAGGACTAAGAATTTGGAACGGAGGGAAAAACAAGTGCCAAGATGGGCTTTCACACCTAGACCCTAACCCCAATGGGTTTAGCTAATCAAGCATGGAGGAAAGCACTTAAAGGGCTTGTTCCTAGAGATTGCAAGTTCGAATTAATCCCATAAAAGTTAAATATTCCAAACTTTATAGCTACTGGAGGTTTACTTGATCGTTAATTTCAAGACCTTAACATTAGTTAAAGTGCATGAAGGCTGACATAGAATGAAAAAAAAGCTCTCCTAGCCCCTCTAGCTAGATTCAGATCGATCTTTTATTTGGAAGTTGGAACTTGTTTCTGTCCCAGCTCATAGATCCCATGCCCCACCTTTGAAAGCCCACTACAGACACAAAATGTCCTAACAAGATGTTCTAGCCACAGAGACTTGCACAAAAAGACCTTTGTTACGTACCCTTAAAAAGAAGAAATTAAATCAGGTACAAATGTATGGATAGTGATACGGATACCTATAGAGGGAATAGGACACAGATGTAAATGTTTCAACGCATTGTACGATGCCTGATTGTGATCACAGGATGAAAATTAAATTAGGGTTTTAAGGCATCAAAGAAGTACAGTTGAGGCATAAGGGCAGCCAAGTTGGTAGAGAGAATTAACTGAGCTAGACTTAGGTACTTGTGGGCCCGACAATGCTATATGGTCCAACAAAGGGTGGTTAATTTTGAGCAGCGCTATAGCCACCGCACGCCGTGTGGAGTCCACTCCGGACTCCGTATGGATGATCCGAGCTGTTCAATAATTTTAAAAAAAAATCGAGTAGTAAATGCAAAAAATCAGCTCGATCTGATATGTGTAGGTTCTAGGATCAAATTTCTCATCTTTGAAAAATTGAAAAAATGGAAAGATTGGTTTTCTGGTGTACAGAAAGATGACAATAAAGATCCGAGTACCTACACATATCGGATCGAGCTGATTTTACGCGTAGTCCACTCGGTTTTTTTTTAAATTATTGAATGGTTCGGATCATCCATATGAAGCCCGAAGTGGGCCCCACATTGTATGCGGTGGCCGGGCCACCGCATTTTGGTGCGGTAGTTGTAGACTTCCTGGCTAATTTTGGATAAAAAGTTGACTTTCTTTCTTGTCTTTATTTAATTTTTTCCCCACATTTGTTAGTTTTGCGTCAACTTAATGTAGATTATTGATTTGTCTCGGGAAGAGAAATTGAAAAAGTATAAAATTTTGATCGAAACTCATAAATTTTTTGAATAAATAAAAAAAATAAGTCAAAAAACTGTCTTTTTGAATTATTTTTGTCTTTTTAAGAAAGATATGAGTTCCTTTAAAAAAAAGATTTCATTTTCTTATTTCTATCGTCGGGAAGAATCAATAGCACTTAAAAATTTGACGCAAAACTAGTAAATGCAAAAACAAAAAAAATAAAATAAATAAAGACAAACCAAAAAGTCAAATTAGTTTTTTTGGCCAAAAGGCCCAAAACCAGCCAAAATTTCTGGGCTCAGAAAAGTTTGTTCTGGACCTCACATTTCGACTAGCCATGGGCCATGGGCTAGGTCTTCGGCCCAGAGGCGTTTCCTACCAAAACATTTCATAGATGCAACTGGAAGCATTTCCTAGGCAGTTTTTGGAAATCAGAGCCCAAGTTGCAATTTACCCTTAACCTACCAAAGCAATATGTGACCGGAAAAAAAAAGTGAAGATAATTTGATAATCTAAGGAAAAGCTATGGCACTCATGGGTTTACCCTTAGTACCGTTAAGACCGTATGTGATGCAAGTTACGAATAATGGTAGTGTGTTACTGTTCAAAGTTAAGTATGAGATCGGTATTGTGATGTTGTAGTTAGTTGTGCGGTTTGTGGTGTTTTCTTTGCATCATTAGTACCCAACCTAACTCTCAGGGTCAGCGGGCGTGGATGAGATCGAGGGAATTGGGTTTGGGAGATGAGAGAGAGCTTTCGGTTTCCGATGTCCAATACGCAAGTGGTGGATGTGATCTATTGAGGTATGTAACATGGGTTTTCCCAAAACTCTACAACGTTTTTCCTCTTGCACTTGTAGCATAAAATCATGTAAAATATACATATTTCAATCATTAACATCAGTAAACTCAAAGAGCAAAATAATTATTAGAAGACCAACATAGTGTTGTACGATTATTGAAAACTCATAAAATAAGGACCAATTACTACTATAACATGAAGAAATCTCGGTATTATTTTCATAGTTACATAAGTTTAATTCGATTTTACTAAAAAACCTGGAATTATACATATGGGGTTGACTTACAATGAATCTATAATTCATAAAATCGAAGACGTATCTATTGCTTCTTGTCAAGACTCTCCCAATACCTTCTTTCCCATTCCTCCACTTGCTTTATTGAATTTTTTTTCCTCTTAAGAAAGACTCCCAAAACGTGAGGTTCATAGGGAGGGGGCAATGTGCAAGGGTTTGTAATAGAAGGACCCTTTGCCAATGACTCAATCATAAACTTCTTCTCCAACCCTTCTGCATTGCAAACCATAGTCTCTGAGCAGAATTCCACTGCTCCTTCGGGTATTTCAGGCTTGAAATTCAGGAGATTAGCGTATTCGTTTAGCAAATGAAACATGTAATCATACACGTAATCCATCTTTAGATCTTCTTGAATGAAGTCGCTAGCAGCTCTTCCAATTGCTTGAGCCTGCCAATTTTAGTCCACAGTGGATTACAGAGTAATAAAACACCATTTCGGAATAGATTATAAACAAAGATGAAATTAAAACTGTGATTTCGATTGACGAAACCGTCCCAAAAAGATCCTTTATGGACCTTGCTCTATAGGAAGCCCCGTGCATTGGTTTGCCCTCCTTATTAAATTGGGGGGCCTGCTGTGATTTGGTGGCAACAGGCTGTCGTGCTGTTCATGTGGTGGGCTAAAGAATGTTTGTTCATTTTATAAAAAGTTAGTTTAATTGGACATTGACAGCAACATGAACGAAGTGCGTTTGACTTCAAAAAATTCAAAGGCTAGTGTCTTTCATATAATACCAATGTCCCTATCAATCAATTTTCTTACCACCATTACCTAGTCAAAAAGATGAAGAAATAATTACTTCCCCCGTCCTATATTGTTGAATAAAAAAAATAAAGTACTTTCGTGATGAGACCGGAGAAATTAAAAGACCAAATTGGGGGGTTTGATTGTATTTTCTCTTTGATTTTCCTAGAAGGTCAGTACTATAATTTACTCAATTAGAATTTGGTACCTTTTGTTTGTGATTGTTGCCCCAGTGAACTGCAAATTTTAATGACCTGCATTTGTCATCTTCCCTAATGGGCCAGTAATGGTGAACCGGCTGTAGACTTCTTATGAAGAAATCATAGAACTTGGGTTTCACAAGCAATGTCTCTGAATCACATGCTAGAATATACTTCTCACTGACAGACCATGCCCACCCTTCTATATAAATCTTGTATCTGCATGGATGAGGAATAAAGGCAAAAATGAGGAACAAAATTAGCAAACATATCAATCTAGGATTGGGAATTTTTTACTTGACCCAAATCCGTTGGCTGTCACGAAGTTGAAAACTAAGAGTTAGGTGACATGAACATGAATGTGTCACGCGATAACACAATAATAACAAATTGGGTTGCGGTCAAACCCAAATAATCGAATAGACACGTTTAACTCATGTGATAGAACGTTGTTATTGATTTTAGCAATATTTCGAACAAGAGGGGTTGTAGGAGCATACTTGAAGTGTTATGTCACTTCTTTCAACTAAATGAAATTAGGTTCATGAAAAACGAGTTTTAGGGTTTTATAGTCTTTTATTTTATATTTTTCGATTATGTAATCATTTTATCTATTGTTTTTGTCAACCTTACTAAAAGAAAATATAAGAATAATTCTCAAATAGAAAAATATCAGCTATTAAATATTTTAACTGAGGAGTTCATAACACGGTAATATGATATAGATAAAACATGGAGTGCAAATGACATGACACAATAAGCATGAAAAATAAAATGGGTGAGATTAGAGTGCAGAGAATTCTGACATGCCTGGAGAATGACATGATATGAATGAGTCATGATGCTCATCCCTAAGATTCAAATGTAGTTGTGTTTGGGGTCAAATGAAGGCAAATTGGTTGTCAAGCGGGGACTTGGCAACTAGTGATGCCGTCTTGCTCCTCTTCCATTTTAATTTTTGTACTTATTGAAAGGTTAATAAAATCTTTTTTTTTTTGGTGTTCAAAAAAAAGCAGGGACTTGGCAAAAATAGCACATATACCTGTAAGTGCATTGGCTTGCTATGCCTGATTGCTGATATCCCTGTTGAGATTCAAGAATCCAATCCTGTGGAAGGTATATATCCCATAAGATTTAAGTAAAATAAGCACCAAATATATTTTTTTTAAAAGACATTCACTCCTTAAAGTTGATGGGATTTCAAAAATGCTCTGTGGGGGAAAAAATGTGCCTCTTTCTTGTGCACATTGTGGGGTCAATGAACAAGGCTGGCTCCTATTTATTAAGAACGCATATATGTATTTTTCTTGTACTTTTATGTAGAGTTGTTGATTCTCTCAATTCATATCCGTTAGAAGTTCAATCTAAATAAACGATGACAAAATGGGGCAGGGACCATATGACAAGTGGGGTCACTTGATCCGCTAAGTTATAAACATGTAGAATTTATTTGAATTGTACATATTTGAGCTCCAAATAAGTATTTAGTAAATTTTCCAAATATTTCATTAAGACTACAATATTTGTCCTTTATCATTGCCAATTAAGCATGACCTAATCAGCAATAAATGCGTGGAGTTTTAGATATTTAATTCCGTTATCTAAAAATTCTAACTCAACCGTGACAAAATGTATGTAATTGTTCAATCATACACAGAAATGGTGAATTAAGCCATTTTGTGATTTTTATTATGTGATTCGTGATTTTTCGTTAATCTTCTTAATTATGGGTAATATTATGCATTCTCATGGTGAAAGTCAACGGGGATACGGTATCCCTGGACAAGGGGCTGATTAATACCTTAGCATTTTCACTTGGAAGAGAATTATATGAGTAGAATTACCTGGACAAAGAGGCGAGCATTCCAGTCTTGTTTCTCCGAGACATTGCAAGTCAAGAGATTTTGCCTGGATTCAGCAACAAAAGGATTTCCCTTCCAATAAGCGTATGGTTCTCTCTCCATCCATCTGATCCTCTTGTTACCTTCTCTTATCTCCTTCAAAATACTCTCCCATGGCTTAATGTTTATCTCTGCCCTGTTGTGAGAAACAGAGTAGTTAGTGAGGGAAAAAAAAAAAAAAATGAAAACATCTTCCATCTATTGAAAACTCACCCTCCATTTCTTCCGACAGAAAACGTTTTTTAAAAAGCGTTTTTTGTACTTTTTTGTTCGTTATACGGTGAGAAATGAAGTTTAATGATAACTGTTCTTCGTTAAGAACGACAGACAAGTTGGGGTATGGAAAATGATTCTCCAATGTTAGAGGTGGATTTTTTTCCCGAAATTCGCCCACTACCACCACGCCACTACCACGGCTACCAGTGACCATCTCCGCCACTATCCCCACAGAGGCCACCACCCCCAGGGCCCCACCCCTTAGCGACTAGCTCTATAATCACTCAAAGTTGGTACCAAGGGCTAAGCTAAGATTTTTAATCAGCGGAAGGCGGAGGCAAAATCTTATGTGTGGTGGAACCGAGATCAATCAAACTCCCAGTGTTTATTGTACTGTTGTGACGAAAACTCCCAGTGTTCATTGCCCCTGATCTGATGGTGAATATTGGGTTATTGAAAACTCGCGTTTTTGGCAGCAGGCGTGAATGCGATGTGCGCGGGCGTGCCAAGACTTGTAGCGCCTAACTTGTTGTGAAGATTCCCGTGAATCTTGACTTCTATCGTAGAGCGATTGTGTACGACCCAAAGATTAAAGATCGTAAGAAGGTTTGTGGTTTGCCACACGGTTGTGGACTTAATATTTCCTAGTCGTATAGGAAATGAGACGTGAAAACGTAAACTTTATTACTCCGGAATAATAAAGTGGTACAAGAAAAGTAAAATTCAAACTACTTGAAGAAGTTAGTTCGAATGGGGTTGAATACTAAGTATTCGATAGTCTACTTTGCTGAAAGTAGGAAAGTGTGCTTCGCTGGGAAGACTTTGTTTGTAAGCGTTGAGCTTTGATTGGTGTTGGACCCATTTTCATCTTTGATTCTGCTATTTATAGGTAAAACAGCATGCTGATTCAGGCCTGAATCCGAATCCAGTCTTGCACCACAAGCTGCCATGTGTCTCACGATTTGCTCCACTTTGTGCGTGTTTGATCATGGGCAGTTGCTCAAAGGTTAATGGCAGTTACATTCGATCATGGGCAATGGGCTTCTCACGTAGTGACATGTGTCCCATGTCTAAGTAACAAATATCTCCCAATTTCCCCTTTCTTGTGCTCCTCATGACACATGGCCAATTGACTTTTGAATTGAAACAAACTCAACTGCTAGAAACATAACCAATTCCCTACACAAGTGGGCCTTGCTTCGCACCTCATTTCAGCACCTTTTTGTTAGCCTAGAACCGTGGATTAGCTTCATGGGTCAAACCAACATTTCCTCACGGGTCAAACCGTGGGCTGCAAAATATCTTGGGCCACAATTCTCGTGGGCTATGTGCTTCTTGGGCCCAAATGGGAAAATACCCATGGCCCAATAATTAACCACCAGTCAAATACCCAATCTCGGCCCAAATTAATTAAAGAATTAATTTGAAATCCAATCACGACTAGCCCGATCCGCAGTGCCAAAAACGGGTATAAACAGTTATTGAGAGTGTTTTTTTTTTCTTGAATTTTAAGCGCAAATTTCAAAATGTAACCAATCACTAAAGTTCACATAACTGTACCCTCTTGGTATTTGGAGTTCAATAAAATAGATGGAGGCGCCCAGTAACAAGTACTTGACTCTGTAAAAATTCTCTGCGCATATAGGGTCATCCCGATTCCCGCGGCAACATACTACTGATTTTTAGGATTCCCCGAAAGCAACCTTCGAAAAATGCTTGATTGAATAACAAAATCTTGAGAGGACTTTCTGATTCCCCTGGTGGCCAGGCTTGGTGTGTCCCCTCAATTATTTGTGGAATAGACCCTCAATACGGCTTCACATGTAATGTTTTTAGAAGGTCCAAAAATAGGGACAAATCATTAATCGTTCCACGACATTTTATCAAGTTGATTTCGACTTCGACGATTGCCGAATCAAAATAAATACACTAGAATCTTAGCTACAAAAGTGAATGCATTGAGTAATCCCATCTGAACGGAGAGTTTCCGAACTTAACACAGCCTATTGTAAAGATGCGCAACCTATAAAAGGATAAACTACACCCGATCTATTCGATTAGCAGCACGTTATGCCAAAAAGAAAAAGACACAAAGGGGAGTGACATTAATAAAAAGTGGAATGATAAAATCACTCCCCTTAATTAACTGGTCCTAGTTACTTATCTTAACTGGACTGGAATTGTACTCTACCGTGTAAACTTAAAGGGTCGGATCCTCTCCAGAATCTGCCAATTTTGTCACCACCTGAACCAAGAAGGCGACTGATTTAGTTGCCCCTGTTTGGTAGAACTTGAGCATCATTGCGGGATGTGAGTGACTGTAAAGGATAAATAGACGGATTCACTTGTGGTTGAATCATTTTTTTAGAATTCGTAATGAGGTCCACACAAAAAATCACACTTGTTATGAAATACCAACCAAATAAACAAGGATTTAAAATCAAAACAGCAGCCCTTTTATAGGTCCAAAAACGGTGTTATTTTTTCCACTCAAAACAACATAGTTTGCATAGTATTGATGACGCCCCTTTTTTGGTCAAAACGGTGTCGTTTTGAGATGCTTGGTAGGGTGCTAGATAGGGTGTACATGATAGTGTCCCCGGATCCTAAATAGACAACCCTTTTTTTTTTTTTTTCCCGATATTTGCTAGTAAAACCTTGTTGACAGTCTCTCACGCGGTAAGATGGTGGAGTATTTGCAAGAGACTATCAACAAATTTTAATTATCGACTGTCTCGATAGACAACCGAAATTTTGGACTGTGTTTGCGAGGAGCTAAATAGTATCCGATTCCGTAAAGATATTCCAATGCTCTTTAATTTCTCATATCCTAAGCCAAACCAAACCAAACCAAACTAAATTAAGTTTTGTATTTCAGTTATTTGATCTAGGCTACATGAATCTTTTTTTTTTTATTTTTATAAATTTGTTATCCTTCTCCAGCAAAAGCTACGTACAGCATTAATTTAGAAAATTTCATCTCGTTTTTAAAACCCCATCTCATGTTAATTTAAGCCTTCTCTTCCCATTAACAGTAATTATATTTTGCTTTCTTACTTGCATCTATTGGCTACCATTGTACGTGACCAAACCGCCATATATAGCTTAGTTGTTGTAAGTTATCTTCAACTGGTGGTACCCTACTAATTCATGAATGTTTTCATTTATTAATGCTATCTATCCTAGGGATCAGGAGGTGCTGTAGTGCACTCCTATGTAGTGCATGTGTAGGGACGACGCACAATTGTCGATCTTATCAATTAATGGTCCAGATCAAAAATTAATTATGACCGATAATAAATGATTCTTACCGGTCATAATTAATCATATCTCAACCAATCATTGTAAAGATTGATGGCTCGTGTGCGCCCTATATGGTGCCTTGTACTATAGGATTTCTCAATCCCTGTCCTAATTTTATCACACATCCACTTTAGCATTTTCATTCATCGTGATATTTTTTTTACATCTGAACTGTCAGTGACCTAACACACAACTTTCTTTCTTTATCCGAACTGGGCGCGAAGTGTGCATAATATAATACTTTAAACACGACGAAACCGGAGTTTCTAATAAAAAAACTAAACTTCATTGTAGGAAAATGTTGGTTGGGAAAGTCTTCAATATATACCCCTTTAAGGTGTGTACCATATGCACCTATTGTATAGTTCATATTGTACGACCTCATAAGAAATTATTTGTAGGACCGGTCATTCATAACATTTTATTTCGTATAGTAACTTTTATACTAAAAATTCGTAACTTTTCATCAATATGATTTGTAACTTTTTAGTAATAGATTCATAATATTTTGAAAATTATAACATTTTAGTGTGTTTCAATTAGGGAGCATATGATACACACCCAAATAAAAAGTGTTTATTGTAGCACTTTTATCATATTACTCTAAAACATGTTGCACATTTTCTGTTCCAGATGACACGTGTTCTTCGATTGCAATTCAGCCATTCAATTACTACGTATGTGGGTTTGATTTTTCCAAGAAACATGATTGTTATCGTCTTTTGGAGCAATAAGTAACTAATGGAGAGTACGACTTTACAATGATATTTTATGTTATTAATGAATTTCTTTTTATTTTATTACCTTAACTTTTTTTTTACTTGGTCTAACTTAGTATAACTTTGAATATGCAATAGAAGAAGAGTTTACCAACCCCAGAAGGACCAATCAGGAAAGACGATATCCAACGTGTTCTGATCACCGCAGTACCGGAACAAGGGCGGCGGTGCGGTGACATTGGGTCCACGGTGGTCGCTCGATCGGATGACCGGGCGATCATCGCAGTCAAACATGATGTCCAAATCCGGCAGCCGGCCCGGGTACCTCCTCAGCAGCTGCAAAATCCCCCACAGCGTGAAAACATCTCTAGTCTGTATTGACTTCTTGTACTTCTCTACGTACACCTTCCCTTTCACTACCAGCACCCGAAAATGCGCCGTCCCCCTTGCTCTCTCCACCATGTCTCTGGTGATCCCGGTCGCCTTGAACGGCCGTAGATCTTCGTGAATCCAACGGAAGTAATCCGGGCACGTGGAATTCGATGATGGGTCATCGTTAATTTCGGATTTTTCGGTTGGGTAATTGGATGGACAGGTTTGAGTTTCGTTTCCAGTGGAGCAATTGAGTGGGATTTCAATTCTCTTTGGGATTTTCCTTGGATGTTTTAGGATGATTATGTCTTCCTTTATCCCTTTAGTAGCAGAAAAAGTAAACTGCAAATTAAAATAGTACCACATACGATGAGTGAAAATTGAACTAAAGCTCTGTTTGTTTCGACGAAAAACAAAAGCCAATGGAAAAATATCCATATGGTGATCCAGGTAAAACTAGTTGATTTGGTAAAAAAGGAACCCTTTTCAAAGTCGTATATTTCCACACTGCCACCATCACCACTAAACCACAACCGTCGCCCGGCACCACCGCTGTCGCCATCACTATCACAACCACCGGCACAATAATTTACTTAGGTTACAACTAAAAATACAAGAAACATTAATATTTTCCATGAGATGTTTTCAGCAATACTATTTTCGTCGAAACAAACAGAGGAGCATATATATAAATTAAAACTTCCAGTGGTTTGGAAAGTTGTGAATTGCTTACAGAGTTGATCCATGAAGAAGAGAGGAAAGCGACGAAGACGAAGACGAAGAAGAGGAGGAGGGTGGTGGTGGTGGCAGGGCGTTTCTTTAGCGGCAGCCGCCATGTCGCCGCCCCTGAGAAATGCCGGTCTGCTCCAATTCGCTGCCATATGGTGGGGTACAGACCCTGCATGTTTCTAATTCCCTGACAATCTGTTTTGTTGCCTAAAACAAGTTTCCAGTGTTTGCAAATCAAACATATCACTCAGAATATCAGTGTTATAGCTAGGTTGAAGTGCAGAAGGATCAGAAAAGGTAGGGAAGGGGTCTGGTGAGTTTTCCAATGGGCATGTCGGCATGAATATGCTCTTTGTAAAGTCCTGAATGTACTTATGGTAAACATATGCCACGTGGGACTTTACATCAATTATTGTTGAATTATTTTTGGCATTAGAATAGTCAAAATCTAACCATGAAATCCTACTTTACATGTACCCCTGTTTTTGTTTGTTAATTCTCTCATAGGAGCTGGTAGTTGGTAAAGTCTCTCGTTGACGCATAAAATATGTTGTTTTTGTTTGGAAATTGATTTTTGCGCTCCATTTTTGTATGTAGACGCTCACATTAGTATAAAAGTAGAGTGTCAAAATCATCATCATTTTGTTTAGGTATCTAAGAGTGTACCAGGCTAGAGTAGGGGCACAAACGACCAAGCTAAGCTCCTCGGGAACAGCTCGAGGCTCGGCCTATGAAGGACTCGGCTCGTTTAGTAATCGAGCCGAGTTCGAGCTTGAATTTTAGGCTCGTGTAGTAAACGAGCTGAGCTCAACACTCTAAAACTCACCTCGGCTTGAAAAGGCTCGGCTTGTTTACAAAGACTCGTTTATTAAATTAACTGGGCTTGGCTTGTTAAGGGCTCTAAAGCTTGAGTTTTTGGATCGTTTAGTGAACAAGTCAGCTAGAACATTGCAGAACTAGGCTCAGCTCGGCTCTTTCGCACCCGTAATTGCACACATGTTGACTAATCTTAGAGGAAACAAATCTCTAAGTCGCAGGCCTTGACCACTAAACTAGCCCTTAGTTTTGATTGGGCCGTAATATGCAACACTAATTTTGGTAAGTTTTAGAGCTTGTCTCAGATAGTAAATTTGTTAGGTGCTCCATCAATGTTAGCCAAGTTTTCTCTAGCGTGTTTGATTGGTTGAATTAAACCAAAAGTACGATTCTATATTTTCAGCGTTTCAATTCGAAAATATTAGTCGAAAATATTTCCGGCGCTTACAACCGCGTTAGCTGCTATCGTAGTTTGCGTACATTTAGAGACAACATTATATGCGATCTCAAAAAAGATAACGCGATGAGCGTTTTTTCTTGTAGTGTCATACGATATGAGTATTGGATCATCGGAGATATTCAAGAGATGTTAAAGTGGTAACTTTACTACTACTATTCCGATGAGGTTACTCATTTTATGATCATATCTTGTTTTCATCGGTACGAGGGACTTTTGATTCAGGGAGTTTTAAAATACAAATCAATGAAAGAACCACGATTTAATCTCGAGGTGTCAAACGTATATATACTCCAACCAAAATTTTAGAAGACAAAAAGGCTACGTACGTCCTAGTATCACAAGTTGATCATCTACCTAATAAAACACAAGGGTGTGGGGACCACACAAACACAAGTTGAAAGAAGAGCTGAGATTCATTTGATCAAATAGCTGATGTGTATTTTTCAACTCTTTTAAGAAAACACTCACACTCTTACAAATATATTACAAAAATGCCATCGATTCTTTTTACCCAAATTAGATTCTGTCAGAAGTATAAAAAAAAAAACTCTGCTTCTGTTTGCGTTTGGGTCTCTCTCTCTCTCTCTCTTGACACCGCTCTTTCGAATTTCCGGCGAAATCTTTCAAATCTAGGCCAACAAAACTGCGTGGAATGTTCCTTACCTGGCGAAATCTTTCAAATCTGTCGAGTTTCGTGGACGGTAAGAGCTAGGCCAAGAAAACGTAAAAGCAAATATATGTGGAATTTTATGGAGTTGTTTGGGATTTTTTTTTGAATTTTTGTTCTCTATTTTTTTGAAGTTTTGGCATCGGCAAAGGGGGTTTGACAAAGAAACTATATCCATTTGGAAGAAAGCATATGAGCTGTGTGGACGGTGGGCAAAGAAAGCTTCCGGGAAGCAAAGGTATTTGGAAATATTTGGAGTTTATTGAGATTGGGATTTTTTTGGATTTTTTGTCTTTGTTTTTTTTTTTTTTTGGAGTTTTGGTATCTAAAAGCAAAGGTAATGCTCTATTGGGATTATCGTTGGCATTTTTGGTGTTAGAAATGTTCTTTGTAGCTAGCTTAAAAATTTAGTTGGGGAAGTGCTGTAAGGACGGGTAATTCTCTTTCATGCCACTAAAAAGAGGATCACATACTACACACTAATAAATCGATTTAGCATTTGAGCCACTAGTTAGCAAGTGCTGGCATATGAGCTGCGTGGACGGTGGGCAAAGAAAGCTCCCTGGAAGCAAAGGTATTTGGAAATTTTTGGAGCTTATTGGGATTGAGATTTTTTTTGGATTTTTTGTCTTTGTCCTTTTTTTTTTTGGAGTTTTGGTATCTAAAAGCAAAGGTAATGCTCTGTTGGGATCATCGTTGGCATTTTTGGTGTTAGAAATGTTCTTTGTAGCTAGCTTAAAAATTTAGTTGGGGGAGTGCTGTAAGGACGGGTAATTCTCTTTCATGCCACTAAGAAGAGGATCACATACTACACACTAATAAATCGATTTAGCATTTGAGCCACTGGCTAGCAAGTGCCGGCATATGAGCTGCGTGGACGGTGGGCAAAGAAAGCTCCCTGGAAGCAAAGGTATTTGGAAATTTTTGGAGTTTATTGGGATTGAGATTTTTTTGGATTTTTTGTCTTTGTCTTTTTTTTTTTTTGGAGTTTTGGTATCTAAAAGCAAAGGTAATGCTCTATTGGGATTATCGTTGGCAATTTTTGGTGTTAGAAATGTTCTTTGTA
>BPLS01000321.1:233511-246044 GCA_019656275.1 Rhododendron kiyosumense
TCTAGCTTAAAAATTTAGTTGTGAGAGTGCCGTAAGCAAGGTTAATTCTCTTTCATGCCAATAAGAAGAGGATCACATACTACACACTAATAAATCGATTTAGCGTTTGAGCTACTGGCTAGCAAGTGCCGTAGGTATGAATAATTTTAACCGGGGTGTGTAGTGCCGTAGGCACGGATAAGCACTAGTTTATGAAAAATCAAAATGATTTGAGTTACTTTAACTCCATTCTTTGTTTTCTTTGGTTTTATTTTTATTTTTTATTATTAATCTTAAAAGGAAGACGACAATGTGGAGAAGCTCCATTTGTTCCATTAGAGTTTGAAAAATAGAAAGTAAAACAAGGAAAACAGGTAATTGAGTCAGTTTTACAAATCTGATCAGCAGCTCAATTTTGAAAGTGTGACCCTATTGCCAGAGAAAAAATGACGTCAAAGGACAAAACTGTCCCTCCAAGTCATATGCTGTGCTTGAGTTGGATGGTACTCTCTCTCTTCCATGGATTTTTCCTTGCACAAAGAAAATTAGGAGGAAAGGTAAAGAAAAACCTATGGTAATAGCATGAGGGTAAAAGAAGAGAAACCAATGCAAATTAACTAACAAAAATTAGAAGTAAACTTCACATCTAAAACCTTTCAAACAAATGAACCAAATGACTTACCTATACTATAAACCCCAAAGAGCATTTTAACCGCCATTATATTAGAGATGATGTAATCCAAAACAGGGAAATTAGAAACAGGACCACACCAAAACCAGAGGATCTAGTTATAGAAAATCAGATACGGGCCTTAATTATTCAGATCAAGAAACCATGCATTTTTACAAACCATACCTCGTTAGTGATGAAGCGCCTCCTGGTGCGCACTCAGCTTATCCCCATAGCGAAACATATTATCGCACTTCGGGTAAAGACACTGGTAAGCCTCGTCATGGTGAACCGACTTGTTGTGCTTCTCCATGCTGTCTTTGGTGAAACCTCTCGAGCAAGAGAGCAGTATCTTTGACGACAATGGCCTATTGGTGCTTGAGTGACTTGCGATTAGTAAGAGAAGTAGTATCTGTTGACAACAATGCTAGAGCCACGCCGAGCAAAAAAAAAACAATGCTAGAGCCACACGCAAAACCCACCTACGATGCAGTTTGTGTAGGCCCCTTGATGAACGTGAGTGTGCGTGCATTTACAGGTGTGTGGTTGAACACATTCTTAAAACTCGTTCTTCTGAGCTTTGGCTTGAGAAGCCTGTGTTGTTAAAATGACACTATATCCTAAAGACTGCGACCGACAGTCTTAAACCCTCTTTGGGTTGTGCTCAAATCATGGAAAATGAAAGAGAAACAAGAGTTAATATAGCTCTTTCGCTATTATATATCTTTTTACCTTTCCTTTGTATTCTCCCTTCCACCATGAATCCTTCAAAATCCCTTATCCAAATACACCCTTTACGGAACTAAACCTACGTTATGTTCTGTCAAGTACTGAAACTAATTGAGATGTAAAGAACGGTAAAGAATTCTGGGCAAAGAAATGCACAACAAAAGATGCTTCTTTTCAGATAGAGAAGGCAAAAACTATGAAAGAAAAAGATAACTAAAACACATAACATCTGTTTTCTCTCTCCAACAATACCAAGTGTTCTCAATGTTGAAACGAAAAATGAAAAAACCAAAAAACTTTCACTTGAGATACCATTCATGTCTCATTAGTAGTAGCTAGCCACCACCTGTAGAGAATGAAATGTAGGATTGACACATAGCCTTAGCCACAGAATTTATGTGAAGCCCCATGGCAGATTCAACATCATATATATAGTGACTCCGAACACCAAAATATAGCTATAGAATATATTCAGAATGACAATATTCCAACCAAGAAAAAAGCAAAAGAATACTGAACTATTTGTGATTGAATAATAGCCATCATAGTCTAGTATTTCATAATAGTCTGGAACAAATTACATAGAAAGAGTATATGATATCACGAGCATACGTAATAAAAATCCCTAAATACTGATGTTTGAATTTTTACCGATGCATGTGGAACTCAAGGATAAATAATATGACCACGGATTAACTATATTCAACCTAAACTAGAAAGAGTAACCTTGAATTAGTAAGAGATGCCAATAACAAGAACTAGCACAAGCAAAGATATGGGCCAATGAGTTGTACAGATCCTTAATGTGTTTTGAGAAGCAAAATTGATATACCGATGCGATATTGATTTAACGTTTCCATTTTCTTCAAAAGTTGGATGACATCATATTTTAATGCATGAGACAAAATAGATGGTAGAACAATTAATTATATTAGAAACTTGATTATGCACTCAAAACCACAAGGACACATTTCAATTCAGAAAATTAATGTAGGCATTTGCTCATTCTCAATGTGCAATTACGATGTTTAATTTGTTTGTTTATCTAACAGACTTTTAGTGAAGATCCCTGCAACGACGACTATCACATCAAAGTCGGGCCTAAAATTCTCTCTTTTAATTTGGTTAGATTCCTCAAAGACTTTAGTCCTTTTCATTAGGTCATTGCATAATGAGTTATCAGATGGTCTCATTGGAGGCTAAACCGTACCATTATTTTCAATTATTAGATGAAAACAAAAAGAGAGACTAAGACTATTCAATACGTATTTGTCAAACAAAGAGGATTGTATCAACTAGCATGACAGGGCGGTCCCTGCGTGAGCTTCTTTTTTTAAGTGTTTATTTTATGAGAGAAACATGTGAAAACTTACTACAGACGCTAGCAAGCAAACTTACTATAACCACATTAAGTATCCTTAATTAAAAACTAAAGTATTAGACAAAACTTTATATCCAATTATCCATGGCCCTTATTTGGAAAAGCAACCCAAGCCACTTGGGGGTTCCCCTAATTGGCACTTATATATAGCTATTAAGATCCGTCATATTCCGGGGAAACAAAAGCTGGTCCCAGAGATACACTTCACAGAAATGGAGAAGCCGTTCCTTTTTCAAAAAGTGGGTTTTTGAAAAAGAAGGTAAATTTCAAAGTTAAAAATTATATGTTTACGCAAATTATTTTCCTACTAATATGGATTTTGTTTGATAGATCTCATTGAGATCTTTTAAACAGTGCAAAAAAATTATTTTTCATTTTTGTTATATTTGAATTTGAAATTACCTTCTTTTTAAAATTTTTTTTTTTGGAGAAAGCGGAACGGGGCCGGAAACAGATGGATATTCAAACCAATCACTAACACATTGTAAGCAGCTTAGCTCCCCCAATTGGGTAATGAATCGTGAACTATTTGTGATTGAGCAATTAGCCATCATAGTCTAGTATTTCATAATAGTCTGGAACAAATTACAGAGAAAAAGTTTATGATATCACAAGCATATGTAATTAAAATCCCTAAACACTGATGTTTGAATTTTTTATCAGATGCTTGTGGAACTCAAGGATAGTTATTTTGACCACGGATTAACTGAATTCAACCTAAACTAGAAAGAGTAACCTTGAATTAGAAAGAGATGCCAATAACAAGAACTAACACACAAAATAACAAACCAAATTAAAAAGAGGTGCCAGATTTGTACAACAACAATGAAGTGAGTTTGCATCACAAGTTCAAGCGTGATCTTCAATGTACGCTAATGACTAACCATCTTACAAACAATAGAGACATCTCTTGGAAGAATGACAGTAACACTATAAAAGGCTACTGATGAAATGAACACGAACAAGGGAAAACTTGCTCAAGTGGAAATTGAAAAGCATACCGTTTCCTTGTATATATATATAGCTTTCGAAGCTTAATCTATAATCCATCCTGCCTAGCTAAGAACCACACAATCCTAAGCTTAATAATGCAAGTTAATGACCATACTCCAGAATCCCGCCCTACACCGATGATGTATTTTGAGGTACTCATTTTCTAGGGCAAATTCTTACAAATGTATCCATGATAACTGCAAGATGCTCCTCAAATCCATGAATCTAATCAAGCTAATCCCAGAATTGCTCAAGCTTGGTTTATGTGGTAACCAAAGTCAAAATTGTAGTTGGGCACACGGGTCATTTGCTCCCTAACTCACTCCAGATCTCCTCTATCTGCCTCCCTGATCCCAACCCCGATCGACCCCAACTCCATCCGTGCCTTTCTCCAACTCCCTCCTCTCTATCCCTAACTCCCTCACCCGAAACCGCTCCAACGCCCACCCCGCCTGAGCACCTGCCCCCCTCCCCCCAACACATACAATAATTAAACGATAGAAAAATTAAAAAACCATACCTAGTGATGAAGCACCTCCTGGTGCGCAGCTAGTTGATCCCCAAAGTGGAACTTATTCTTGCACTTTAGGTAGCCACACTCAAGGGCGGAAACAAAAATTGATTCTACTCTGGACTAACCCAAAATCAGTGTTTTCAATTATATAGATCGTATTGGGATACGTATTGCATATCTTAAGATACGTTTGTTTGAAGAGTAGGAATTTCTATTATTCAGTTGGAAAATATTTTTGGAAAAGAGAGAATACTAAAGACAAGAGTGGAGAATGAGACACCTGAACTCAACCTTTTTTGGGGTTGATACAAAATAGCTAGAACCTATCTCTATTTATATTACTCCATGGAAGACTCTAGTACAAAGATATTTCCGTACAAGACAAATTTTGAGGTAATTCTAGAATTACACACGTGACTAATTGTCACAAAAAATTCTAAATATTTCACAAGGATATTCTAGAGTTTCTAAAACTAGATATTTTAGAATTTTTAAAAACTAGATACCATTTATATCTTCTTCAATAATATCTTCTATCTTTGGGTTTTGTCGATTGGACTTGTTTGGACTTAATTTTCTTGTGTCAAATACTAAATTTAGTTTATGCTTCAACAATATTAATCATAATTAATAGACAATTAAAAAGTAGTTACACCTAATACCACCAACAAATTATGCTTATATTTAAAAAAATTAAGATGCAAAATTTCAAGTGTCTCAATTGGGGCCTATTACATTAAGGCGAAATCCTAGTACAATCCATTACACAATAAGAAATAGATGTAATCAAAACACAACAACAGAAAAACAGGCATTAATGAAGAAAACAGGCGTTAATGAAAAACAGGCATGACGGGAGAAATGACATCTCATGAAGTTGCTGGTGATATTAAGGTCCCGTTCTACTAAGCAAAAATAAGTAGTTATTTTTGGAAATAAATGTGAAGTAGTGTGAGAGAATGACATATCTCGTAAAACGAAAAATAAGCACTTAAAAAATATAAAAATCTTAGAGGAACGGAGTCTAGGAAAGCCACAATATTTGATCTGTATTCATTTGATATCATGAAGTTTGTTAACTGTCATCTTTTTTAAATTGTATATCTACTCCTCATATGAGAGTTCCCTCATTTCAAATAGAGAATCCGTACTTCTAGAAGTATTCACTTTATAGGGCTCGTTTGTTTGCTGGGAGGCAAAATGGTGGGATGTAGAATCCCTCGGATATGAGTGGGATATAGACTCTTCTTGGACAAGGGGAAAAGAAATATGGTGGTTATTTTTGTAGGGATTGTGACATGCATTTTCTATTTTATCTTCATGCAAACCGACAAAAGAGGAAGGGCAAAATAGTCACATGTACGCTCTTGATGAAAGGGATATAGAATTAATCCCACCTTTCCCGTGGGATTTCATAGCTAACACTGGACCGTTGGAGCCCATAGCATATAGTCAATCCCACCCTCAAATCCCGCACCATCCCATCCCAAATCTGCAGTGAGTCGCAAGTGGTGAAGGTTCAAACCTCACCCACCCGGGCCACCCCATCCCAATTCCTTGGGAAAGAAACGATTTAGATTTATTGTCTTGAAACAAATATTCTGTAACAAGTCCATTGTTTAATTATGGGTATACAGAACGACTCCTTGACAATTCAAAAATATTGCCAAACCATCAAAATGTTGTGTCTGCGCGCACGCGCGTGGGGGGGGGGGGGGGGGGCGGATCTGGGTGGTTTTGGGTGTGTGCATGTTTGAATGATAATAACTAATAAGCAGCGAAAACAATAGCAGGAAAGCGGCTCTTTTGTTATCTACGTAGCATCATCCGCATTCTTGAAACATACTGCTATCAACGTTAATATGAAGCCAAGAACTTAACCAACAGCGTCAATAAGACCAGGAGAATGTTATCCATTCACAATAGCAGAAACGCGCCTCTTTTGTTATCTATGTAGCATCATATACATTCTCGAAACATACTGCCATCAACGTTACTATGCAGCCAAGAACTTAACCAACAGCATCAATAAAACCAGGAGAATGTAATCCATTCACAATAGCAGTTCAAATATTGCTGTGAATCCCCAGATTGATTCGAACACATCAAATGAAAATCATTGAAACTGAAAGCGAGAAGCCAAAAACAAAGTACTATGCAAAAACTAGTCCAAAATTGTGATCGATCAGCCTGAGAATAAAGAGTCAACACAATCAGCAACCATATGCAGCCTTCATAAACGCAAAAAACAACATAATCTCTCCCCTTCGAGCAGCTCATTAAACAAACATAAGTCAAACACATTACAAAACTTAACCGTAATGCCATTTAACACTTGGAACGGGAGTAATGGTTGTCACACCGAAAACTACCAATGCTTTCCTTACAGGAGGCTACAGAGGTGCTTTCTTATCTTCATGGCGGCAAAAGAGGTCGTCAGAAGAAAAGATGTCATCTCCCGATAGATTTGAAACAAATAGAAGTCAGCTTCGGTTAAAAGCAATATATCAGAAATAGATCAAGAGGGGGAAGGGACAGGAAGATAGAAATAGATTGAGGAGTTTTAAAATACAAACAGGGACATAACCACGATTTAATTGTTGGGGTGTCAAACGTATATATACACATTACAAACTTTCGATTATGAATCTACCACCCAACCAGTTCATCGTGCCACCACGCCTCACTTGTCTTGAAAAACTCAACCACGAGTACTGAAATCAATTTCTACCGTAGAGGGTGTGGATGGTTAAAGACTTTTATGTATCTCCGGGGATACCAACCCCCTTATATACCATGGATACATAAAGTTTCTCCGGTCCCCAACACATCAAATAGGTTAAAATTAACTATTCTACTTAGTTAATAACTAAGGGTAGCCGCCAACAAAACTCTTCCCCCCACCCCGTCTCGGGTTTTCTTCTCCTTGAGTTTTTAAAGATATTATATATCTCAATCAAAATACACTAAGTAGAAGACTCATTTCTAGACAGGGAACCAAGCAGGTATATCTAAGCAAAATACACTAAGTAGAAGACTCATTCCTAACCCCAAGGTTGAAAGTTTGACTTCTAGGAGCAACTTAGCCACTACTTCCGGATTCGTTGCCAAGTCAGGTATATCTAATTCTACTTAGAGTCTTCCTTTATTTACTGGAAATAGTGCTTGGATAATTGACTTAGGTGCAACTGATAATATGACTTGTGATCGCTAACATATTCAATAATTTATCTTCTATCTGTTCAAAATTAGTCATCACTAATGCTAATGGTGTCTTTTCAATAATTTATCTTCTATCTTTAGATAATAGCAACGGAAAAACCAACAAAATGAACGTAAACCGTAAGACTGTAATTCTATAGTACGACCAGGTCAACCTCCTGCCCTACAATCCTATAGGGTTCACTAAGATCCCAAGACCTCCCAAAACTGCAAGTGCTACAGCGTGCTTATGTTCTCTAGCACCAGGGCTAATCTGGCGTGCCCCTAACATATTCGTAAATCATTTTATCAAAGGTTCTACATCCATACATTTCTTTGGAAAAATTACATTTCACAAAGTATTTACTAAATTTATAACTTTACAGAAACAGAGTAGAAACACGATAATGAAACCAAGATGTGAAAAATACTCACTTCCATTCCAAGTTTGACCAAGTATTCATAGTAAGTTAAAACGTCAAACAAGCAATTGAAAACCAATAATCAAATGGCGAAGTTAAACTTGCCACAGGGCTCTAGGAATGTTGTAAGGTAAGTCCCAAACTCAAGGTTGAGAGCCCAATGTGTGATGAAGCCAAAACGCAACAAAAACCACCAATAACCGCATGGAATTTCATTAGTAGTGTGAGGTACTTGAGTCATAAGCTTGTCTATACTTCGAATTAAGCGATTTCTGGTTACATCCAGACCGAACGAAGGACCAATTGACGGTTCAACCTGTTGAACCAAATCCGGTTTTTATTTTAAAAGATCGGGTGATAACACCTAGGGGATTTCTAAATTGAGACCTAGGAGAGAGCAAAACTCTAGATTCTAGAAATCAACCACCAGACCAATGTCTTGGGGTGGTGGGAAGCAGAGTGACTGTTTGATGATCAGATGGTTTTGGCAAAGAGTACAAACATGGAGACCTGAGGTTTGCTGGCAGCCTATAATTGACAGATACACGAACAAACATGGAGATCTAATAAGTATCTATCTTTTGGTGGTAGACTAGGATTGGTGAAACCGTTTGTAACTAATCTCCCCATTATCTACTTGTCTTTGCTTATAGACTAACAGCAAGGCTTGAGAAAATTAAAACCAATTTTCGTGGAAAAGAAGTGATAGCCAAAGAGGATTGCCCAATGCCCCTCTCTCGCTGGGGGTAGGAAATGACAAAACAAGAATTGGAGTAGGATCTGAAGGGACAAAAAGGCCCCTCTTTAAAATGGAAGTGGAAGTTAGTGTTAATAAGGATGGTCTTTCAAGATAATTTGCAGCCAAAGTAATTTGGATCCTGTTGGGATTTTTAGTCCCCCACCACAATGGAAGCACACCACAAGTGTAAACAAGCACATGGCAAAAATAAAGAACACAAAATGTAACGTGGTTTGGTCTCAATACCTACCCAACGGACAAAGAGAAATTCCACTATATCGATGAAGTACAATGAGATAGAAAAATATTAAACTCCAAGGGCTCACAAATATTTTTTTATCTCTTCGTAAGTCTCACTATAACTTTCTCTCCCAACAATGCTATTAATAGAGCATTGTTTTTCTTCTCTAACCCTGTATATATCTCGTACCAAACCAAGGTATACATACATGCAAAACTGTAATAGCCATTGGGAAGGAAACCGCCATATTGGCCAACTAATATATGGTATCTACACTTTGATTCACCTTTCCAAATGGGACTTGGTCTCCAAGTTTGAAAAAGATTCCTTCTTAATGGAAACCACTTCCAAATCAAACACCACCCTCGGTGGATTTCTATGCCACAAAAGAAACTCCTTGCTGCCCAATTATCACGTGAATAGATATTCCAAATCATTGGAAAATTCTCCAACGTGAGTGAAGCACAACAGATCCAAGAAGTTGGATTCCAATCACTGACGCGAATACTCACTGGTGAAGAAAGACTGCGACCAAGACCACAAATCACGACCACCAATAAAGGAGTGTCCCTTTTTTCTTGTTTGTGTGGGTTGGATACATTAGCTTAACAGCCACCAAATCACCGGTGAAGAATGACTAGTTTAATGAACCTGAGCTTAATTTGTAACTTTTGATGACATAACAAAACTAGCCAGGGACACCCTTGGCATTTGGAAATCTTGTAACACACAACATGCTAATAATCATCAAATAAAGCGCAAATAAAAAATGCAGGAAATTATTACGTGGCTCTCTAACTATTACTGATTACATCCACGACAGTATTGAATAAAGGAAGAACATATACTACATGAATTGCGTGTATCACAATACTTATAAACTATGATTTACGTCACCGGCATGACGGATGGAGTGGCAATCTAAAACTGTGTCAGGCTTCACAACCCCAACATCACTATAAATTGGATCCATATTTCATACGTCATTTTCTAGAGAGAGAGAAAGAGGAAAGAGAGACCTATGCTTTATGCTGCTCCTCTTGGTGATCTGAAAGATCACCAGGGTACTTGAACCGGTTGTCACAGCCGGTAATCAGGCATAGGTGAGCCTCTCCCCGGTGAGCACTTTCATTGTGAAGTGCCATCCCACCCTCTGTGAACCCTTTGCTGCAGGAGTAACAATAGCGGTCGTACACCTATCTCTATTTATACTACTCCATGGAAGACTCTAATACAAAGATATTTTCATACAAGATAAATTTTGAGCTGGTAATTCTAGAATTACACACGTGACTAATTCTCACAAAAAATTCTAAATATTTCACCAGGATATTCTAGAGTTTCTAAAGCTAGATATTTTAAAATACACTAAGTAGAAGACTAGCTAGGGACACCCTTGGCATTTGAAAATCTTGTAACACACACAACATGCTAATAATCGTCAAATAAAGCGCAAATAAAAAATGCAGGAAATTATTACATGGCTCTCTAACTGTTATTGATTACATCCATGACAGTATTGAATAAAAGAAGAACATATACTACAAGAGTGGGGAATGAGACACCTGAACTCAACTGTTTTTGGGGGATTAATACAAAATAGCTAGAACCTATCTCTATTTATACTACTCTATGGAAGACTCTAGTACAAAGATATTTTCATACAAGATAAATTTTGAGCCGGTAATTCTAGAATTACACACGTGACTAATTCTCACAAAAAATCCTAAATATTTCACAAGGATATTCTAGAGTTTCTAAAGCTAGATATTTTAAAATTTCTAAAAACTAGATACTCCCTCCTTCCCTTATTTATAGTCCGGTATTTCATTTTGGGATGTCCCTTAATAAGTGTCCATTTTGTAAAGTTAGTGAGTAAAAGTTGGTGAATTGTCTATTTTGTCCCTAAAAGTAGATTCCATTTTGAAAAGTTAGTGAATAAAAGTGTAATGATGATGGGTAAGTAGGAAAAGTGGAGGAAAAAGTTGATGTGAAAGGTATAATGATGATGTCGTTTTAATAAGTTGGAATTACGAAGCAGGACACTTAAAAAGGGATGAAAGGGGTACCATTTATATCTTCTTCAATAATATCTTCTATCTTTGGGTTTTGTTGATTGGACTTGTTTGGACTTAATTTTCTTGTGTCAAAAACTAAATTTAGCTTATGCTTCAATAATATTAATCATAATTAATAGACAATTAAAAAGTAGTTACACCTAATACCACCAATAAATTATGCTTATATTTAAAAAAATTAAGATGCAAAATTTCAAGTTTATCAATTGGGGCCTATTACATTAAGGCGAAATCCCAGTACAATCCATTACACAATAAGGAATAGATGTAATCAATACACAACAATAGAAAAACAGTCATTAATGAAGAAATCTATTCCCATGGTCAGGCCACAACGGTCGCCGGCCAGACTGAAAAATTCTAGCAAGGAGAAACTCCGGGAGACTCCATGGCAAGCCTCCACTGTAATGCAAAACTCCGGACGCAAGAACCGAGGCAATGTTGGAAAAGCACTCTAACAGGCTCAAGCGACCACGGCGGCCAAAGACTAGACCGTCCTTTACACCGGCACTGACGTTGACGACCCAAAATAGAGAGAAAAGCAACCAGGCTCAACCAATCCAGAGATGCTACCGAAGACCCCCAACACAGCACCATTGTTGCCGTAGCCGGACCACCCCGAAAAACACCACCAATATAGCCGCTGACCACAACTACCCACAGATTTGACCAAACACCGAAACCCTCACTAACTTATTCCACCCACCACCCAACCGCCGGATTGGGGGAAACCCAAACCAGCACAGATTGAATCTAGGAGGATCTAGATTGGGAGATTACCGGACTGAGCCAGCCGAAAAACGAAACAAAAAACAGAAGGAAAAACCACACCCCCAACCGCACATGCACCTTATTACCACATTGTCAGACCCGAGCAGAACATATCTGGGACCGCTGTGTTGGACATCGGACTGTGGAGCACCACCAGTTGCCGGATGAAGCTGCCACATGAGGGAACATGCCGGACCAAAGCAAACAAACGACCCAAACAAGTTATGCATCTGCTGTGACAAAGGTGGATGCTTGAATTTCTTTTGAAATTTATGTATTTAAGGTTCTTATATAGCAGTGGAAGTTTTGTGGATTTCAACTTGATAAAATTGACCGTAAAAATGTTAACTTTGTTATTACTAATGAGTAACCCAAATTACCTCATAGAAATTCATCTTTGGATTTTCTTTATATTCTGCCTGAATTTCCATCAGATTTTTTGATCATGCGATCAGCATTTCATTGTTGGACATCTTTCAATACGGAGGGATTAATTTATATCTTTTGGGTCTATTGAATGTGTGGTGCTGAGTTTTTTTTTATCGGCAGATGTGATGATGTTGAGTTTGAGTCTCGTTGATTTTTTTTTCTTCTTGCAATTTGCTTTGCTAAAGCTCCAATCTCTCTTGTTTCTAAAGGGAAAAAAATTGGAGATCAATTTGGATCACTAGATTCATCGTCTAACAACCCAGGCGTACTATCATTCCCAAATGTCTTTCCAACCTAGGCGTACTATTGCTTTTGGCTGCAAACTAGTGCACTTGGACGCAAACATTTGCATCTGGCCGCAAACTATTGCTCTTGCAAACTTTTGC
>BPLS01000322.1:0-23427 GCA_019656275.1 Rhododendron kiyosumense
CCAGCATTAGGTTTTCCAAAAACAAAAGACCTAAACGATAACAAACAGGCATTTGTCAAAGTTCCAAACGAGCATATATACAAATTACAGAGACGACATCAATTCTTCCTCTATTTGATCTGCTTCAACTGTACATAAGTGATAATTATACAAAATCCTGTACTAAATCAAGATTTTCCAGGGGAGCAGGCATCAATATAGCTAACCTAGTAAGTTACCCAAAATTTTCAAATCACCAGCTAAGTACTATCTATGTATGACAAAATTCAAAAAGATTCACTTTCAATGATCAATTCAGCGGCTGCACCCATTGTACCAACCCCACTAATGCCAAGAAGGGCCAGAGCCAATTCTTCCTCGTTCCACAAACACAACCCCTTGCTCAGTCTCTTCAATACACTCACGTCCACTTCCAACATCCACATCGGCGTACACCCGACCATCAAGCTAACAAAACCCGACACATAAGCCCGCCATGTTACGCAGTCACAACCCAGCGATATTTTCCCATCGAGCGCGCTCGCTAGGAATTCCAAGTGGGCCCCAAGAACATTCCTCCGCCTCTTGGATGACGGCGATGAAGAGTCCACTCCCCAAGCAAATGTACCCGAAAGCACTGCAAAGTACGCAAGAGCACAGCCACTAAGCATAGGAACCATCCCACCGGATTCCGTTCCATCAGGGTCTGATTTGTGAACTGATATGAACCAAGAAGGCAAAGTTTCCTTAATTAACGCTTGAACCAAGTTTAATCCTCCAGTTATCCAAACTAAAGAAGCTCCTAGGGTTGCTGCGAGCTTGACACGTGTCATGGCCGTAGCAAGAGAAACCTGGCCATACCTCATCCCATTCTTAGTCCTCTTAGAAGGGCCCATTTTATCTCTACAACCGAAACTTGCGATATCTTTAACAGAGCGCATTAGGAGGAAAACAATTTCCTCTGACATGAACATGAGGTTTCTGACAGCCCGGTGGACTCGTAAGTAGAGTATTCCAGGGGCCACTGGAGATATCCCGCCAGAGAAATGGAAACCAAATCCATGGCCCAGAAGGGCACCCACAGCACCATTGCCAGAGGTGAGAGTGGGGGTTAGACCCAGAGTGCAAGAGAAGCATTGTTTTAGGAGTTGATCTACAGCATCGTTGTTGTGGTGGAAGACAGTACGGGAAGCTGAGAAAATAAGGAAGTCGCTCCAACGCTTAACTTTCTGAGCCCATAAGGAGGCTATAATCGGCAAACATGGCCATGGGCAACCAGCTGCAAGGTTGTCCAAAGCTGGGCCGATCAGAAATAGTAATCGCTCGCTGGCCCTGTCTAATTTGTAGGTTATTGTTAGGCTTATAAGGGCAGCCAAGGGTAAAGGCAGCGTAGCTTGAGAGCTTCCTCCTGCAACCACACAAGTTTTACTTAATCTACAACTATCATGATAATTTAAGTCAGAAGTGCCAGTCTCTTAGCATACGTATATAACCGTTTGATTACAGTTTTTGAACTGACCGTTTGATTACAGTTCCCTGAAGAAAATAAAATTTTGAAACTTTTCACATGTTACTCATTTTTTTAGCAGAGCGATTTGGAAGAAGTTAAATTTTTTTATTTTGAAGTCTCTTTCAAAAACTAGATTTTTTGCAAAAAATTCCTGTAAACAAGTCAATATCCTTCTACCAAATGAGTTTACTAAATATTCTGAAAATACTAATTTTGAAACAGAAACCAATCGGGAGCATTATATCTCTAAACTATTCACCTGAAAAGAACTGTTTCAATTTTATTTAATTCCACACAAATTCCGAGTATTGAGGGCATCAACAACAGCAAATAATACGAGAAGATACCCGCAACGAGACTCGGAACATCAACACCAATGCCAGCCAAGATTTTTTTAATCTGTTGCTCGACAATGGCTAAATTTGCTCCAGGGCTTGGCCAATCAGTACCATTCATTGAAGCAGGCTTCCAAATACCCCGAGTTACTTCAGCAGAAAAGTAACTTACAATGGTAGCCATGGATGCAGGAAGAAAATCAGCAAGATCTTTGAGACCTGAGGTAGAGATGTAGAACCGGTAAAATTACTCAACACCATCGAATAACTAGTAGACATAACCGGTAAAATTATACTTCCTTGGAAAATATATCCTAAACGACACAAACTTGCAGCAACCATATCAGCTAGCTAACCTGAGGATTACTCCTCAACCCAAAAGCAGGAGCTGCGGGAGGGAAAAATGGTATACTCGTAGTAATCTTCCTTAATGCTTGGTAGGCGGTACTCAAGGCTCCCCCTCTTGCAGATTGAACAAATACTATAAATCGAGCAGTTTACAATCTCTTGTATGCAGACATTTTAAAACCCACTTTCTAAATAAATAGGGAGAAATCCTTTTTTCAATAAAAAAAATGAGTATGAAAATAGGGAGAAACATGCCACTCATACATTTGAAGGCCAGCACAAATACTACCCCTTGTCCTGAGGACTCTAGCTTGGTCCTATGACATTATTATCATTGACAACTAGAAAATGAACCCATTAAAACAAAATATTTGTTACGCAATCAAGACTAATCCCTTGGACCCAGATGAGTGTTAAACATATTATTACGTATTTTCGAACTTTCCAGTGTCCCTTAAATTATTCTAATTACACTATAGTTAGACGTCATGTGTGGTGGTGAAATGTGTTCATGTTGTGGTGGCGGTGGGTGTTTGTTTTGCTTATTATAGTGTAATTAGAATCTAGTTAATATTATTTTGGTCAAGGTTATATGTTTTGATTGTGTTGAATAACAACAGGAGGTTATTTTAGTCAAGGTAATATGTTTTGAATGTTTTGAATAAGAGGTTGTTTTGAATTTTAAAGTTGCTCCTCCTGAACCTGGGGGTGTGGAGAAGGTTTCTTCTTGGAGAGATAAAGTTGCTCCTCCTGGTCTCACTAAATCTAGAATGCAGCTTCAATACTTTCCTCCCGTGGTGGATGGGGAGAGGGTCAGAGTGTCTCCTCCTAGTGTTGTGGAACTACAAGGGGTAGAGAAATGGAAGGATTGTCTGGCCGGGCATTTTGTGGATAAGAAGATTCCCTTCCTCACAGTCAAATCTATTGCGTTCAGAAGATGGGCTAATTATGGTTTAGTTGACGTCCTATCTAATGAAAAGGGGTTCAACTTCTTTCAATTTGGGTCAGCTGAAGTTTGTAGGCAAATTGTTGAAACAGACCCGTGGTATTTTGGTAGCAGGTTGATGGTTCTTCAGATTTGGAATGCTGATATTGATTATGAAAAGGAGGGTCTAGCAAAGCTGCCTATATGGATTCAGCTTTACAATGTTCCTCTCCAGTTTTGGACTGCAGCAGGTTTGAGTTATATTGCTAGTTCTGTTGGTAAACCTCTTTATGCAGATGAAATGACTGAAACTGCCAAGCGAATTAGTAATGCCAAAATCTGTGTTGAAGTGGATGTTGCTGCGTCTTTGCCCCATTCAGTGGACCTTCTTACTGCGTCTGGGAAAACAGTTTCAATTGCTATTAAGTATCCTTGGAGACCTGCAAAATGTGTTTCATGTAACGTCTTTGGCCACTCAGAATGCAGGCAACAGGTAATGCACCCTTCTATGGGTGCTGACATTCCTACTGAGGTTGCCCCTAAGGGTAAAGTTTGGGTGGTGAAATCAGGAGGGGGGTGAACCTATTCCAACTCCACCTGCAGGCCTTGAGCCTACTATAATCAGGTCTGGTTCCTCTGTTGGAGAGCTCCCATGCTCGAATCACTTTGATGTGCCAAAATTGATGAATGATCCAGATGATGCTGCTCGTGTAGAGGTAATGGATTCAGTAGTTGCTAAGGTGATTATTGATTCTGAAGTCTTGGTTAATAAGGAAGCTATGGATATTGCTAATGTTGTGACTATCTCCAATTCAAGTAAGGATATGGGGGAGTCCTCTTTGTATGCTGCTCTACCAAATGAACTTGGTGTGGGAATGGTTGACCCTAATGCTGTTTTCCAGGCTTTAATGTCTGCGAGCAAAGAGAGCATTAGTAAGCCTAATGACGGGAAGAACCCTAGGGCAGCAAAGAGGGGAAGGAAACCTAAGAATCAATTATTAAGTTCTCTTCTTGGAATATTAGGGGTCTAAATAATCCCATTAAACAAGTCGAGCTTAGGAAGTTTATTCTTGCTAATAAGTTGTCCTTGATGGGTATTGTTGAGTCTAAGATTAGACAGGAGAATTTGGCAATGTCAATGAAGAAAAGCCTGCCTGCTGGATGGGATTATGTTCACAATATTGGAACAGGTTCTGTTGCTAGGATAATTGTGGATTGGGATACTCAAGGTCCTAAGGTAAGCGTGATTGCTTCCCCAGATCAAATGATTCTGCTCTCTGTAATGATGGATATGAAAACCGTTGCTCTTTCTGTTGTTTATGGTTTTAAATTTTTAATCAAGTTGGTTCTCGACGACGGCTTTGGGATGATCTTAGGTCTGGTTTTGGGTCTGTTGGAGACCAGCCTTGGATTGTGGTTGGTGACTTTAATGTAGTTAGATGGCAACATGAGAAGTCTAATCCTCATCATTTTGATACTATTGCTACTGGAGATTTTAATAAATGTATGGAGGATATTGAAATGGAAGATCTGAATTCAAAAGAACTTAGGTTTACTTGGTCAAATAAAGAAGCTGGTGCTGGTCATTGTAGCTGCAGATTAGATTGAGCTCTAGTGAATTCTTACTGGCAGAATGTATTCACTGAGTCAGAAGTTGCAGTCCTTGTGTCTGGTGCGTCTGATCATTCCCTGCTTCTAGTATCAATGCTTCCTTACAAAGGAGGGAGGAAACCCTTTAAATTTTTTAATTTTTGGATGAATCACGAGAAATTTTCTCCTTTGCTTATTCAGTCCTGGAATTGTCCAATGGATAAAGTAGGCCCTCCTACATACATTCTTTATGAAAAGCTGAAAAGACTAAAACCCTGTTTGCGGAATTTTAATGAAACCCTGTTTGTGGAATTTTAATGAGGAGTTTTATAGTGACATACAGAATAGAGTGTTGGTTGCAAAAGAGGAGCTTAGTAGCATTCAAAACATATGTGCTCAGTTACTTGGGGATCCTATCTTGATGGAATATGAAAGACTTTGCTTACTCAATGTCAATGATCTCTGTGTTGCTGAGGAAGCTTGGAGTAGGCAGAAGTCTAGAGTTCGATGGCTTCATTTGGGGGATAATAACACTAGATTTTCCATCAAAAAGTAGCCAGTCGTAGAATGAGGAATAAGATCTCATCAATTTGTGAGGAGAATGATAATATACTGGAAGAACCCAAGGCAGTTAAGGGGGAGATTATCAGATTCTATCAGAAATTGTTGGGTTCCAAATTTGATCAGAAAACACCTGCAGAGGATAATCTTCGATTTGAAAATACAGTTCCTGTTTCATTCCATGAGGCCCTTACCTCTCCTATTACTCCTGAAGAGATAAAAATTGCCCTTTTTGCTATTGATGGTGACAAATCTCCAGGACCTGATGGATTTAATGCCAGCTTTTTCCAGAAGAATTGGTCAGTGGTTGGCAACGAGGTAACAGATGCAGTTCTTTATTTCTTTCGATCTGGTATCTTACTTAGAGATGTTAATGCAACTGCTCTTACTTAATTCCTAAAACCAGCTGTCCCCAAACTATGAAGGAGTATCGCCCTATCGCTTGTTGTAATGTACTCTACAAGACTATTACAAAGGTGTTGGCTCGTAGGTTGCAACCAGTACTTCCATATGTCATAAATAAAACCCAGGCGGCTTTTGTTAAGGGTCAATCCTTTTCCGATAACATTCTGTTGATGCAAGAGCTTGTTAGAAATTATCAAAGGGATTCTGGAGCGGCTAGGTGTGCCATTAAAATAGATATCATGAAGGTGTACGATTCGATAGATTTGGATTTCTTGGTTGAGGTCATGATTGCTATGAACTTTCCTCTTTTTATTTCTTGGGTTCGGACATGTATCACAACTGCTATGTACTCTGTTGTGATTAATGGAGAATTAGAAGGTTTTTTTAAGGGGGAGAAAGGGCTTAGACAGGGGGACCCTATCTCTCCCTGTCTCTTTCTTCTGGTTATGAAAGGGCTGTATACTATGCTTCAGAGGAGGATATCCCAGGGCACTTTTACCTACCATCCAAAGTGCAACACTCATTCCATTTCCTTCCTTGCTTTTGCTGATGATCTATTCCTTTTGGCTGGGACTGATTCATCCTCTATTGGGATCATTAAGCTACTCTAGAGGAATTTTATCATTCTTCAGGTCTGAAACCTAATCTACAGAAGAGTCAGTTCTTTTTTGCTGGTGTTACTGCTGTGGTTAAACAGGAAATTCTGAGAATAGTTCCAATTCCAGAGGGTACATACCTGTTAAGTATTTAGGAGTGCCTCTCATCTCAACAAGACTACGGTATGAAGACTGTTCAATTGAAAGAGAGGACTCAACAACGTATAGGAGAGCCTCTCATCTCAACAAGACTACAGTATGAGGACTGTGTTCAATTCAAAGAGAGGACTCAACAACGTATTGAGAGCTGGTCTAACAGGTCTCTTACTAACGTTGGTCAAGCTTTACTCATTCAATCAGTCCTTTTCAGTATGCAGACTTATTGGTGCTCACTATTCATTCTACCTCAGAAGATTATTAACGAAGTGGAGGCTATGCTTAGTTCTTTTCTGTGGTCAGGAATTAATCTTACAAAAGTAGGCGCCAAGGTCAATTGGTGTGATGTTTGTACCCCTAAAAATGGAGGTTTAGGCTTGAAGTCTTTAAAGGTATGGAATAAAGCGTCCATGCTGCGTCACTTGTGGGCTTTGTGTAAGAAAGAGGATACTCTTTGGGTGAAATGGATCCGTAGCTACATCATTAAAGATCAGAATTTCTGGGTTATGAAACTGCCCCAGGATTGCTCATGGACTATGAGGAAGTTGTTGAAATTGAGAGTGCAATGCCGCCAGAGTTTTGTTAAACACTTAATTGGTGATGGAAAGGGGACTTTCATATGGCTTAATAATTGGCACCCCAGTGGTCCTTTATATAAGCTCCTAAGTGATCGAGCCTTTGCTAAACTTGGAAGATCTCTTTCTGCAAAAGTAAGCTCTGTAATCCAGGATGGAGAATGGAATTGGCCAAGACCAAGATCCTCCTTGATTCAACAGATTCAAAATTCAATTCCTAGTTCAATTCGACCTTGAAGGGCTAGGGAAGATGAAGTTGTATGGGTTATTTCCCCTACTGGCCAATACAATACTGAGCATACTTGGGAGGCACTTAGGCACAGAGGATGGACAGTTCAGTGGGCTTCCATAGTGTGGTTTTCCAGAAGTTTCAAGGTGGTCGTTCATTTTATGGTTAGCTTGGTTGAAGAGGTTAGCTACAAAGGAGAGATTTTGTAGATGGGGGATGACGATTGATCCAGGTTGTGTGTTTTGTTCTCAAAGGGATGAACCGTTGCAACACCTTTTCTTTGAATGTAGCTATTCCAGCAGCATTTGGAAGGTTATCCTTAACAGATTCCATATTCAGAGAAATCCGGAGGTGTGGGATATTGATCATTGTAAGGGTAAGAGCTTTAGTTCTTTTTTGTTCAAGCTAGTCTTGGCGGCTGGGGTCTACCATCTATGGATGGAAAGGAACTCTTGAGTTTTTGCTGGTAGACACAAAAGGGCTGATGCAATGCTGGCTTGTATTGAGGATAATGTTTTAGACTTCGTGTGTGCACTTGGGAGCATTTCCCCCACTCCCTTGAGAACCAAAGACTATACAGTCTCTGGAATATTTCAAGCAAAGTTCTCGGTACTTAATTTCTGTAGTTCCTTTTTTGGTAGAATGTAGTGAGGAGTTTCCTTTGCAAAGGTTTTGTACAGTGGGTTGATCTCCCCTTGTTTTGTGTTGGATGGTATAAAATGCGCAACTTCCCAAAAAAAAAAACTTCACTTTGTGCAGTGTCAGCAGAGTTGCAGATTGTTTGTAAATGAAATACATATTTAAGGATATTGAGAAAACAAACAAACACCTTCAAACTTCAAAAAAGAAAAAAAGAACACCTTTAGAGAATCACCTCCGATATCAATCAAAAGGTTCAAAAAAACAGTTTTTCTTCACCTCCCCCACGAAAGAGGTAAGGTTTCACTGTTTTATTAGTGAAAAATTGCAAAACCACAGAGTCAAACTGAAGAAGGTTGGACTAACCTGTCGCAAGTTCACGAGGAGACAACCTCCCATGGGCACACGCACTCAAAGCAGCATCAAGCACAAAGGGAACAGCTTCCATAAGGTCCCAAGCTGGTAATTTTAGTTGACGAGAGGCATCTTCCAACGCAGACCCAGATGAATTACTGCTACCAGAAGTTGTAGAAGTCTGAGGTTGACCACCTCTATTCACTTTTCTAAACATCATGTTCAAAAGCCCATCCACAATCTGATGAACAGAACTCCCATGTACGAGACAAGGGAGGGTTGAAGTTATGCATTCTTGATGCTGCCTGTACCAGCGTTTCAATTTAGGAAAGGATTCCATATATATGGGTTCTGACGGCGATGGGCTTGCAAATTTTGACAGCCTTTTGCTTTTAAGTTGATCCTTAGGTGTGGTTGCGTAAGATGCTAGCTGGGAGTTGCGAACTAATAAGAGGTACTCTGGAGTTAATTTGGATCCCATGGGAGCCACATCTCCTGTAACGTGTTCTAGAGGAGGACGATCAAACCTCCATAGTTTCAGCAAAAGAGTAAACGCATTGGAGAACACAACGTGGGAAGATATTTCTTCCCCTGTCGGAAGAGTCCATGATGCCTTGGGCGAACATGATCCGAAGACCTCACAGATGGGCATCAATTTGCCCGCAAGTTGGGGAACCTAGAAGGCAATAATAACATCAGATTCATGCAAAAGATGATCTCCTTGAGAGTTTTCCACTATGTACAGTACAGAATTCATTCTCTCTGTCGTTCAGAAGCTGAATAGAATGCCTCCAATGTTACTGACAATGCCACAAATCTATATGAACAAATCATGATATAGTGTCAGGAACTTCTCAATCCTTGTATGAGGGGAGGCACATTTCATGTTCAGCTTCTTTTTGGTGCACAATTGTCTTCTGTGACAAGTAATCAAAAGATTCAAAACCCATGCTCTATCCTTTGAAGTGTATCAAGGGGTAGGGCTTTTGTTTAATTCTTGGCCTACTCTCACCGCGAGAAAGATAAAAAAAAAAACTGCATACTGGACTTCGTATATTTCGTTGACTTCTAAACAAACATATCTAGCTAAAATTCAGAAGGAAGAATGGTTGCTGAAGTTCAACCTACCATGCCATGTAAATTAAAAATCTGAATACAATCAGCAGATGATATCCCAACAAGGAGAACATCCAGAAACAGAGCATAAGCTCTCAAATGGCTCTCAACCCCAGAATAATCTGCAGGAACTATGAGTGATAGCAACTTTGTTATCAAAAGAACAGTATGTTCCTGCAAAAAAAAAAAAAAAACAAACTGTAATTTCAACAAAAGCAAAAAAGGGGAAACGTAGTGATCTACTGTCACGTGATACTTTAGAGCGATTCCAACATCATTCACCACCTTACCTGTATGTTCCAACCACGAATCAGAGACGCCCCACATAGGATTGTTGCAGCAGATAACTTCTCATCATCTGAACCACCAACAGCAATCTCATATATTTTCTCTATCTCTGCTAAGCTTCCATATAATGCATGAGTGAAAATTCAGTTGGCTTGCCAATGGTAAATTAAGAAAAAAGAGCATCTGATATACCTGGCTTCAGGAAAGAAAAGGGTTTTACTGAAGACCAGGCTATAGCTACCACACAACACGCAAGTTACCTCTACAGTTTCCACTTTCACATAGGTTACCGAACAAGCTAATGCTATACTACTAACAGATGGCAACTCGACATGACATTTGAATGCACAACAAACTTAGGCTGCGTTCCAGAAACCAAATAAGAACTTATTTTTTGTTGAATTAGAAGGCTTGTTCCCCAAAAAATAAGGAGGTGCTTATTTCTTAGAATTTATATAGGTACCAATGGGCGCCGGAGAGGAAATCGTACCGGCGGCCGCGCGGGGCAGTCTCCGGCCACCGGACGGCTGATCCGAGCCGTCCAAAAATTCTAAAAAAAAAAACCGAGGGTTCATATATACATGGAAAAGGGGTGCTCGGATCAAGCATCCTACACACCTTGGATGCCGTTGATTCCCGCGTTGGCCCCCTCGGTTTTTTTTTTTTTAGAATTTTTGGACGACTCGGATCAGCCGTCCGGTGGCAGGAGACGGCCCGACACAGCCGCTGCCGGCCCGCTGGTACGATTTCCCTCTGCCGGCGCCCATTATCATAGCAACAGTCTTATTTTTTGTATAAGGCAACTTCAAGCTCAAAAATCATGTGTTTACGCAAATAATTTTCCTATCACTGTGGATCTTGTTTGATAGATCTTATTGAGATCTTTAATACGGTGCAAAAAAAATTGAATTTTTTTTTTTCATTTACATTATTTTTGAGTTTGAAAATGTGAAAGGAACTTTTTGTTTGGATTTTGTGGAATGGCCCTTCTTATTTTTTAATGAGAAGTGGCAAAATAAGTCCTTATTTTTTAAGGTGGTTTCCGGAACGGGGCCTTAGTAATTTGATGATGACATTTCCACAACAAACACAAATTTAAAGCACATACAATAAGAACCTACATGACAGTGTTCCTACCTAAATAACTAAAAGGCTTTAAGAGATTTTATCTTTCCTAACCCATCCTACTGCAGAATCATTATAGCATCATAGGAAGAATTAACCCACAATTGGAAATGAAAACAAAATGGAATTATTGGACAATCTAGTAGAAATAAACCTAAATGACAGGAAACTTCCTTGAATTTAATTTCTCTGAATCAAATCATGTGTAGACAAACAATCAATGAACTTTCAGGTCCTCCAGATTTCAAATTCATGAGAACATCTCTTACCAATAAAATGGTGTAGGTGCTGCAGTGAGAAAGATAGTTAAAGGTATCGGTTCTATTTGGAGTGCCACTGCTACTACTACCACCATCTGGGCTAGTAGAAAAAGATTCTTTAGAAATTAATAGTGTCAGCATACCTTGACGCCGGAGTTGAAACCAAGGCATTCACCATCACAGGTGTTAGAGGGGACCCCTTCAGCAATGATGACCAACCAGGCATGTGACCAGAAACGCTTCGAGGTACTTGGTTGCAGCGACCTTTTACATAGCCAGGCCATAAATATGCTGATGTGTCCAAAAGATCTCGAGCAATACAAGCCTCAACAATTAGATGCCTCAAGTTTCCAGCTGCAAGAAAAAACTAATTAGAAGTTCCTGGATGGTCCTTAAAGATGAAAACCAATGGCTAAGAAAAACATAGATTGAGGTATAAAGATGAAAATATAATATGAATTAGTTCAATGTGAAAAAGGATCTATTGAAAAGAACTAGGAAGATAATGAGCAGTCATCAAAAAAGTAAAAGTTTAACATCTTTTTGTCTCTTTCATCCTCAGTAAGTAAAGAATCGCAGATATACACAATTGAAAAAAACAAGGGTACTATCCCTTTTTCCGCCTTTTTTCTTTTTTGTTTGATTTCGTACTATTACTAAATGTAAAGCTGGATAACTATGCTCAAGCAGAAGGAACACTACTCTGCAGAACCAACAAAATCTGTCGATTGCTCAGTTACTTTCAGAACCAAAACTGTTAAAATAAAAACGCATTCTAATTCAAGTAGACTTCTATGACAATAAAATCTCAAGTACCAACAAGAAAGGATATCCCTCAGAGAAGGCACAAATTGCACATCTACGACCGTCTCTCTCCATCAAGAAAACTTTCAACGTATCAGTTTCCAAAAGCTAATAAAATGTTGCCCATTCCGGACCAACTTAAGCTCAAAGGCAACAAGTGATCGAGCATGGTATCAGAACTTCAATTCCAGTATGTTTAACTCCAGTGGCATGTGATTGTCCAAGATAAAGTTTGTTTCTCCCAACTCCAAAATACTCCTATTTTTTAGTATGCACTCTGTTTTAAGTGTGCATTTTTGCAGCTTGTTCAGTTCATCATTGTCAAATGTTAATCTACCCTTATCATCTACAAGTGGGGATCAGCTAAAAGGGGGCAGAGTGGAGCTTCATAAACACTGTTGGACTCATTCGCAAGAGTCCAACCTTTTGAGGCAACTGACAATCTAACCAATTTTCTTAATGGAATATAAGTGTATACTCACTACAATTTCCTGGCATGTCATTAAAACTCGCGCCATCGAGGTATCCACTCCCGACTGCTATGCCGGAAAGAAACATCATTGCTTTGGCAGCAGCCTGATTGGCTACTGGAATTACAGGCAAGGGTGGAGTCAACAAGCTTTCATAATCATCCAATTGCTGCAGGCTAGAAACTAAATCCCTGCGACGCCTTCCTGAGACATGATTGTCTTTCCTTTGACTGGTGACTCTGACCTCAGCTTCATTTATCAGGGCAGTCTCCTCCTCCTCAATAATATTCAAAATTACAAGCGGTGTGACCGACAATAACATGCACAAGCACGTATCTAGACGAGGAACAGGATCTTCACTGGGATCCCTTTCCTAAAAAGAACCAAGAACAACATTAGAACTAACCATGAATGAGCAGCAGAAACTAAAATTATAAATCAGACATCTCTTCAATGGATTCTACTTGAGAGTAAACATTGTGTTCATAACCTCCAGTATCCCATAGTGTTCTTCTCAGATCAATAGAAGTACAAGAAAATATACTTTGGCATATGCCAATTTTCAATTCTGAAGCATTCTCATACCCTAAAAAAATGGTCTAACATGAAGGCACTACACTTAGTTCAAAAGATTTTCTCAATCCAAGTCCTGCTACACACACAGCAATCTGTGCACAGATTGCGTTGTGCACAGATTTCGTTGTGGGGCCCACTGCGGGTCCCACACAAATCATCTGAGCCGTTCATTAAATGTAAAACATTTTCTCAAGGATCCTCGTAAAAAATAAGCTCAATCCAATACCTATAGGTGCTTCATCCAACCATCTAACTTTTCATTCAGATTTCCAGATAATGAAAAGTTATATGATTAGATCGAGCACCTATAGGTATCGGATTGAGATTGTTTTTTACGGGAACCCTTGAAAAAGTTAATGAACGGCTTGGATCATTTTGTGGGACCCGTGGTGGGCCCCACAATGAAATCTGTGCACAGATTGTATGTGTGTGTAGACTTTCTGGGTCAAAAAACTGAAAAAAGTAACACAGTTTCTGTAAAATTCGAGATCTTTTGCAGACTTCAAAATGAAGTGGGAAGTGTTTTTGCAATCAAAGTTCGTAAGACACCTTCAGTATCTTATCAAGAACAAGTATTTCAACTTTAGTACGAGGATTACTTGGATGTAGTTTTCATGAGTTCTTACCCTTTGAACAAGCCGTAGAACTGAAATCCATAGGCCAATAAATGTATCCTGCCAAGAAGTTTGATTCACAGCTTGAAGAGCCTTTGCTAAACCTGCAACAATAATATAATTTATTGGTTTTTTAAGTCGAAAGGTTGCATTCATGTTTTTTTATTTGGGCATAAAAGTGCAAGAAATGACTTGTACCAGTGAGAATTTCAACGGCACCTGTAGCCGTCACTTGTGAGCCATCCATACTGTCTTCCAGACACAGGTCGAACGGCAGCCAAAGTGCAGATTGACTAGTTCCATGGCATTGACCAGCAGAAGATAAAAGTGACCCAGCTATCACTGCATGAAACTGTTTCTGGGAACTTGTTTTGCATTCACGGGACAAGACTCTGCGTTTATCTGATGTTAACTGCAGAAGAGCATCAGGAGAAATATGTTTTGAATTTCTCAATGCTGATGAGTTTGCAGCAAGCAGTTGCACGTGCTGAATGAAACATCCCCAGTGTGAGGACCTAAGAAGGGAAAGAAGGTAATCGACGAATTAGCTTCTTTCTTATCAGACGATGATATTGCTACAGCAACCCACTCAATGAAGACGAACAATGAAGGAACAGAAAGAATTGCTAGTGTTTCACTCACCAAAAAGGAAGACATGTAATGACAAATCTACAAGAAGCTCAAAAGAACATAGGCATCCACAATTCTTACATGTTTCGTCGTGCCAAGTAAAGAATCCTTGAAGTCACTTTATCTCTGAAAAATTCTCCGATTATCTCAACAGCCATGACAGTATTTGTTTTGTGCATTCCCTCGTGATGTTCCATTCTCTTGTCATCAAAGATATCATGACCATCTACTTCCATATCTTGCGTCCCAGTTGACCACCTAGACTTCTTTTCCGGTGTAAGTTCCAGCAACCCTTCATCTTCTAGTGATGCATCAAGTAACTGCCATACAGTTGAAAAGACATATTCAACTACTAGCACCCCAGGTTCATACACCTGAAGGGAAAATATCTGGGAAAGATGAAGAATGTCGTCTATTGAATGCATGGTCCTGCAAATCCATGGAAAGTAGGTTACTAGAGTCGCATTCCAACACTTGATTAGGAACTAACGAAATCCATTTATTAGAAAATAACCACCCACAGAAATGACCACAGATTACATGGATGGAGGTAGGTAGATTCTAAGGTTACACAGTCAAAAAGTTCATTGTATCATGAGACTGGCCACTGGAGGTTGGCCTAGTCGTTCACTTCAGGGGCCCCGGTTTGTCACTCTCAGCCTCAATTGAATTCCCTTGAAGGTCAGTTTAAATTCTTTTCAAGAGTTCCTCACTCGAGCAATGTTGCAATAGGAATGGCTAGAGAAAGATCAAATGCCCAACCATACTACAGTTTCAATTTGATCCTCATGATGACAATAGATACAACATTACCAAGATAGCCTTTGAAAGCAACGGTAGAGCAATAGGTCGCAATAAAATTGATGGGACATATATTCTTCAAGAAACTAACACAATGTGTGAACAAACGAAACAATGTTGGAGATGTAAGATACGTGAAAGTGTCAAACAAATAGAAACTAAATATCAAACTGAACTTACTTTTCAAAGTTCGAATATTTAGTTTGAGAACTTACTTTTCATAATTTGAATACTTAATTTGAGATGCAAATGAAAAGGCATGTCTCTTAAGGAGCTCCATATAAAGTCTGTAAGCTGCAGGCTGGGACCGTCTACTTGGAATGACCCTATAATGAGGAAAAACAAGTGTCAATCTTCGGGATAAATGATTTGAAGATGTAAAAATGCTATATCCAAAGCAATATCATTCTTTGTGGAAAGCATAGTACAGCTTCTAATGACTCAAAGGTTCAAAAGAAGGAAGTGGGCCCTAAATCACCCTGGCAAGGAGGATCCAAGCAAACAAACCAAAACCATAACCAGAGTCCAGACCTAATCCCCAACTATGGGTCATCTTAGTCACATTTCCCACTTGTCTGACTGTTGTTGAGCAGTTTTTGGATGAAATGTGATGCACCAAGCCCAGGGTAGCTTAGAGTCTTTCCATGACCCACATAAAGGCAACAATCATGTGGCACAATAAAATATTCTAAGTACAAAGAAAAATTGAAACACAATCATAGAGGATTCATTTACCAGGTCAACAATGTGGCTTTGGATGAATATTATGGAATTGTCAGTTAGGATCCTCATGGACTGTCAATTTACTGTACATATCAACCGTGGCCTAGGAGATGCAAGACTAAAACAAAAACACAGAAGGACTTTGACTGACATTATTAACCAGGACACAAAATACTTGACAGTTGAAACTAGGACCAATATGGCTACAAATGATAGCTCCACAGTCCAACCAGACTACACATCAACATTCAAATCAATAGCACAGTGAAGCAAAACAACAATCAGCCAAATGGTTGCTAAGGGCTATTGGAAAGTTTCACTGGTCCATTGTGGATTGCTTATCAAATAAAGGAATTCATTGCAAGATTCATTTGTTTTATCAACTGCATGGGAGCATAGCTCTACTCAGTGTCAGACTATTATTCAGACCCTAAACCAATGGGGGTCGAGCACTGGTATATGAGCTAGATCATTTCTTGCTTGGACCACAGAGCTAAATCTGTTATAGTTGGAAAGATTGTGTGTGTATTGAATCATCGAGTATCAAACTCTCTATACTGAATTGCTTCAACAATTGCATTGACCAAATTTATAAACCTGACTGCTTTTCATTGAAATCTTGAATTTATGCTATTGAGCACTGTGCCAGGGATTGAGTTTATTTCCTTTATTTTTTTAGATAAATCGAGGGTGGGAGGCCTACTAGTTCATTGGGTTGTTGCATAAATTATGAACAGGATCTTTCACTTGCAGGTTACCCTACAAATTGCATGACTAACTTCAACTTCCTCATCATTTTCTTGTCTCCACCATTCCCAACTCGAAATGGAGATAAATATTTCCCATAATGAAGCGTTCCCATCACTACAATATCTTTTGATTAAATTGCAGATAGTAGATGATTCCACTGAAAGGACTGCATAATTTCTCCAACATCGGCCCTGCGTTCGGCCCAAAAGAGTTTTGTACTTTGTAGTGCTCATTAAATATACGTGTACCAAATCAACTTTATTCAAAATGAGCTCATCAAATGAGAAAAAAATGATTGTACGAGCATAATTAATACTCCCGCCACTAAAAACGCCAAAAGAAAAAAAGAAAAAAAAAAGAGGTGATTTTTAAGTGGTTGCTTCAAAAAATTTCAAATGGAGCATAATATTGGAGAAAATATTTTGTTTTTCGAAGTTGACTTTATCTTTTCATCCTTTTGCTCATGAAATACATAAAGAGCTCTTTTTAAAGTTCGCCTTGGGTGCCCAAAACATGAGGGCCGGCCCTGCTAACACCTCTTTTGCGTGTCTATGCTTCTCTGCTTCACCATCATACTAACAGTTAAACAAATATAAAGCTCTAAACCCCAAGGGGTTAGCCAAGTGGTCTTTGCCTTACGGGTTTGCTCACTCCTTACATCTCAGGTTCAATTCTCCCCGCCAACAACTCTTAAACGTGTGAAACGGATACCGAAATGCACGCAAACTGGCCCGGATTACCCAAAAAGAAAAAAGCCCTAAAAAGTACTTACTGATAAAAACTTTCAAATCTAGAAATCATTTACCGTGTAGAAAGAAGAGCGAGGACGAGCACCGGCGGCACGATCTTCATGACCAAGGCCTTCTCGAGAAACTTCCACATTATCGGGACGTTATTCTCCCAGCATATGTAAGACACCAGCAACTCCGCGAGCTCCATCGACGGTAACTGAACTCCGGCGGAGTTGAGGCTGGAGGAGAGATGAATTGCCCACACCATGGGGTCGCGGCCCCTGTCCTGAGCCAACTTGGTCAGTTCGACGACGCCGTCCCATACGCTCGGATTGTGTACGGTCATCGCCATGGTCCTAGGGCGATCGGTTTAGCAATCGTTCATGAGAGAGAGAGAGAGAGAGAGAGAGAGACAGAGGGGTTTGTATTTGGACCGAGTAAAGGCGGAAGTCAATACGCTGACATGTCTTAGCCCATCTGGGCCTATCTAATTGTACCGAAGGCAAGAGAACGTCAGGGGTTTGAAAATTTAGGGAGAACGAGCGTCAATCATGTGTTTTGATAATTAATATTCACCGAGAACGTTTTTAATATTAACAAATATTTTGGTATGTCTTTGGTGGATATTAATTATCAAAATACGTCCTGAGCGTTCATTTTCCCTTGAATTTATAAAGAGATATCGAACCCGCTTTGGTTGTTTAATTGTACCTCAGGACTTGGAAGGTAAGGTTTGGGTTCGAATCTATAGAGTGACACCAAATCCGTTTTGATTGTGTGATTGTACCACTTGTCTCGTAAAAGGAGGTCATTCTATAGAGAGCCAACGAATCTACTTTAGTTGTACCTCTTGCCTTGGAAGGAGAGGTGTTCGAATCTATAAAGAGACATCGAGTCGTTTTAGTTGTTTGGTTGTACACCTCTTACCTTGTAAGAAAAGATCTGAGTTCAAATTCACAGAGAGACATCAAATTCGCTTTGGTTGTCTGGTTATACCTATTGCCTTCCAACAGGAGGTCCTGAAATGTACGAAAAAATCGAACGTGATTTGGTTGCTAACACACCGACCGTTTACAATATGGGAAAGAAGGGAAAAAAATGAAAGAAAGAGAAGTCAATCGCGGAGGCGGGGGTTTACACAGGAGAGTAGAATTTGACTGGTCCAAAGTTCTAGAGAATAAGGAAACATTATAAAACCACCCAATAATTCAAGGTGCTCAAAGAACACCCAATAAAAAAATATCTTTCCCCTCTCTCTCTCTCTCTCTCTCTCTCTCACAATTCAGCAAAATTAACAAGCATATTGCATCAGTTTTCTTCTTTTACTATTATTCTTCAGATCAGAGAATAAAACAAGTGTCAACAAGGCAATTGCGGCAAAATTGCATCAAATGGTCAAGAGAGTTCGAATTGCTTGTATTCAAATCTTTCGGAATTTAGGTGCAGAAAATTTGAGGTTTGGTAAAGAGTACATTTCATTATAAACAAATTTGGAGAGAATAAACTACTATATTTTGGGCTTTGACTTTTTAGTCTTGCAAGATAGGTATTGCTCGTTGACCGATTCTTTTAAAGTTATTCTATCTTAAATTTTTATTAAATTGGGGTAATTTTTTCTTATTAATCGTTCATCTCAACGAGAAAAATTAAAAAATTATATTACAAAATTGTGAACCAAAGACAAATGGTGAAATATTTAACTTTTTACACTTCTCTCATCATAATGAATTATTAATCCAAAACATACACGTAAATCTGAAAAAGATAGAAAAGCCAAACAAGAATACCAAAATAGATATTGTTTAACAAGAACGGGGCCCAATATTCATATTCAAAACCACTAGTACCTAGTTTCATGAAAACTTTTCTTGATTCCTATCAGCTGATGGTGTCAAATTTTGAATTTAAGAGTTTGGGTCACTTAATCTGGAATCCTCGTAAACAAAGTTCTTGGAGGGTCCAAAATATAATAAGAGAAATTATTATCAAAATTGGATTTTGTTAAAACATAAACACTGGATTAGACGTGTTTAGTCCAATCCCGGGCACCTAATCCCGAATCAAACGAGGCCACAGCTCATATGGAGGCCGGCATACTCATGTAAACCCGTTTCTTTACTTAATTCTTCTTCCTGTAGATATGCTCAACCACGGAGTAAATTTTATGAGCAACAACAATTCTAACAGTCACAAAAACACATTCAGGTGAACATCAATTTCCTTTCCGGAAGAAGATAGGGAAAGTCTTTCTTTGCCAAAGACCATATCTTGGGTGAATTTTGCAATATATAACTACCATAGACTGGATAATCTTTCGCATCATAGCGGCATTGAAGAAAATTTTCTACATGGGAGGCTTTCTCGAAATTAACTAGTAGAAACGGTCATTTCTTACCACGTTAACATCCTGCTCCGAAATAGTATTCACAAAGAAACCAACACAAATGGTTTCTCAGCTCCAAGTAATATTGGTCATCAAACTTTTCAATTCTGGAGCCCGAGGCCAGTCTGGCCAAGCTTGTGACGCCTGGTTGGAGTCCGGGGCCCATTCACCTCTCCCTAAATGTAGTTCCTCATCTTCCTTCAATTCCGGCCTTGAATCCAAACACCAACATCTGTAGTTTGACTTCGAAATCTGAAAAAGTTCATCTGGGGTCATACTCTCAAGTTTCTCAAAATCCCAAGAATCCAAACTGGTGGGTAGCGAATTTTGCGTATTTTGAGCCGTAGTGAATGTCCCCAACTCTTCGACATGATGATTTTGAGCGCGCATCCTCTTGTACAGCCTCATTACAGAAACACAATCTACAAATGGATCATGCACCCCTGCCTGTATCTCATACCTGTGAAGCCAACAACTTCATGACGATCATTGAAAAATCATGGATCATTCAAAAACAATTACTGTATACTTTTATGAGCTATTCTATAATTCGCTTTTACGTAGCAGATGATGACCAGAGAGCACATCAGCTCTTCTTTATTCTTTCTATTATATACGAAGGGTGACTAAAACAAAGTAGAATTGAAAATGCAAGAGGAAGATACACGACGCTTACTGATTTATGCAAAAAGAGTATAAGTTTGTTAACAATCAAGTAGGACCTCCCACCCACCTCAATATAAACAGAGAGGTTTTGGATTAGTTGTAGCCATAACAGCTAAACCAGTACGACGACTAAAAGCCAAATAGTGAAGTCTTAAAATGACCATATGGACGAAAATTTAATTCAAATGCACATATAATATGTTCCAAGTAAACCAAATAAAAATTTGAAGCATATATCTAATAGAAGCAGCAAAACTAAGCAGAGGATTTGCATGACAAGTAACCAAAATTCTGGACAACAACAAATAACACAACAGGAAAGTCCAGTAACTTGCCCTAGGTATGTCTGAGTAAGGTACTTCAGTGAATGGCTGACAAGATTTGTTTTCATAAATGGACGGTATTTCGCTGTGTCCCTGCATGGAGAGAGAAATAGCTGTAAGCAACAAGTCAGGAATTCTCTCCTCAACAAGTCACAAAGTAGAAAGTTTTCTTTCCGACTCACTGAACTAAAACATTTGGGAATGCAAGAATATCATGACCTGGAAAATAACCCAACTCAAACTAAGTCACTAATTCAATGTCTCATATCACAACTCACAAGCATGCAATTCACTTGTTCCACCGTTGAGCATACCAGATAATATTCATCGATCCATCATAAATCTGTTATCTTGGTAGAGCATTTTGTTGCATTTGTTTCTAACCGGTATAAAAGTACCGTGTTGACAAATTTGCTCCATTTAACAACACGAAAAAGACGTACCTAACCAAGCGATCAGGATAGTTAATTTTCAAGCAGTGCAAATCGTGTTGTATGTCATGACCCACGAGAAGCCTAGCATTCCCACCATCCCACCTTAGTCTTCCAATGGACTCTCCATTGTACAGGATTTGCAGAAGCTGTTCACTCACTTCCTCGAGCGGCATAGCATCTCTTAGATGATGTTCCGTTATACCAGTGATTTCGTACCTGGGCAAGAAATTTCCATGGAATATGCAATTAACGAAGTGATAATCAAGCCCTTCAAACACATACTTCTAAAATATACAGGAACAAGCAACAGAGCAGTCCACGGATACCTGTAATTAGTAACAGGTGTTTCAGGCCGAACATAAGTGTGGAAAATCACATTTTCGTCTTCATCAATCAGGCACACCCGAGCACAAAGGTCTAGTGAACCATCGCTTTCACCACCGACCATTTCACAATCTAATGCGACTGCTCTGGGACTTCTGGCGTAGTATCCATTGTCTGAGGCTGAAATATCAATTTCACATTCCGTGCAGGGCGTTACCAATGTTCCCTGAACCAGATAATTTTAGAATTAGAAAACCTAGATAGCTGCGTAATAAAACTAGCAATTCTAGCTTCCTGGTTTTTTACCAAAAGAGCCCAACTCCATTTCCCCTTTGGAAAACACAATCTCTAATACATTTTTCTTAACTTGCATGCTTGGAAAGTACTCTGATTGACTATCTTACGAGGGGAGCAGGAGCAGGCAGTTGACACATTTCTTTGTGCTCGGCAAGACTAGCTGGGCTGTCAAAGAATTTCATGCAGAGGCTGCAACAGTGGTCAGCAAAGAGCCTTGAACAATTTTCTTTTGACAGAGGACCTAAACATTAGAAAGGATGTGTTAAAAGAAAATAACCAAGGAAATAAACCTACCAATGGGTAACATACAATTTCGTTCTGGCCATTGAACAGTTTCCTTTTTCGACGGACTTATAAATTAGAGAAAGTGATAAAAGAAAATAACCAAGATGTGAAACCTATCAATGGATAAAACGTAAATCACATTCACTTGTAAAAAAAAAAAAAAAAAACCTCACCAGTGAGATGCTCTCTCAATGATTCAAAGGTTTTGCAATGCTTTTGACACATCCCGCACTTCGGCTGATGAATAGAGTGGTACGAGGCTCTCATGTGCGAAACAAGATGCTCCTTTTTCTTATACTGCTTGAAGCATGCAGAGCACTTGTGCCTGCGCAGTGTAAACTAAAAACATCGTTAGCCATCCACCTTCACTCCCATTCAAGGCAGCATATTGGACAAAAAGTGAAAACCAAGAAGGATAAATTAGTGTAGACTGTAGATGTCATACTTGGAGTAATAACTTATATCAAACCATATAAACTAATTCAAAGTGAGATAGGACCAAGGAAAGCAGTCAGTCCCACCAGTAGGCAGGGTAGTCACTCAACAAGCAATAGCATAGAAAGTGGGAAGCGAAAACAAGTGGAAGCTGGAGCTCCCAGGCAAGCAGCATGTGTTAAGCGGTAGCCAGCAAGAGATCGGGAAGCAGCAGTGTCAGGAGGTAGTTCAACCAAAGCAGTAAGGTAAGCTGCGGCACGTCTTATTCTCCCTGATGAAAGAAGTGGATTTCGAACCGCGCAGGATAAAAAAGAAAAAGAAGCTCGATTTTTTATAATAAGTGAAGGAAGGTCCACAAGAGACACCACAAGAATAATCCATGGTACAGTATGCAACTACATAAGATTGTATGACGAGAAGAGCCGAAGAGGACATTCCAGATCAATTCTGATGGTGCTCGTACAGGAAATAACATCAGCTCCAAATTTAGCAGTAATTTGGCACAGATAAGAGTGGAAAACCATGAGTAGCACGCACCACTAATGTCATATCTGAAAATACGGATTCTGATGTCTCAGTGAAACATTCGGCAAATGAACCTATGCCATTGATTCTAGTGAACACTTCGAGCTTCAATATTGAACCTACGTCGTTTTCGATCACTTAAGTTAACCAGCAGCAACCGAAATACATGGCGAATTGCACTCACATCATAAATGATTACCTCAACGAAGGCTAGATGTGCTGCTCAAAACAATGAATTACTACATCAAAATCACCAGCATACCTATGCACAACAACAATTAATATTGTGTTTCGGACATCACGAACTAGAAATGAGCCACACCAGAAACTTTGAAACTAGTTCCATAACTTCTTACGCATATCCACTAATTCATAAACTAACAGTACTTGAAAGGGAAAGTAAGCAAGTCGGAGTAGAAAATCACGGTAAGATGAGAGCAGGGCACAATGCTACACCAAGCAAACTAGGTCTGAAAACCATGAGCTCGTTAAGTGATGAATGATTTCCAGGAGCAAAACATATATACATACATACATAAAAAAATGATGAGAAGAGAGAGAGAGGGAGGGAGGGATGACCTTGTTGTTAGGGTTTTAGGAGGGTCTGCGGCGTCGGAATCCATGCATGCGAGATTAAAATAGCTGCAGCGAATGTGTATGCAACG
>BPLS01000322.1:48427-65253 GCA_019656275.1 Rhododendron kiyosumense
TTTTGAACTCGGAAATGGATTCGTACTTTTGGGAAGTAGATTATGATGCAAAAGATTCAAAATTGATTGTAGATATTTCTTAGGATTTCTTTTAAGGCATGACTTAGGATTTCTTTTCTTATTGACCTTGAAAGGTTCGTAGATGTGGTATTTTTGTTTAGCAAGTCTGAGTTTCGATATAGGAGAATAAATTAATATTTTTTAAAAAAAAAAAGAAAAAAAAAAGAAACGGGTCGGGTTGGACGGATTTGGGCTTGGCTTGACCCATACCCGACCCGACCCGTTTTAACCCGTTTTCTTTTTGACCCATATTCGACCCGCCCATATTTGACTCATGACCCGTTTCAACCCGCCCAAACCCGCCCATTTGCCACCTCTATATAATGGCATTAAAAAGTTTTTAGAATGTGTTTCTAAAAAATCTATCAAAAAAGAAACAAATACTCCTATCACCTTTTCACGATTTCAATATTTATTTTTCAAATTAAAAGTAATGTATTATAAGTTAATGACATATTCTATAAAATAAAAAATAATTAATTAAAAAAATAAGAATTCTAACGAAACGGGCACAAGAGAAGCATTTGGACAATTTTTGTAGGTCCTTTTTCTTATTTTTCAAAATTGTTTTTGAGTAGAAAACAAGTTTTCCGAAGGCATAATTATAGTTTTTTTTAAAAACATCCCTCCACCTATCCACCAGATTTTTACTTAGTCCTCAAACTATCAAAATGTTTTATTTAGTCCTCTAACTATTGGCTTGCATTTTATTTAGTCCTTCCGTTAGAAAGTTAACGGCTATGGCAGGACTAAATAAAATGCAAACCAATAGTTGGAGGACTAAATAAAACATTTTGATAGTTTGAGGACTAAATAAAAATTTGGTGGATAGGTGGAGGGATGTTTTTAAAAAAAACTCTTCCCAATTTGATGAACCTGCAGAACTTTTTAACACTCTTCCCTCTACCGCCACCGGAGTAGTCTTCACTACTCTTCCTTTCAGTTTCTTTACCCTCTCCTCTACTCCTCACATCCGATTCCCTCTCTCTCTCTCTCTCTCTCAAAAGTGCGGAAGCGGATGTGTATTTCTGTATTCAATGTATGCTGCCGATAGTTATTCTCCTTAGGGTTTCGTTGAGCTGTTCAAAACATGCTGCCGTGGGGTGGTCTCAGCTGCTGTTTGGGCGCAGCCGCTCTTTATCTCCTCGGGAGGAACAGTGGAAGGTTTATACATCGCGAATCAAAATTATTGAAAATTTCCAAGTTTTTGAATTACAAGTAATTGACAGTTTATTGTTTTTATTCGCAGGGATGCCGAGGTTCTCAAATCCGTCACTCGAGTCAATCAGTTGAAAGATTTGGGTAAGCCAATACTTCATATGTTTTAAAAGATTGTTTGTGATTAATAATCTGCATTTGAATTTTTATAGCTGTTCCAGTTAAAATAAAAAAAAGAAGTTATTGCTGTTAGGTTCTTATTTTAAATGATTAACTTGAATCTGTATTGTACACTACAATGAATTGGGCAAAGACAAGAAAAGATCTAGCCTTAACTGCTTTGTTGAGTTCATCCTCGTGGCTGATCATTAATGCTGACTAAGTCCCTGTATGGGGAATCATATCATGTTTCTCTATCCCATTTTATAGTGGCAGCGATGTGATGTATTTCCTGGCCGGTGAGCATTGTTAGTGTAAACGACTGAATGACCAACTGGGCACACGTAGTAACATCTACCTGAAATTGGGTTACATTGGGTGTAGTTGGAACTTGGGGAAAGGAAGAGAAAATTTTAAATTTTTTCCTTCCATTGTTCGGTTTCTAGAGAAAGAGATGGGAAAAAAGTTTAAAAAGCCAAGCTCAAATTTCTCTCCAATTTCTTCTTGACTTTCCCCTAATTTTCCTCTTCATTATTTTCCCTTCCTTTCTCCTTCAATCCCCTAGAGTTCCAAACAGAGCCTTAATCTTGGTGTTAGCTGCGTTACAGAAACTTTTGGATATTTGGTTAAGCTAATAGGTGGCTTTTAGATACTTTGGTTAAACAGACTCCATGGTTTCCAATGACCATTTGTATGCTGACGATGATGGTTGGCACTTCACCCCGACTTGCATGTGACTACATGCAGTACTACTAGTCACCGGGCCTAAGCCTAGGGTTGCCTCAAGGAGGGGTAGGATTTGAATAATTAACCTTTGGTTTCCAATGACATGGGGACTAGCTAATGGGTTATCCTGAATTAATTTGTTCTTTGGCCTTTTCAGCGGGATTGCTGGATACTGCTATCAAAGTTCTACCTTTTGTCATTACTGCTTCTGGAAGAGTTGGCGCAGATACACCAATCAATTGTAAGGATAGTGGTTTACAAGGTGTAATAGTTGAAGTCACCGTAAGTAGATTAATTTTCAGACCCAGTAAACAACGTGTTTGATTGTGTTTTTATGTCATTTTTAATAATCATTCCCCCTATATCTTCTTCAGGCGGAACAACACTTCCTGAAGCACAATGAAGCAGGTTCATGGATACAGGACTCTGCTTTGATGCTATCCGGGTGCAAAGAGGCTTCCTGGTACCTGGTGAGGAATCATTGACTTCCCCATCACCCCGGGGGTGATTTGCTAAAATATTGAAATTTGTTTTGTTTCTAATTTTTTTGGATCTGGAATGAACATCATATTGATTGACAATGGTAATACAATCTAGTGATCTATAGCGACTCAATCAAGATTTGGGAGTAACTAGGGCTATGTAATATAATCCTCCTCTCATGTGTACCAGGATGATGGGACTGGTCGTGTATATGTAATAGGGGCCCGAGGTGCCACTGGCTTGGTTTTAACAGTTGGTAGTGAAAAGATTGAGGAAGCAGGGCAATCAATTGTTCGTGGAACATTGGATTATCTCCAAGGTCTCAAGGTTTGTTTTGTATTGTATGTATTAATTACCCACACCTACAGTTTTGTTTTAATTAAAAAAGCCCGGAGAATGTGTTATGAAGAGAACTTGTTTAATGGTGGTTGTTATGTGTAGATGCTTGGAATCAAGAGAACTGAGCGAGTTCTTCCTGTTGGTACGCCATTGACTGTTGTTGGTGAGGTATGTTGGTGCTTATTAGATTATTAACCACCAACTCATCTAAAAGCTTAAGCTGTAAGAGAGAGGGGCAACTTTATTATTTATATTCTCAACACACCCCTTCACGTGTAGCCAGACTCTCTTTCATAAGCGGGCTAAACACGTGTAAATTTTAATCATTAGGTAGGCGGTGAGTTTCGAACCCAGGATCTATTGCCTGCCCTGATACCATATTAGATTATTAACCACCAACTCATCTAAAAGCTTAAGCTGATAGAGAGAGGGGCAACTTTATTATTTATATTCTCAACAGTGCTAACATGTTTTTTCGCAAATCATGCTGTTTCTTTTTGGAAGGAGGAATAAATTTAAATTATTGGTATGGATTGAATCGTCAGATCATATTAAGAGTGTGGTAATGACGAGTGTTTCCCATATTGATTCAGGTTCTAAAATCATCACATCATGATCATTTTTTTGTGTGTGTGTATATGCCACTAATGCATGGTAGAAAGATAATTTTGCTATTTATTCCAAAATATGACTTAATACTTCAAATGCTGATATGGTTATAGTGAGCAATCTACATTTGTAATCTGCTGGGAGAACACACGCAAGGCTGTAATGCCTATGGCCCATCTCGCGTTGTCATCTCTCCATTAACATCACTCACAGTCTAATTGAAGGGAACATGATTTGCAAAACAGGTGTGAGATATGCTTCAGTTTCACAATGAAGTAATTAACCTACATTGCCAAACGTGTGATAGCCATTTAGCGTTTATGACCTGACTTACCAGAGGTTATATCTTCATGTGTTGGATGCCATATTTCATTATCTGGACTATCCACTCATAGTCGTTTGTTTTTTCTGTTTTACCTTCTGACTAATTAGGAAATGTTCAAATTGCAAAGGAATTGCCTCGGTGCCTGAACGTTTCAATCTTGTTATCATTCACTCTAATAAAGCTTTTTTTTTCAAAGTACTGTGTATGGCTAGGTGACTCATTTTCTGCTGACGCCTTCTTTGTTGGCTGTCAACTCAAGAACCTGCCTTATTTTGTTTTGGTTTTGTTAGAGTGAATGATAACTTCAGTTACGCACTTGTGCAGCTGCAACTAATTAGTTTTATTTTCTAATTTACAAAGACGTTCCCATAGAAATTATGACATGTTCATTACAAAACGGTTTGATTCTTTGTCTGAAATCATGAGAATAAGTCCCATTAATGTGTTTGATTTCCCTGAACACCAGCTTGCAGGGACTTGCTGTCATTTTAAATGATGGACTGTTAAGTTGTTAATGTATTTATTTGTCCTTTTAACTGTTTTCTTCAATGTCTGGGCAGGCTGTCAAAGACGACATTGGAACGGTTCGAATTCAACGACCTCATAAAGGACCATTTTATGTTACTCATAAAACAATCGATCAGCTCATTGCTCATCTTGGAAAGTGGGCAAGGTTGCTTTATACTTGTGCACTGCAAATGCTTGTACTCGTACATATAGGTTTACCACATATTTGACATGATCCTTCTTTCGTGTTCGATGTAATTATTATGGATGCATCCTGCAGGTTGTACAAATATGCCTCGATGGGATTAACCCTGTTTGGTTCATATCTGCTGGCTAAGCACGCATTCCAGTATGTCATGGAAAGAAGGCGTCATTGGGAATTGCGAAAGAGGTATTGTTTCACTGGTGTTTACCATTGTCATTGTTGTTTACATCCCATTGCAAGGCAAACGAGGAAATGTATCTCATTCATCATTCCAACTATAACATCATCAGTCAGTGTTGTCACATTGGGCAAGCCACTTATTGTATGAGGACCATACCAGAACCAGAGATCCGTATAACCAGAAGTAGATCCTATGGGGTGTTTACCTCCTGGGTTCAGTTGGTATTTGTTGTGACTATGCAGATCGTTCAGTTTCAGTTGCCCACCTGCTCTACCATTCCATCAAGCTATTGTCTAGAGATGGTTAGTCAATGCAATGATTCTGGGAGTGGTGTTAGTATTCCATAAAAGATTTTTGCTTCTTGCTGTCAGTTTCCTGACTTACATGTAGCTGGAACCAAATGTGGATGAGCATAAGATTGTTGAAAGTTTTGAGATTTGAGAGTAAGCCATTCAACAGGCTTCATAACGGGATTTACCTAAATGGGAACTGCCGTTGGTTAGGAATAGGTATGACAAGTCATGACAATGTGGACACTCATTTATAAGCCATCCTTAAATTTTATTTTATTTTTTTGATCCGCCATCCTTAAATTTTAGGACATGGGAATTTGGGAACATCTGATCAACATTTATGGTTTTGGTTTTTTGTTGGCATCTTGTCAACAATGTGTTGTTTTGTGTTTTTTTAAGAAAAAAATTGAGTGACTTGGGGGTAGATTAAATTTGCAAGTAGCAGTAGTAGGAGAGTCATTGCACTCTTTGAATCCCTCTCAATGTCTTTCTTTTTCTACTGTATGAATTTCATTTCGTTGTCATCTTTCTTGAAGTAAGCTAATCTGCAGCTGCGTCTTAATTTTCGTGGCATAAATCTGCTGTGATGTTTTAACTAGTGGCTTCTCTTCTTCATCAATTTGTGCTTATTTAATCAGTGGTTGTGGCTTTCTCTTGGAACTTTCCTCTCTAGTCCCTTTGATGTCCTTTTTCGGTTTTCTCTTCTCCCTATTGAGCAGGTTATCTGTCGTAGTATTTGAGATCTGCCTAGTAACTTTTTTTTTCCAAGTGGGCATGCACTTTGCTTGGGCGTTCTAATGTAATGAGTGTGGGCCGGTGGCAATAGCGAGATCTAGTGCCCATCCCTCTACTGTGACAAATGATGATGGCCTTAGTTGCCTGGCTTTTGGAGATTTATGTCATCCTCTAGAATTCAAATGGGCTTTCTTGCGGTATTGTCCCAAACGATGATTGCGGTAGCAACTAATGCCAATGCAAATCCTGAAGATCCGATGATGATGATGCTAAAGAAAAGCCATTTTGAGATAGAAGTGGCATATGCTGTAAAACATAGCTGATCTTTCAACACAGCGGAAGTAAATTGGGTTAGAATTGCCTTTCTAGTTCTAATGGACTTAATGGTTTAGGTCCGCAGGAGTTATTTGGGCTGCTTTTGTACACATGGAAGAGTGGATTAAATGGTACTTGTGGCCTGCAATTCTTCTGATTTGTAGAATTATGCCGACTTTCTTTTGTTCATTTGATGTTACCTATAGGCCTGCCTCTTGTCATTATGGTTGACTTAAGCCTTCTTTTGATTGGAAAACTGTACGCCATGTCCTATTTTCTTTCTGTCGGAGACTCAGAGCTCTCAGTTCCTGAAGATTATTGTCCCTGCAGGGTTCTTGCTGCTGCAGCTAAAAGACAACACCAAGATAATGAAGGTCAGCTTGCTGTGTGTCTGCTTCTAACCTTTTGTTTTTGCCTTCATGATTTTCTTCTGTAGTGAAAAGTTGCCTTCTGTTTTCCCCCTTTTCCCCAGGTTCAGATGGTAAAGCTGAGAATGGATCCGAGTCAGATAATAGTAAAAAAGACCGATTAATGCCAAATCTATGTGTGATATGCTTAGAGCAGGAGTACAATTCTGTTTTTGTCCCGTAAGCACTCTGCCAACATTCCTCTCTTGCTTCCGTTTTTCTTGAACGCACCAACTGTTTATGCCACTCTACCCTTACTATTAGACAATTTCTCGCAGATACTTCAAAATTCAACATCGAAAGTATATTTTGCTACCTTTCTTTGCATTTTGAAGTCAGAGATTTTATTGTGAACTCCAACAGATCCTTCTAACTTTGTAGTTAGTAGTACTATTTTTGTGTTGTGCCACCTTTGGTGGGGATATCAAGAAATGAGGGTAACTCTATCGGTAGTTTCGTGGAATTGCTGAAACCTTTCCTCGAAATGAACCTTGGCATTCAAGCTGGTTAATTGTACATGTGTTTTATTTTCAGTTTGTTATTATGGCTTTGAAAATTGCTGGGCAATATCAATCATAAAAATTGCAGAGCAATATCACTCAATCTTTAAATGCCTAAGTCACGTGTCCAAAGTTTTGATGTTAGAACACGGAGAAGGAAAAAATGTGGAAAACTAATCTTTCATGGAGATCTTCGATTCTGTTGAGGTTTCAATGTCTTACTGGCTGACTGGTTGTGATTTTTTAGGTGTGGGCATATGTGCTGTTGTACGTTGTGCTCTTCGCACTTAACAAACTGCCCTCTTTGTCGGGCATGGATTGAGCAGGTGGTGAGGACTTTCCGGCATTGAACCTTTGGTCATAAGAGTGTAAGTCCTAAACTTCGCATTCATTTTGGCTATGGAACTTGACAATGTGGTGCTTCTTTCTGCCCAATGTAATCTACCGCCTCGCACTGAGCCTATTGAAGTTCTATAATTTTCAAGCAAATCTCGCCCTTTTAAGATTACCTGGATCAGTTCTTCATAAGCCTTATGGTTTAATCAGGTAAACGAGAAATGATCTGTGTACGACCATCAGTTTAGTGTAATATTATTTGATGCCAATATGTCAGCAGTCCTATCCTTTTTGTTTTGGTGCTGTATGTTGTTTTTAATCTGTGATTCTGTATCCAAAGCTTGTCCAACAATCTCTTATAGCTTTTTTTTGAACAGAATCTCTTATATCTTGCGTCGTTCAATATATGTCCTAATATGTTATAGTGTACAGGAAAATGCAAGATTCATACAAGAACTTCCATCTTCTGAACTCGAGGCTAGGATCGGTAGATCTAAAAGATATACATACCAATTGTAACTGACATCGAGTCTGATTATTACGTGTTGCCAGTTCCCCATGGCTCGGTTGATACCCAGATACCGCAGTGTCATTCGAAGTTCATTTTTTCCCATTATCTTGAGGAAATTGTTAAATAAAATAATACAGAAAGACAAGAATATTTGGGTGATATATCTCTATTCTGCCTCTGACGTGGGTTGTGAGAAGCAGTTTACAATTTACTATTCATGGAAGATATGAATGACTATAAAACAGAAGCGGCACGAGCAATTTATTTTTTGTTTTCCAAATTTAGTTGGGACATTATTGTTCCATTATTTTGAGAGCCTGTTAGAGGAATTCCAGTTTAGAAACTGCCCAGTTGTGTCTGCAGAGATATGGTGATATAACTTTCAGTTGGCTGAGATATTCATAGCTCACAATTTGAAAACATTTTTTAAAATCCCATACTTGGGATCATGGGATATATACTACACACACCCACACATATTTGTCTTTTGAAACTGGAAAATTTCCATGAGAAAAGTTTTCTTCGAAGTTGCTTTTGTTTTTAAGGCTATCAACTCGACAGTAGATCATCCCATATATACGAACGGTTAAGTCAGCAAATCAGAAATAGTTGATAAAAATGACTTGTCACCCTCCACGTCTGGAAGTGTCTGGATCATGGATAAATGCATGGAGACCAATTCAAAGCACAACTCTTGATGTTCAATGAAGTCTAGCATTTAGTTGCAGAGTTTGTAAACTTCACGTGTAGTGGTGCGGGGAATCTGTGAACGTATACGCATGCAAATAGGAGTCCTTTTGGGTGGACCACAATTAGTTATATTTCTGTGAGTTTGCTGGATGCTTCTCTACCTTTCCAATTAGGAGAATGTTCGGCACGCAAATGAAAAAGTATATATGCATATAGAGTTGCGTGTTTTTATGTACGAGCACACATTTATTTAAATCGTTCACCTAGATAACGACGCCTGATTATATTCAGTTAAGAATCAGTTCGATCTCCTCGACCAAACATGGCCTGAAGGACACTGTTGTCTCTAAATTTCCTAAATTCTAGCCACCGAACAAGCCGATAGTGAACCGATTTACTTACAAGCTACTAGCTGATAACGAAAAACTGTGTCACACAAATGAAGCCTTAATCGCCCGAGTCACTATCCAATTTGAATTTGATCAGAGCTTGCTTTTACAGTAATTCCATGTATCACGCTTCCAATTTTCACGGGTGGTGTGTGATCATTCAGACTAGGCTTTCGCCTTTTTCCAAATGAGGGAAAAATGGTCAAAAAAACATGCGTAGAGGAAAAGGAAAAGACACAAGTGCATTGATTGGCAAAAATCTACTATTACATTACCGTTATCCCCCAAAGAAAAAAGGATAAAAATATAGAATTAAAATTAAATCATAGAAAGAGGTCAAAAAGTCATGCGCTGAGGGATGTTTTCAATCGACAGGAAAGCTCATTTATATTTATATTATGTACATGAATTATAAAGTACAATCTGTGTAATATTACATTAATTGTGTGAGAGAGTTCACAAGATAACCAAAAATAGGATAAATAAGCCCATAAAATGAACTACAATCACAATAAGCTCGATCCAACTACAAGCCTCATTTGGGGGAGAAATAATTATAACAAATACAAGGGAAAGAACACCCACACACAAGGGAGAGACTCAAACTCTTGACCTTCTAAAGCGATGCTAGAGTACTGGTCAACTGAGTTTAACCCCAGTTGGTTTGCCCTTTCTTTTGTTACTACTATTTGCATAAGCCTCGCAGATTGTAAATTGCATAATCCTCACAAGATTGCATAATTTTACAATTATAAAAGATTCTTATGTTGCAATATAGACACGTTGCGCACAATGTTGGTAAATTTTGTTGTGTTCCTGTACTTCCTCATATCTGTAGATTGGAGGGTTAGCCATCTTTATAGCCAACTCCAAAGGGGGTCAAGGCTAATGACTTATGAGTTTGTTTCTCCTTAAAAATTTAGGTTTGAAACCTTTTAGGCTCTATTAATTTCTTTAGGGTGACAGAGCTTTACTTTAGGGATTCTCATAAGAGGATGGTGAGATTGGTCTCTCAAAATTAATTTGAGGTGTACGTAAGTTGGCTTGTACTATACTAGCCCGTATGCCATAAAATGGTACACATATCTTGATGTTTCGTACCGGTCAAAATACCAGTTGATACTAGGCGTACCATACTTGTAGAAAAAATTGTACGCTGACCGGTTCTTGATTGATAACTTTTCACATGAGTTAGTGAAAAAAAGCCATCTTTATATTGAAAATGGCTTATACTCCTATTTGGCAGTTAATGACAAAGATCGCCTAATTCCTAACCTGATTTTCCTTTTTATATTGATGAAAAAGGCTTATATTTGGCATTTAATGACAAAGATCGCCTAATTCCTAACCTGATTTTTCTTCTCTCTCTCTTTTGGCTAAAAACATGGCCTAACGCTGTTTTTTTCTTTCTTTTTTTAATATTTAGTAAAAAAATCTTGGCCTAATGCTGATTACGACGTCTAAAACCTCACTTTTCTTTTATTTGTTCATTGTGCAATTAGAGTTGATAAATGAACCAGAAGAACCGTGAAGCATTCAAACTTAATTTGAAAAAAAATGTAATAACAAATTTTAAAAGTATTTTTAAATTGTACAAATCAATTTATCGGATCAACCAATATCGACTAACTATTTTCTTACCGTAAAAATCTAGAGAAAATGATTTTTGCACACCACTTTCTCATAAGTATTCTAAAATTTATCTTTTATTGCTTCAAATTATACATAATAAAAGAGCGTTAGAAGAGAGAATTTGGAGCGCAAAAATCATTTTTCCAAAACATAATCGTAACTATTTTGGTGTTTCTTAAGGATATTTAAGTCATTTCGCAGGATGGCCTTCACAACTTTGCCTAAACCATCCTTTCCAAGCCTACCGGGGCAACGACCCTTCCTTCACGTGCCACGTCACCAATCCTTCACTCAAAATTTGACACGTCCCCACCTGTACGGGCACACCTTCCACCTGACCTCGTATATAAGTCCACCACAAAACCCCTGTGCGCACTAAAACCCTCCTGCCTTCACTTCACCTCCAGCATCTCTCTCTCTCTCTCTCTCTCTCTCTCTCTCTCTCCTTTCTCTCTCTACTGCATCCGATAAAATCAACCGAAACTTCGGCCGATATTAGGCACTATACGATATAGTACCAGAGCATTTTGGTGGCGAGGAGAGTATTTGGAGATGCCGCCGGCTTCCGGCGTTGCGTCGCCGTCCGAACGAGTCCCGAAGACGATGATTCCCACGATGGTTCAAACGATGGCGTCAGAGGCGTATGCGAAGGACGCGATCATCGCGTGGTTTAGGGGCGAGTTTGCGGCGGCGAACGCCATCATCGACTCGCTCTGCAACCACTTGAGGCAGCTGGAGGTATTAGATTATAATAATGTATTAACCAACATATTTGAAAGTTTAACTATACGCGACTAAACACGTGAAAGTATTTTAATCAATAGTTAACGGTGTGGTTTGAACACACGATTTCTTGTTTGTATCTAAAATAGGAGGAGGGCGGTGGAGGATCGGAGTACGAATCAGTGTTCGCTGCCATCCACCGGCGACGTTTGAACTGGATCCCGATTCTCCAGATGCAGAAGTACCACTCGGTTGCCGACGTAGCACTCGAGCTTGGACGAGTCGCTGCTGCGAAGAAAGTTGAAGACAGAGGGGAAGGCGGAGAGGTGAAGAGGAGTGAGGAGGAAATGAAAGGGTTGGAAAACGAGGAAGGGAGGACTAGCGTGGATTGTGAAGAGGAATCGGTTGATGAAGATTCGACGAGAGATGATTCTCCGAACAGTGAAATTACTGGTTCCGGTAAAACGTGTTCATCTTTAGTACTCTCTCCCCCCTTGTGTATATATTGAATTTTGTTTCTCTAGTATTTATGTTCGTTAAATTCTAGTTTTTTGGGTTTGAAACCTCTAATCTGACATATCATTCATTTTCTTTATGAGTAAGATATCAAGAATCCAGAATTTCGATGACTCTGTTTCATCTAATTTGACTTATTTACTCTTGGAGTAGGCAGAGAATAATATATTAATAATTTCAAATTAGTTTGATTATCAATATATACAAAGTTCGTCCCAAAATATTTGTCCAATTCATAAAACGAGGACGTAAAAATGATTTAAATTTTACAAGAAAAGTCTAATTTTTTTTTCAACAATTAACTACTCTATCTCAACGAGTTTTTTTAATTTATAAATAAAAGGTTAGAATTTTTTCTTAAAAGAAATACGTTAATTTTTTAGTCCTCGTTTTATGGACTGGATAAGTAAATATCAATACATTTTTTAATATAAGATAAATGCGTTTTTCTGATACCGGGTTCTATTACTCCACTAGTAAATTTCCGGAGTAGCGACTTCCTATTTAGCTAGACCTCGAGATGTGCGTCCGAATAGTCCGATTTATTGTTTTGTTTGCCATATTGGCCGTAGGCGGCGCGTTTACGTCTCAACTGTAGGATTGTAGACGGACGTCGTGTGCCGTGGCCTTTTGGCGGAGCTTTTAAGTTTTTGTTGGATTTTCGTACTTATCCCAATGTGTTGGGAACCCGGTCTGTAAGACTCGTTTTGACCAACTCTCTGACTATTATGTTTATTCTTTTGAAAAATGATTTACACAATTTTTTTTATTTTTATTTACATGAATTTACAATATTATCCTTACATGTGTGAATAAGTGTATTACATAAAGGATAAGATAGTAAATTGAAGTGGATAAAGACAAAAAATTGAGTGTGAATTGTAAAAATGAGAGTGTAAAAATCAATTTTCAAATTTTTTTTATGCGTCTCCAATTATTGGTCAATTGGATTGTGGTATATGCCGCAGGTTGTGGTGTGAGATCCTAAAAAGGTGCGCTAACAAATGGTGTTTGGACAGCTAAATAAGCTAATCCAGCACTACTGTCTGAATTTAATTTCGGAAAATGAAAAAGAGCCCAGGCACTTTTTTTAAGGTTGAAAATGTGTATAGAAATGTGTTCAAAATGTATAGAAGGGCGTGAAAATGTATGAGAAAGTGTGAAAATGTATTGGAGTTTGGTTTTTTGGTCATTTTGTTGAGTTTATTGAGTGTCCGGTAGGCTACCAATAACAACACTCTTGTGTTCCACAAAGAGCTCTTAAAGTAAGTACTTATTTGCAATTTCAAGCTTAAAATTAATGGACTTACTAAAGTAATTTTTTGTAAAATATAGATTTTATTTGATAAATCTCGATGTGAACCCTTAGCGGAACAGGGATTATCCTCGTTTTAGTGCCATTCCCCTGTGAAATTAGTTGGTAGTACATTGTCCCTGTTCTAGTTAAAAAAACACATTGAACTTGTGCTGTTTTTTATCTATCAAGTGGGAGAGTACATTTGAAGAGTTATAATAACGGAATATTCCACACTAATTAAATCAATTCCACTACATGATACTTGGAGGAATAGCCACATAAAGGAAAATATACACTAAAAATGAAACACTTCTACGAAGGAGAACCAATAATCATTTCTTGCCTTCGAAAAGATTTGTCCTCTTGCCTTTTCCGGTCAGCCATAATTGGTTGTATACATATGGTGTTAAACACCACAAAAATGCATTAGAAAACAAACTTTCAATTTGTCGTTTTATTTCTCAATGTAGTTGTTGCTGGGCTACTCTTTCTTTAGAATGCAAAAAGAGCCGTTTTGGAGGTAAAAGTTAATGTTGCTGACGAGAACTAGCATGGAGAATTTGCTGTATGAAATGCTATGAGGTTCCTAATTGTGTTATTGGAATCACAAATCGCGGAATTAAAATAATTTTGAGTTGGTCTATCAGGTGACCTGATGTGAATCTGGATTATACTCACTTGATCCCTGCCTGTCCCAACTGCTAATTTTTAACTGCCAGATTCACAGATGTTCGCTTGATCCCTGCCCGTCCCAACTGCTAATTTTTAACTGAAATAGCAACAAATGTTTGAATTCAATTCCTTCACTTCTTATTTTATTCTCTTGTAACTATTAGTACCATGATTGCTGATCCTTTCCTATGCTACTTCTTGAAATGCAGTATCCCAAAAAGTCCAGCCCCCATTGGGAAACAAAGGCTTCTGTTCCAACCATGAAGAATGTGAGGCACGTGGTGCCCAGATCAAGATGACAAAAGGATTCACAGCCAAGGAGTATGTCCAAGGTCATATGGTGAGTTTACATTTTGTTCTATTATTAGGAACTGAATAACAGATATTCACAGCATATGCTACTTTGAAACAAAACAACATGAAGAAAATAGACACCAAGTTTTTTGCTATTGATTGGAGAGAAATGATCTTGCAGACGAATGTTGTTGGAGGTCTCAAGTTGTTTGAAGACGTATTCACTGATTTGGAGCTCTCTAAGTTGAATGACTTTGTAGATGAACTTCAGGTTGCTGGACGGAATGGAGAACTGTCAGGTGGATCCCCGTGCTTCGTGATGCTTTTATAATTGAACTTCTTGTTTCCTTTGGGAACAAGGTTTTGAGATAGTTAAGGACACCCTCTGTGTAGTTTTGGTCGAGCAGGTTTGGAATTTACGTTTTCCTTTTCTTTTTGATTGAATGCATTCCTCTTTATTTCTCAAGGTTCATCAATATGCGGATTTTAACTTCAATGTACAATATCTGCAATCAGGCTGGGAGATGAGTTGTGGACCTTACTCCTTTGTAAATTGCTATTGTGGTTTTGAAATTTCGTTGTATACGTTGTAGCGGTCAATTTTTTCTCAAGTCATTATCTCTTCATTGTGACTGCATTTAGCTGGCTGAAAGTCTGAACTCTGCTAGTTGTATAATTTATTTTGTGATAAAAAAATTTGTTTCTGTGCAATTACGATGGTTAGTACAGCTATTTTAAGTTACCGTCTTTCTTCACACCACTCAACAATTCATGTGAATGGATGTATGTAGGTGAGACCTATATCTTGTACAACCAGCAGATAAAGGGGGGAAAAAGAGAGCTGATTCAATTCGGAGCTCCTATTTTTGGACAGATAAAAGAGGATGCAAAACCTATAGATGGAAACAGTAAGATAAATTTTTTCGCTGAGTAGATGTATTTGTTTTTCTCCCTCGTCAAACAGGCTTGTCGGGCAATCTTCATGTGAACTTTTTATATGCTTACAGTTCATATTGAGTCGATTCCCACTCTTCTTCAAGCTGTTATTAACCACCTGGTTCAGTGGCATCTGATCTCAGAAAATAGAAAACCAAATAGCTGCATCATTAACTTTTTTGATGAGGTATAATCATACTTTTCCTGCTCATTAACTTAGATCCATTTAATGAGCCTAATTTTTTTGAACGGCACAGAAACTGAGCTTTTGTACTTGTTTATGTAGGGAGAATTTTCACAGCCTTTTCTGAAACCACCTCATTTGGAACAACCCATATCTACTCTTCTCCTCTCTGAATCAATGATGGCTTTTGGACACACACTCGAAAGTGATAGTGATGGTAACTATGAAGGGCCACTCATGCTTTCACTAAAGGAAGGGTATCTACTCCAGTTTATTTGTTTTATTTCCTCTTTTTATTTATTTCCATCTCTGATACTTGCAAAATTGTAGTTGGGTATATGATACTGTGGGAAAAATACTCGTCAGAAAGCAATTTGGTTAGATTGTAATGAAGCTGCATATCATTGGGTGTTTTTGATACTTTCATTGCTTCTTCTGGACTCTCCTACAATCAGCTGTTGAGTTTATCATCTTGGGATATTCTCCGTTGCCCAAAGTTTATGTCTAAACATGTCTCCCTCCTTTTTGCCAACTGGAACTTTTCTCAATTTAGCCTTTGCACTTGGATACGAGATTTTTTATGTCCAACTCTTACATTTCCAGAGTCTAATTGCGTAACCCCTGATTTTTTTTTTTGGAAAGCGTAACCCCTGATTCATATTCTCTATAAGGTCTATGTTCTATGTCGCATCTGTTAACCTGGTTTTGAAGCATAGTAACAACTGATATGTGAGTGGTTGGCCCCTTTTTCCTATATCTACCCATCAACTAGACAATGCAGCTTTAAACCTCTATTTGTACAAATTTTCCTCCTAGGATTTATCCATTGCAAAAATCGCATATTTAATGTGCACCTGATTTTGAACTGAGAATTGGACTACTAATTCTGGTTACTCGACAGGTCTCTTCTAGTCCTGAGGGGAAACAGCTCTGATTTAGCAAGACATGTCATGTGCCCATCTCCGAACAAAAGGGTAAGCATCACATTTTTCAAAGTTCGTTCAGACACGAACCAAAACACTGCATTGGCGCCACCTCCTCTAAGTCGAGCCATGAGTATATGGCATCCTGGTGTCCCCACCTCACATGCAATTCCAAATGGAGCTCTAAACGGCTACGAGGCAATGAATGCGATCCCTAAATGGGGGGTACTTCGTGCCCCTATTGTCATGTTGGCTCCAATGCAACCAATGGTTCTGAGCCCCAGAAGGGTCCCACACAGTGGTACTGGAGTCTTCTTACCTTGGACCCTTCGGTCAAGAAAATCGCCAAAACATCTTCCCCCACGCACTAAAAAGGCAAAACTTCTTCTCACGCTACCTCCCTCAGTTGAAGCAAAGGTAGCAGATCCGTCTTCTGATGCTGGTATAGGCATTGAGGCTAAAATGGTTTAAAGAAGGTAGTCAACTAAGGAATCACTAATGTTAGCCAAAAATTGAGGAAGAGCTTGTTATTGACTTATTGTACAACCAAGGCCCAGGTGCTGATAGATGAGTCTGTACTCGTTTCTTTTTTTGTTTTGGGGGCGGTGTCTCCCCTATTGCGCCAGCCGTGCATCATTAGAACTAATTATTCTGTGTTGGTAATGCTGTTTCTGGTGATATTTTTGGTTGTGGATTGGCCCTTGTAGAGGTTTGAGTTTTG
>BPLS01000322.1:90253-106661 GCA_019656275.1 Rhododendron kiyosumense
AGGATCTGAAGCACTGTGGACTCACCTGCACTCACGGCACAATCCAAAAACTAGTGTAGTCAGTTAATACGTAAATTTAGGTTCCAAAAAATTAAAGCTGCTGTTCCAGTATTAAACACAACTGTAAAGATTATAGTAGTCAAAATTTCGAACATAATCCATCAACACGACTTGAAAAAAGGTTCTAGTAGTGAAAATTTCGGACATAAAACACAACTGGAAAGATGAATAATAAAAACAAAAAATGGAGAGCTAAAATAGGAAAGAGGGATGATTACACAAAATAGGTACTCATTGTATTGTGAATTATTTGTCTTTTAAAAAAATCGTATTCTTCTTTTTTTGAATAAAAAAAAAGGTACTTTCATAACTTTTTTTAACAATTGAAAACTTTTAATTGGTTCGAAATTTTTTTAACTTTTTAAAAAGAAAGCATTTTATTTGCTAATCTACAAGTTGCCACGATCTTGAAAAATATGAAACAAAAACAATCTGAGACGGAAAGTGTTAAGGGTTTGGATTGATGTTAGTCTTCAAGAATCAAAAGAATAAAGTGGGTAAAGATGCCCAGTTCCGCAAACGTTCTAATTTTTTAAGGGGAGTATTTCCACTAGTGAAATATTTGTAGAAAAATATTTCCGGTTGAAAAGTTGTTAAGAGTGTTTCCGGTAGTGAATAAATTTTTGATGGGTATGTGAGTGAAAAAATTGTTGAGTTGGTAAATTTTTTTTTCTTAGTGGAAATGAGATGGTAAAATGCGTTAAGTTTTCAGCATTTTTTGTTAGTAAAAATGGGGCCGAAATACTTATTTTCCGTTTTATGAGCAGGTCATTCTATGACAATACATCGCTTTTAATTCGAAAAATTACTTATTTTTGTTATTGAAACACACCCTAAATATCTTTCTTGATCTTCGTTTTTTGCTCACTCCATCTTTGAACTAAAGTTCCCCCAAAAAAAATAAATCTTCGAAGACATATGAGTGGAAATTGCGGCCACGAGGCATAACATTTCGGCCATGTGTTATACTTTGCGGCCATGATGAATCTTTCTTGCGGCAATAGTTGAGTGGCCAAAATAAGGAAACAGATATACTTCAAGGGGTCATGATGTAATTAATCGTTTCTTCTTTTGCTTTGATTGGGGGAACCGGGTCTGTCTCCAATCCTCCAATCACCCATTTATTTTCAGACAATATTACCCTCTACTTACTCTACTGTTGACAACTTGACATCAACCGACGGCAATGGCTTGGTCAAAATGGGCCGCAACAGAAAATGCTGCGACACACACAGATTAATCCGGGCTTGGATCCCATCCAATTTTCTACTGTCCATTTTGGTCCATTTAAAGGCTGGGATTTAATCTGATAAATCCACGGTTCCCATCATGCCACGTCCAGTCTTATTTGGGAAAACATGTCCTTGGTTATCATTTTCCCGTCTTATTTTTGCTCTCAAATGACACTAGCAACTTGCAAACGGGAAAAAAAAACTTGCAAAATTGAAAAGCCCAAAAAATAATTTATAAATGGGTATGATTTTGTGGGACCCATTTCAGATCCCACAAAATGATTCAAACTATTAGTTATTTTTAAAATATTTTTTATGAATTCTTGTAAGGATTTTTCAACATTCGGAAGGGCGGAGGGCCCTACGACTTTTGAAACATTCACAAATTCTGAAAGAGCCTTTATCGATATCAAATTGACTTAATTTTTTTCAAAAGCCCATAAAAAATATTTTAAGAATAACTTGCGTTTTGAAACGTTTTTGTAGAACCTGTGATGGGTCCCGTAAAAATAAAAAAATAAAACAGTTTACTCCACGTTTGGTACCCATTGAATGAGCAATGGTTTTTTTTATTTTTGCTGGACTATTATGGGTCCTACAAAAATGTTTCAAAATGCAAGTGATTCTTAAAATATTTTTCTATGGATTTTTTTGAAAACAGTAGCTCAATTCGATATCGATGAATTAAAGGCTCTTTCAATAAGGTGTTTTAGAATTTGTAGAGCCCCTACAAATGCTGGAAAAGTCCTTATGGATATCGGATTGAGCTAATCTTTTACAAAAACTTATAAAAAAAATTTTAAAAATAACTTACTGTTTGAATCATCTTTGTGGCTGTTCAAAAAAAAATCATCTTTGTGGAACCCGAAATGAGCCTCACAAAATCATGCCCAATTATGAATTTTTTTTTTCCACGTTGAATGGGGCATTTCGTTTGCAAGATGCTACTGCCGTTTGAGAGCAAAATAAGATTGCACGTGACATGATGGGAAACCTTGGATTTGTCAGAGTAAATCCCAGCCTTTAAATGGACCAAACTGGACAGTAGAAAACTGGATGGGATCCAAGCCCAATTAATCCAGCCATTTAGACGTTGAATTTACTACTACTTTTTATACTGTAATCAAGAAATAATCTTTTGTCATTCCTCATTCCACACACAGAGATTTTCCCCAAATTTTCGATTTTAATTTTTTACCCTACCCATTATTCCAGCCCTCACACAGTTCTTTCTTTCTTTGTTATCCTTCTTGGGACACAATTTTGTTTTTCGACCTTCTACTGCTTTACACCAATCGTCATTGGTTCATTATCAAGAGTTGGGAGAAAAGAACTGGGGAAAAAAGGGAGTTTGATTTCTTGCGATCTTTTGTTGTAATATCCGCGTGATTTTGTTGTTCGAGGACGTTTTTTTGTTTTCCGTGATATGGGTTTTTGATTTCTCCCCCCAAAATTGGAAACCCATTAACGGATTCCCAATCTATTCTTGGGATTCAAGAAGGGGTGAAGAGATTGGATTGATCTGGTGACAAGGAGGAGCTGATTATGGGTACTTTTCTTGGCGGCTTTGTGCTGCCCGTGCTGCTTTTGGCAGGTATACTGTCAATAGCGTGATTCTATATTGCTTTTACTGTATTGGTTACTCGGAGTGATACGATATTGGTTGATGGCGGAAGTTTGTGCTACCTTGTGGAATTTCGGTATTTTTACTGGGTTTCTGTAGCATGTAGAATGAGTTATTTCTACGAGTCTAGGCATTAGTACTTGTAGTTTTGTATCTTTTTCTCTATTGAAGTGGTGCAAATAGGTAACTGTTAGGCACATACTCGATAATATCACCCTGCTTCTTGTCATGCAGTTTGAACATTGTAGGTAAAGTGGCAGAGTGAGGATTTTTCCTTCAACTTAAGTTCTGTTAGTTTTATAACCATACAGCAGTTTTTGAATATATATCTTGCTTCCAGATGAATTCTAAATATCCGAACTGCAGCTGCATACCTTGCTGAATATTTCATATGCGTACATAGAGACATGAGTACAGATGATTTGTAACTGAGATGATGATTTCTTTAACTTCTCCCCTGTTGCAGCTGCTTTGCTGAATTGGAGTTTAATCTCTCTAGTTGATTTGCTAGCTTTTCTCCTCGTTCGGTTCACTGCTCCAAAAAGAGGTTTCCATCTTTCACTGATAAGTTGCATTAACCGTCTGTTGTCTTTCCTAGCTTATGTGGTATTTAACTTCTGCTTGTTTGATGTTTTCTTTACTGGTTATGCGTCCAAAGACCATCTTCTCGTGACGATGGACAGACACTATTAATTGACCAGACAACATGTACATTTTTTGACTTTCAGGATATGCTTGTTATAAATTTCCCTTATTCTAGAACCTTCATTTTTTAGATCTTTTGGACAAGTGACTGTCATCTTCCTCTTTATCATAGCTACATTTATTCTATCTTCAGACTTTGTGATTGTGTTTGGTTAGGCGGTCATTGTTGTATGGTGGTCCTATGTCCACTTTCGTGACGTTCTACATGATTGTTGTATTCCTAGTAGTAGGAAGGGCTTTCATAGCAGTCTGATGAATTTAGACGGAGCAACGACTTATCAATTTTCCTTCACTTGTTCACTAATTCTAATAATATTGTAGTTTCTGAGCTGGAAAAAGATAGTGAAATCGTGTTCAATACATGGCAAGATGCGGCAGGCTTTTTCACTAGAAACTACAATACAGAAAAAAATGTGCCTGATTTGACTGTAATCAGTTGGTACTCACAGACCACTTTGCTTTCGCAGCAGTCTGACGAATTTAGATGCAGCAACGACCTTTCAATTTTCCTTCACTTGTTCACTAATTCTGATAATGTTGTAGTTTTTGATCTGGAAAAAGAAAGTGAAGTTGTGTTCAATACATGGCAAGATGCGGCAGGTTTTTTCACTAGAAACTACAATACAGAAAAAAATGTGCCTGATTTGACTGTAATCAGTTGATACACACAGACCACTTTGCTTTTCATTGTTTCTTGGGAAAATGATGGCCTAGGATGTGTTTTGATAATTAATACCTTTTAAGGACATGTTAAGAACATTTGTTAATGAACAAAATGACCTTGGCGGGTATTAATTATCAAAACACATCCTTGGCCGTCATTTTCCCTTATTTCTTTAGGTAGTTACTCTGCATTATTTTGGGGAAATCAAAGAGATTTACTTCTAACGTGATCGGTGATTCTAATCCCTCGGTGAGGCTTATTCATAGGACTGAAAGAAAACTATTGCAAGATTTACTCCTTTCCTCTTCAATGGTTTTTTAAGGGACCAAATTAAATGGAAGCTAACTATTGCAGAGGTTTGTTGTCTTGTCAATACCATGAGCCTGTTTCTGCGCCTGCTAAAAAGAAGGAATTTAGTTCCCTCAAGATGGGATGCTTTCAGAAAACTTCTCCAAAACTTGTCTTCTTGATGTTTCCGAAATGAAAAAAGATTCTGAAAACAATACCGAAAGCAAGTTAAGAGCTTTGTTGAAACTAAATTATGTTTTCAAGTACTCATCCAGTCAAACGATGTTTATCAGAATCAAATTATTGGCACCTATCTGTGACGCAAGGCCCCATCCATCACGCAACTGACAGTGGCAAGACTACTGCTGCAAACAAGCGAAATGATGTGAATCTTTATGGTTTCTCATCTCCTACGAATAAATCAAAGCGGAACTTCCTTCCGTAATAGGAGTTTATTCCCGATTCCAACCCACAACAGAGACTTAGGCATCTCATCTATGTATTATTGTAACATCTCACCCATGTCTATTATAGAAATATGAAAAGCCATTAAAACCATACCCTTCAATTCTGACTTCTGATGAGAGTTTTTGCATAAATATGCTGTTTGTGTGCCATTTTCCATCAGTGACTTGCTTCCCGGTAGACTTGTCCCACATCGCTCATCTAAGCCACCCAAGCTTGGTTAATAAATTCTAGAGGCTACTCCGCCTATTGCCAATTGGTTTTAGGTTGGAACCCTCGAAGAAATCTAACACTTCCACCATAGAAATTGGTTGTGGGTATTGCATGTTAGGTCCTATTCAGAGATATTACAAGCTTCAAGGAAGGTACAATTGGACTTTGCTCCTCATATTCCGAGCCTGTTTAGCTTCTTACTAAAAGCATAGGAGTAGAAAAAACCCTTCTGATGCTGAAAAGGAAAGAAGAATATAATTTTCTTACCGCTTGGAAACTTCATTCCTATCCTTGTAAGCAATCTAATGCCTTTAGATGCTCCTAGGATGTTTTAGTTTCCCATCACTTGTTCACCAATATATATATATATATATATATATATTGTAGTTTCTGAGAGGGAAAAAGATAAAAGAATTATGTTCAATAAATATACGGCAGGTTTTCTCACTAGAAACTCCAATAAAGATATAAGAGTGCCTGATTTGACTGAAATAAGTTGATACTTGCAGAACACTTTGCTTTTCATTTTGGTAGTTAGTCTGCATTTGTTTGGCGGCATTGATGAGATTTTACTTATGACATGATGCTAATCACTCAGTGAGGCTTTCTCATTAGCCAATAAGAATTTAGGACATAATGCATCTGGATGTTTTCGGATTTGTGCTGTTGCATAGAGGTGATTCCTTATTCCCCCTAGTTCATTTTGCTTGTGCTGTTTTATGCAGTTGGAACTTTGAAAACGTGAAGTGCCCATAGTTTAATAATATACGTTTGAGGAAGTTCTATTATCAATAACAAGCAATGAAAAGTTTAGTGGAAGTTAGCTTATGAAGAGCAACATTAGGAAATCAATGTTTGGGTCAGAGAGAATACTTTTGTGAAGATGGTGCACTTTTGATGCAATCTGGGTTTTCGATGTGTTCTTTTTTTTTTTTTTTTGTTGCTGTTTGGTTTTTGATTAACAACCAACATACCATCAATAGAAAACATTATAAAAAATAAGGAGAGAGGAAGATTTACGCTATACTTGTGTCCCAATACTAGTTCAACTTTAAACAAGCAAAGGACCAAAAAAAGAGATCATATATCACCCACTTGAATTCCCTGTTCCAAAAGCAAGTCAAAGCTATTCCCAAATTAGAGACATTTCCTCAGCGAAGGTGGAACTTGGAGGTAGTATTGTTTTGCAAAAGTGTTTGTGGTTGCTTTCTTTATAATGCTTCCCCCTCTTTGACATGAATGAAATGAATATTTACTTATTTCCATCTTCATGGTACTAACATGTCATTATTTTTCTGTAGGTTTTCGTTTTCGAGGAAGATATCTCTTGTTGTGGTGTATCTTCATATTTTCTCTACTTGTTATAATTACACAAGTAGTATTTCTTATTTTATGTGCTCTGGAGGATGGGAAGTGGAGTATAGCAGATGCTTGGTTGGCAAAGCTAATTGGACTGATGAAGTAAGGCTTATTTTGAGTTGTATTTGGTTCTTTATTTTGTTATATCTTGCCACCAATTGTAGTTCTTACAACCATTTGGCACCTTTGTGGTATGCTTAAGCAGGTTCGATTCTTGGAGGTTTCCCGTAGTAATTTATTTCTTGGTCATACAACTATTAGTGGCTTTTGTTGCTTCTGTTGAAATCCGTGGGGACAATTTTGGTCTGATCTCATGTCAAGCTTCATCTTGGGAACATCTCTCATCATTTACCGAACAAATAGGTACTTGACCTCTCAATAGTGGCTTAACTCGCACATCTATTTCCCTTGCTTGTTTCTACTCCTTTCTTTGTACACATTTTTGTGCCATGATGAAATTACTTAACATATCAATTTGTAAAATTGTTGAGCATTTGAGTATCTTGATTATGTGTTCTCTAACCTTGAGAAAGGCAGAGTCGTGTGGAATTCAGGGGATTCCTATGGAGGGGTAAAATTGTACATAATATCTACCTGATGGGCATGTGTTATTTAATGATGTGAAGTCCCCTTGTTTCCGAAAGGGCATTTCCCTCCTTCTCCTTAATTTGGGTGGTTGTTGGGTGTTGGGGGGAGGGGAAGGGGTAATTGCCATTAAATACTGTTGAACTGAAGGCATTCTTGTTAAAATTGCATCTCGTTAATCAAGTTCTTTGTCTGCTTTGCCTTGTGGAAGGTTCTCATCTTAGGGTTGCTTCTTGCTTGCTGTCCCCTGCCATTCAACTTGTCGTGGGAATTAGCAACCCCTCTTGGGTTTCTCTCCCCTTTTTCGTTTGTAGCTGTGTCGGTCTTGTGGATTGGTCTTTGACAAGCAATTTTCTTGGCCTTTTCAGGTAATTGTTTTGTGATTCTTATTCTTTGCTTCAAGTGATTGACGGTTCTTTCTTTTTTCCTTTCGTCTTTCTCGTTTAATTTAGTCTTGTCTGTTGCTATACTCTTTAGCGAGCTTATTATATTTGGCTTGATGATTTTGAAGGTGGTGGAGGACCCTTTGGCTTTATGCAGGCTTCAACATTTGCCTGCTTTACGTGTATCAGCTCCCTATAAGTCTCCCAGAAATATCACAATGGATTGCTGAATTTGTTGGTCTGTACAAAGTATCTAATAAATCTGAGTGGCCGGAAATTTGTTCTGGTCTTTCTCTGATAGTGTTTTACTTTATGGTATGCAGGCCATTTCTTTTTCAACATTAGTTTTTTCTGCATCTACTCGGGTTTAACTTCTTTTTATTCGTACTTAAGTGCCATTCTGGATTTGCTTTGTTGAAATTTTGATTAGAAGATCCATATTACTATGTCATTGCTTTTCAGTTGTAGACAAATTCTGAAGCAATCTTCTTTCATAAAACTTGGATTCGGAGTGGAGTGTTGTCTGTTAGAAGTTTCATTTGTGATGAAATCTTCGGTTCGTTCAGTTCAAATGTAGCTTTACTTCTAACCATTCTGTGAAGCATGCAATTTATGCTTCTCCACTTTTTTTTCCTGAATAACTGCATGAAGTAACTTTTAATGTTGCAGTGGTACAAGAAGAATAACATATCAGGTTTGTTGAGATTTTACATTTTTTGATTGACTTGTATTATTCAGGTTTTCCATTTTGTGGGAACAGCTTTGATAAGGCATGATTTTTAGGTTATTGAGAGAGTTCTTATGTGATGTGGAGTTAAGTTATCGAGGGAGTTCTTATCTGGTGGAGAAGTTTTGATAAAGATGCCTTTATTGGACTCTTTTCCTCCTTTTTTCCTTCTCTTTTTTTGGACTCTTTTCTGTGGGTTATTTGAACTGACAACCTGCATTTGCATTTGACTTTACACTGGGTTTTTATTAGTAGATGGGTCTGTTAACTGCAATTAATGAGTATTGTTTTTCTTGTGTCCATGTCATACACTTTCTTTGCTTAGTTTAAGGATACTGATTCTGGAATAAACCATAAAAATGGAAAGCTTTTTCTTTACTTGCTTGGGTCTTGTGAAAATTGCATTTGGCCCTTTCAATAATATGTTGTGCATTTATCGACTATATGCAGCTATCTTGCATTAAGCATGATTTGGAGGAAATGGAGTTTATTATGTCCATTAGAGAAGGCAACTTGGCTGAGCAACTTCTTCCGTCAAAACATTCTTTTTTCATTCGTCAGTCAAGGTAATGGACCTGGGATATATTATCATCTGTTTTTCTTTTGTTTTATTTTTATTGATCTTTATTTCACGCAGAATGTTGCAAGTGACTCTTTCTAATTAATTTTGTAGGTTGAGTTTTATGATTATTCTAGTACAAGATCCTTAATGACCTTTTGGTTGAATTTTGTCTAAACTGTGTTGTCCAAGCCAAAGTCCGTTTCAATGTGGATCTGCGAAGCAAAAAATCTTACGTTGTTGAATGCTGTTTAATATCTAGAAACTACTTGATTAATACAGTTTCCATGCCTTGCTTGCTAGTTCGCTGATTGATTTGATGATTTGCAGGTCTGGTGTGAGGCACACCAATGTTTTGCTTAGGGGATCAGTTTTTCGGACCTTTAGCATCAATTTTTTCACGTATGGTTTCCCGGTACATATTCCTAAACTACATATTGTCATCAATTTGGAATTCCTCTGTTTTTTTTTATCAAGCTAGAGTCATGTCTGAAGATCATGACACTGGGAATTGACGTAACCCATTAATGGTGTCATTTTAGACGGCTAATGTAAACACAATGGAAATTCACTGCTGGTAATGTAAAGTTGAGAGACGACAGTATCGATTTGTGGAAAACCCAAATTAGGGTAACTTTCATTAAACTGGGTATATATACAACGCAAGATACAACAATTACAATGAGGTCCTAACTAATTAACTATTTACATACTAAGGATAAATAATGAAACTCCATACAATGAACTAATTCATTAATCTAACACTCCCCCTCAAGTTGGTGCGAAGCTATCGATCAAGTCCAACTTGAATGCAATAGGGTGAAAACTCTTGCTGCCAAGTCCCTTTGTGAATATACCAGCCAACTGATCTCCAGATCTCACAAAAGGCATACATATCGAACCCTCGCTTAGTTTCTCCTTGATGAAGTGCCTATCAATCTCATTATGCTTCGTTCTATCATGTTGAACAGGATTATGAGCAATGTTTATAGCAGCTTTATTATCACAGTAGAGTTTCATAGGACCGCTGTCAATGAAACTCAAATCACGTAACAAGGTTTGGAGCCACAAAAGCTCACAAACACCATGAGCCATGGCTTTATACTCTGCCTCTGCGCTAGATAGCAACCACTGATTGCTTTTTACTTCGCCAAGTAACCAAATTCCCTCCAATAAAGGTACAATAGCCAGAGGTAGAGCGCCTATCATTCACAGAACCAGCCCAGTCAGCATCAATAAAAGCCTCCAACCGCAAATGACCATGATTAGAGAACAGAATTCCTCTTCCTGGAGCTGATTTGAGATACCTCAAAATACGATAAACTGCATCCAGGTGTGAAATACGAGGATCGTGCATAAACTGGCTAACTACACCCATTGCATAGGTAATATCTGGCCGGGTGTGAGCTAAATATATCAGTCGCCCAACAAGTCGCTGATACCTCTCCTTATTAGTACGTTCGCCCATATCTCCACTCAAGTGATGATTTGGCTCAATAAGAGAATCTGCAGGTTTATAACCCAACATGCCTGTTTCTTCCAAAAGATCAAGAATATATTTTCGTTGAGAGATAAAAATACTTCTATCAGATCTTGTCACTTCCATTCCAAGGAAGTATCTCATTACTCCCAAGTCTTTAATCTCGAATTCTTGGGCAAGTCGAGACTTCAAATTATGAATTTCATTCACATCGTCACCAGTCATTATTATATCATCAACATAAACAATAAGGACAACAATCTTACCATCACTCCTTTTAATGAATAGAGTATGGTCAGCATGGCTCTGTTTGTAGCCAAAACTCAGCATGGCCTTTGAGAATTTGCCAAACCAAGCCCTAGGTGACTGCTTCAAACCATATAGTGCCTTCTTTAATTTGCACACCTTTCCCTCACTTGCAGTGGAAGAAAAACCTGGTGGAATATCCATATTCACTTCCTCATCTAGATCACCGTAGAGGAATGCATTTTTTACATTAAACTGTTGAAGTGGCCAATTCAAGTTAGCTGCACAGGAAAGTAGAGCTCGCACAGAATTCATCTTTGCTATTGGAGCAAATGTCTCATCATAGTCAATACCGTAGGTTTGAGTGAACCCTCTGGTGACCAATCTAGCTTTGTATCTGTCAACTGTACCATCTGCATTCTGTTTAACAGTAAATACCCACTTACATCCCACTGATTTCTTTCCTCCAGGAAGTGGTACTAGCTCCCAAGTGCCATTCTTTTTCAAAGCTGTCATCTCCTCTACCATAGCTCTTTTCCATTCGGGTATGACAAGCGCATCCTTCCAATTCTGTGGAATAGATATAGAGGAAAGAGACGAAACAGAGGCATAATATGAAGGAGATAAACGATCATAAGACACGAATTGGGAGATGGGATGTAGAGTACATGATCTTTTCTCTTTTCGAATAGCAATAGGACGATCATCAATAACAGGAGGTTCAATTAGAGAAGAATCACTACTAAATAAGTCAGCTGAGAGAGGAGAATCATTAACAGGAGGAGAATCATTACCAGATGAGTCAATTGAGGAGTCTGGAACTGGAGTAGGCAACGGTGATTGACAGAGTGGTATCACATGGGAGGACTTCCTATCTTTCTATCTAGCATAGGTCTTCAAGTTACCTTGCAACCGTATTGGAAGTCCATCAGTGTCATCGCCCATGCCATGTGTTGCCTCTTCAGCAGATACTGTTTCTTTCTCTCCCTCAACATGATTATAAAATAGGCGCTCCCCCTCACCATGATTATACATAGTAAACATCTCTTCCTCCTGATTAGACTCCCCCTGAAGAGATGACTTGGAGAGGGAATAAAAAGACTCTCTTTCCCAAAAAGTGACATCTATGGAGACCATATTAAAGCATCCAACTCCAAACTAATTGGCAAAAAGTGGAGAGGCTGCCCAGGCTCATATACTAGTTTTGGAGGAGATAATTAATCAATGTGGGACAAATCCCAATACTCCCCCGCACGTGCGACCCCTGACTCGCACGTGGCGAGGTAAACAAAGGATCCGGAACACACGGATCACAATGAAATAAAGTGCAACTATGGCACAAACAAAGGGGAAAAGCCTCCGAAAGCCTAGCTCTGATACCATGTAAAGTTGAGAGACGACAGTATCGATTTGTGGAAAACCCAAATTAGGGTAACTTTCATTAAACTGGGTATATATACAACGCAAGATACAACAATTACAATGAGGTCCTAACTAATTAACTATTTACATACTAAGGATAAATAATGAAACTCCATACAATGAACTAATTCATTAATCTAACAGGTAATCAGCAGGACATTACATTTTGGGGTTCACAAGAATCTGTTGTTAGCTCTCTAATTTTCTGAAAAGCTTAAGCTAACAGGAATTAGGCCCACCAATGCGTATCAAGCCTGTCTTACGTGTGGAAATGCAAATTGTTTCAATACACAAAGAAGCTGAATGCAAACAGAAAAGAAGAATGCTAATTATGTACAAATACAGACACGAATATTTGGAGCAATGTCTCAAAATTCAAAGCTATTAGAGATTGGGTCCAAAAATGTATGTCAAGCAACCTAACATTTTATTCTTACCCTCATCAGCCAAGCATGTAGAAAGTTTTTCCCTCAGCGAAGAAAAGCATAACAATATGTTCTGGCAGCAAACTAACATGAACAAGAGTGAAGTACTGCCAATTTTATACAAAGAATTTGATTAAACGGGGACCAAGGGCTCCTGGGAAAATTCTCGATTTTTTGGTTGATTTATGTACTGAGATCAGTTTACCATTCTGAGGGATTCATGTGCGAGGTGAGGTGTTTTTTTCTATTTTATTGGTCTTTAGGTTGCGGTTTGGCATAGGAGGACTAATACCTGTGACCCATATGTGTGATAACTGGTTATATACAAGAGAACGGTAATCGGACAAGAAGTTTGAGGCAAATGGAAGAAGAGACAAATTAATTTCTAACAGCCAACACGCTTATATTAGCCCAATTTCTCTCTCTCTCTCTCTCTCTCTCTCTCTCTCTCTCTATGCGTGTGTGTGTAAGTAGACTAGTGGTCATATCCGAAAGATGTTCCAATGTGCATTACTTGGCTTTGAATTAAATCTCTACTAGATGATAAAGTATGTTAGGAGTATAAGTTAAGCTTGTTACCTTGTAGTAATGATGGAGAAGTGGAAATTGACAGTTGAGAGACATTGAAGTTCCAATTTGCATAGATATGTTTAGTAGGGAGCCTAAGAGTCACTATGCTTGGTAGGGGCGGGAGTGCATGTTTAATAACATACAGGTTGGATCTGATATTCATTAAGTTTTGGCACCCTAGGTACCGCTTTTGTTTCTTCTCATGCATATATATATTTCTGGCATAGCTAGAAAAAGTTTAATGATTTTCGAGGGAATTTTGCAATTACAGATACTAAGGGGACAGTGCATTTCCTATTTACTTCTCATGTTCACTGCACACATATCAACATTCTGCAACACCATATAGTCTAGGGTATGCCTTGAATGGGTGTCACCCATGATTGATTAGACAGACTTTATGAAATAAGAATATGAAGAGGACTTACCCCACGAACAAAGAAATATATCGAGGAAGAGGACTTGGAAGAGAAATGATCATGCTGGGCTTCATGCTCACTGGGCATGTAAGATGCAGTTAGAATCTTCAGTATAACCTTAGTACCTTAATGATATTCTTCTCTAATTATCATTGTAGATTAATCCTACCCCCATTTGAAAGTGAGTTAATGAGGTAGGTCTAGAGTATTTGTAAGTTACAACTCTGCCATTCCTAGCGTTGAGTTATATTTCTCTCATTTTTGTAGTCAATAGTTAGACATTGTTTTTGCATATTCCATAATCATGTTCATGTCTATTTTATAACCACTTCTATTTTCTAGCAGTGGAGAGGTGTATTATTCTTATTTGAAGTTTACCATTTCTTAACAATTCCAGTCCCACTTTCGTTCTGATTGTGGCCAATATTAGATGTATGATCTTGGAAGCTTGTTTTCCTGCATAAATTACATTTAGCATTTAGATAGTTGAGGTTCGATGCTGACCTATTATAGCCATAATACCTAATTACAACTGCTATTATCATCAGACACTATACATTGTATTCGGCTTGAAGCTATTGATTGATGAACTTGACAGGTCTCTTTGGTTGCTCTTTCCTTCTGGAGTTTCCATTTTGCAAGCATTTGTGCATTTGGATTACTTGCATATGTCGGCTACGTTGTGTTTGCCTTCCCATCCTTGTTTCGGTTGCACCGGTTAAATGGGCTGCTGCTTGTTTTCATTCTGTTGTGGGCTGTTAGCACATATATCTTCAATGTGGCATTTGCATTTCTGAACTGGAAAGTTGGGAAGGTATTCCTCCATTTGGGTATACAGTCTACCAGGTTATATTCTGACAAGACTAGACAATTGACAATTCTACTTTGAATATCTTCAGAATATGGAGATATGGGAGCTGGTTGGGTTGTGGCATTATCCCATTCCTGGATTTTTCTTACTTGCACAGTTTTGTCTTGGAATTCTGGTAGCTCTGGGTAATCTTGTGAGCAACTCTGTTTTTCTCTACCTGTCTGATGAGGATGGACGATCTTCGAACAACAACTGTGCTGTTGAAGGTAGTTGGACACTATGTTCTAAGTTCTCATAATTCACCCTAAGTTTATGTTCACTTTTTGGGCGGCAGATTAATTCTGACCATGAATTCATTGTCCTCTATATTCTTAAGGTTACATGTGCTCTTTTTCCAGGTAGTTTAGTTGATTCATACAGGTCTCACGCCTACTTACACATAAGGCTACAAAGTCCCAGTTTTGCTTTCGCTTTCTACATGCCATATTGTATCGCGTAGAAATGTTTTTTTTTCCTCGGAAGTACCATTCTGAAGCTATTTTGTGGTGCCAAGTTATATTATCCTATTATTTGTAGCAAACTAGTCCGCCATCCAGTCTACCATTGATCCAGTGCTCAAGCACTCAAGGACTCTTGAAATCTTGTTTGGTATCAAGGGAATAGTTATGAGTAGTTTATTGTTATGATTGCAAAAACTGTAATTTCTTCCGTTTGATCTTACTCTATTTTGCTATGAACAACAATGGCATGGTTTGCTGGGAATTTCTCTTTGTTTATGCTTTTCGGCATATGTACATTGTTATCATACTTCCATGATTCCATCCACGTAATTGCTTTTTACCATTCCCTTTTAATTGCAGTAAAGGAAGAGGCCAGGGTACTGATTGTGGCCACAATCGCTTGGGGTCTGCGCAAATGCTGCCGAGCTATTGAGCTGGTGCTGATTTTCCTCATTGCAATGAAACCTGGATTCATCCATGCTGTATATAGTATGTTTGTTTGTCAATTTATTGATAGACTTTGTAATCAAGCCAAAATATTAGTTTGTAGCAAGTTTATGATAGCATGTGATTCCGCGGTAATTCACTTATTGGTGCTAATACCTGATCTGTGCTTCAGTTATATTCTTTTTGGTATACCTTTTGGGCCACAACATCAGCAAGAAGATACGTCAATCCCTGGTTCTTCTTTGTGAAGCTCATTTTGCAATATTGTACATCCTTCAGCTCAATCTTGTCTTGGATTTCTTAGAGAGAGAACGCTCTTTGAGCATGGAAATTATTACTCAGTTAGGTACGCCTGTGTGTCACTGCCCTGCATATGCTTTTTGATTGTTTGGATTTCATATTTTCAATCATATACTGTTCTTTTCACTTTTTTTTTCTTTCCGTTTTTTCTTCTATCTGTTGTGATACTTGAGTAACAGAATTCTTCTAATTTGATGTAGGTCTCCTTGAACGTGATAGTTCCTGGGACTTCTTGGAAATGGCTTTGCTTGCATGCTTATGTGCAGTTCATAACCATGGTTCTGAAATGCTATTTTCATTCTCAGCAATAGTGGAGCATGCCCCTTTCCTTCCAGTTGGATTTGGCATCCTGAAAGCTGGCCTGAATAAATCAGTTCTTTTGTCAGTTTACGCCTCACCAGCAATTAGAGACAGTCATAACGACAGTTCTTATGGTATGTCATACTCCAAGCTTCACGGAGTATTGTGGGATGACTTTTTAGTTTTTCTCTAACTCCAATCGCCAGAAAACATCCTTAGAATTTCCTAGTGAAAGCTGCTGCCCTACTTCCACTGTCTATCCTTTGCATTCTTATGATGATTTTTTTCTTTTGTACTAATTTTTTTGTTTATTCTTCTTTCCAGAGAGAAAGATAGCTTCATATCTCAGTGCTATAGGGCAGAAATTTTTGTCCGTTTATAGGTCATTTGGGACCTACATTGCTTTTTTGACTATCCTTGTCACGGTATATCTTGTGAGACCAAATTATGTATCGTTTGGATACATTTTCCTTCTCTTATTCTGGATCACCGGAAGACAACTGGTTGAGAAGACAAAACGACGCCTATGGTTTCCGCTGAAAGCATATGCAATTGTGGTTTTTATCTTCATCTATATCTTGAGTATATTTCCCAGCTTTGAGAAGTGGCTGTCTGGGAAGATTA
>BPLS01000322.1:106671-141193 GCA_019656275.1 Rhododendron kiyosumense
ATCTTTCAGACTTGGGTTATGATACAGAAGCTTCATTGTGGGAAAATGTCTGGGAATCTCTGGCAATCATGATAGTGATGCAACTTTATAGTTATGAGAGGAGGCAAAGCAGGTATACTAGTATGGATTACCCTGATCCACTGCAATATGGTGTAATTGGGTTTATCAAGCGACTTCTGATTTGGCACAGTCAAAAGATTTTGTTTGTTGCTTTATTCTATGCGGCTTTATCTCCGATTAGTGCATTTGGGTTCATTTATCTTCTGGGCATCGTTATCTGTTCAAATTTACCCAAAGTTTCTCGGTTTCCATCCAAATCATTCTTGATCTTCACTGGATTTCTGGTGGTCACTGAATATCTGTTTCAGATGTTTGGTAAACAGGCTAAGATGTTTCCTGGCCAGAAACACTATTATGTCTCCCTTCTTCTGGGTTTCCGGGTGTTTGAGCCTGGGTTTTGGGGTCTAGAAGCAGGCTTGAGGGGGAAAGTTCTGGTGATTGCTGCTTGCACTCTTCAATACAATGTCTTCCATTGGTTGGAGAAGGTCCCCAGTACTGTTCGAAATTCCGAAACTTGGGAAGAACCTTGCCCCTTGTTCATTGCTGAAGAAGATACCTTGCCAGTAGTTTCCATTTCTAATGGGGAAGCAGGCATCCTACCAGATTCTAGTGCATTATCTGCAAATAGAAGGGGGGCAACTAGCAATTCATGGCCATCTTTCAATTCTGGTTCCTCTGATGCATCTCCCAATGTGTCCTCTAACACAGGTGTCTCCCATGATAGCAACACAAGGAAATATTCCTTCGGGAATATATGGGGTAGCTCTATGGAGAGCCACAAGTGGAATAAGAAGCGGATTCATGCCTTGAAGAAGGAGAGATTTGAAACACAGGTGGCTACCTTGAAAATATATTTGAAGTATTGGGTGGAGAATACCTTCAACCTCTTTGGCCTGGAGATAAACATGATTTCGTTGCTCCTTGCCAGTTTTGCTTTGTTGAATGTTGCTTCTATGGTGTATATTGCGTCACTAGTTGCTTGCATTCTTTTGGACCGGCGTATAATACGTAAATTCTGGCCGGTATTCGTCTTCTTGTTTGCATCCATTCTTATTCTCGAATACTTTGCTCTCTGGAAGACTGTTGTGCAATTGGAGCAGCATTCCCCAAGTGAGCTTAATGTGTGTTGCCATGATTGTTGGAAAAGCTCAAACCTATACTTCAATTACTGCACAAACTGTTGGCTGGGTAGGACTCTCAAATAAATTTCAATGTTTCATTTTGATTGATAGCATCTACTCTGCTGCCTTTCAAAATTGTATTGCTTAGGAACTTCATGAAGTTAATTTTGTTCTTCGTATATAGAGCAACAGCAGTTAAACGTAATGCTAGGCCATAAGCTTTTCAGAACCTTAGTCGTTCACTGATACTTGCATCATGAGATGATAGTATTGAATATGTAGTTCAAGAAGCCGGAGAGAAGTCAATATTTGTTTCACTTAGAGCGCACCAAAAGTTTAAGCTTTTTGGGCCTAGCTGTGTATGAAGGTCCTGCAAATGGAGAGAGACTTAAAAACAGTTCAAACACACAGAATAGAACGAAGAGTAGACAAAAACACGAGGGGCCAATAAATTCACGTAATAATCAGGGACACAGAATTAAGCTTTAAGGGGAACTGAATAACTAAAAAAAAATTCCTAACTGAAGTAGTGTTACCTGGTTGAGGCGGGTCTTTGTGTGTGAAACAGACCCAAAATTGATCAATTTCTGTTTTTTTTTACTTCTTTTCCCGCTGAAGAGATTTTTTACTGCTTGCATGAAGGCTGATGTACTCTTCTTATTGTAGGACTTACTGTTGATGATCCTCGAGTGCTTATTAGCTATTTTGTAGTCTTCATGCTCTCATGTTTCAAACTTCGTGCTGATCATATTTCTGGATTCTCACTGTCATTTACATACCGCCAAGTAAAATCTCAACGGAAGAATGCATTTGTTTGGAGAGATCTTTCTTTTGAGACAAAAAGCATGTGGACTTCTCTCGACTACTTGAGGCTCTACTGTTACTGTCATCTATTGGATCTTGTGCTTGCTCTGATTTTGGTTACGGGGACCCTTGAGTATGACATTCTGCACCTTGGTTATCTTGCTTTTGCTCTAGTTTTCTTCCGTATAAGACTCCAAATACTAAAGAAGAAGAACAACATATTCAAGTTCCTTCGAGTTTATAACTTTGTTGTCATTGTTCTTTCGCTTGCTTATCAATCTCCCTTTCTGGGGGGTTTCAATGATGAAAAATGTGGCACGATTGACTATATCTATGAGGTGATTGGATTTTACAAATATGACTACGGTTTTAGGATTACTTCCAGATCTGCTATCGTTGAGATAATTATCTTTGTGCTTGTGTCATTGCAATCATACATGTTTGCTTCCCGGGAGTTTGATTATGTGTTCCGATACCTGGAGGCAGAGCAAATTGGTGCCATTGTACGAGAACAAGAGAAGCAAGCTGCATGGAAGAAGGCACAGTTACAGCATATTCGTGAATCTGAGGAAAAGAAATGCCAACGTAACTTACAAGTGGAAAAGATGAAATCTGAGATGCTCAACCTTCAAATCCAGCTTAATGGCATAAACTCCACTGCTACTTGGGGTGACACTTCTCCCATTAGTGAAGGGCTAAGAAGGAGGGGCAGTATTTCTCTGTATTTTAGTAGAGATGAACAGACCTGTGGAAAAAAGGAAGATATACTTACAAAAGAGGAGCTGAATAAAGATGCAGATATGGTATTTCCATTAGAACTGCATGAATCTCCCAAGAGTGTGAAAACAGAGAGTCCAGGGACAGTGGAGTCTAGAAACCATTTAGTGGAATCACCTCATTGTGAAATCATTGAGCTTGAAGAGGATACTACTGCTATTGGGTCAATTAATCCTGAAATTGAAATTAAGCGTAAAGGCCATGCAAAGGACAATCCTATAATTTCCGCAGTACAGCTCCTAGGTGATGGTGTTTCCCAAGTTCAGTCTTACGGAAATCAGGCAGTCACTAATCTAGTGAGTTTTTTGAACATTGCGGACGATGAATCAGATACAAATGAACACTCTTTGGGAGAGGATGGCATACATAATGACAAAGGAAATCAAGAGAGGAGGCAGTCATTGGATCGTTCTTCTTCTCTTCAGTCAGACAAGAGCAGATCCATGTCTGATGCCGCAAGTCTGCAAATTGGGAGGATCTTCCATCATATATGGTCCCAAATGCGCTCCAACAATGATGTAGTGTGTTATTGTTCCTTTGTTCTTGTCTTCCTATGGAATTTCAGTTTGCTTTCAATGGTATATCTCGCGGCTTTGTTCTTGTATGCTTTATGCGTAAATACAGGTCCGAGTTACATCTTCTGGGTTATTATGTTAATCTACACAGAGTTGTATATCTTGCTTCAGTATCTGTACCAAGTTATCATCCAACATTGTGGGGCGGAAATCCAGTCAATCCTTCTTAATGAGTTGGGCTTTCCTCGCAATAAGATCACAACATCATTTGTTATCAACACATTGCCTCTGTTTCTAGTGTACTTGTTTACACTCTTACAGAGTTCTATAACTGCAAAAGATGGTGAATGGATTTCCACAATGGAATATGATTTTGGTAGGAGGAGAGTTCTCTTCCAGCAAGGGGCTCTTTTGGGTACTAACTGGAGTGAGAGGGCATGGAAGCTGCTCAAACTGGTGGGAAATTTGGCAAAAGTGATAGTTAGTAGCTTCTCTGTCTACTGGAGATCACTAACGCAAGGAGCAGAATCTCCTCCTTACTTTGTCCAGTTGTCTTTGGATGTCCATCTATGGCCAGAGGATGGGATTCAACCGGAGAGGATTGAGTCCGCAGTAAATCAAATCCTTAGAATTGTTCATGACGAGAGATGCAAGGAAAAAGACCCTAATGTTTGTCATTCTTCTAGCAGGGTTCATGTTCAAAGCATTGAAAGAAGTACCGAAAGCTCAAATGTCGCCTTGGCTGTGTTTGAGGTGGTTTATGCATCCCCATTAGAAGAATGTAAACCAGTTGAATGGTATAAGTCGCTAACTCCTGCAGCTGATGTGGCAAAGGAGATTCTTCATGCACAACGTGCAGGTATGGTTGAAGAAGTTGGTTTCCCATATCCTATAGTCTCTGTAATTGGAGGGGGTAAAAGAGAACTGGATCTATATGCCTACGTATTTGGGGCAGATTTGGTTGTTTTCTTTCTGGTTGCCATTTTCTACCAATCCGTCATAGAAAACAAAAGTGAATTCCTTGAAGTTTACCAGCTTGAAGATCAATTTCCTAAGGAGTTTGTATTTGTTTTGATGGTTAGTCTCTATATTCTCCTTCCTTTCAGCATAATAGCTTTGAGCCTTTGAGACATGAACCCTGTTCATTATTTAACCACTTGACTGGACTAAGTTTTCTAAGGTGATCGTCATGACAATTCCTGTTAAGATCTGCTATTTTGGAGGATAGAGTTGCAGCATTAAAAAGTGCTTAACTGGACTTCACTTTTATACGGTGATCATCCAGACAAACTCTGTCCTCTTGCCAGTTCTGGGATTGAACTTGCTTGTCTTGTTGCTACATTTGTCTCTACATCAAAAAGGCTAACGATGTTATACACACCTACACCTCTCTTTGCGATGCATTGTTGGACTCACTATCAAATAGCTGAAGTTTATGCTGTTTATATTACCTTTAATTAAACACAAGACATTCTGAGGCTAGGATAATACATGGCTGCTGGTTTCCTGACCAGCGTAATGCTTTATTCATGCAGGTTATCTTCTTCTTGATTGTGCTCGATCGCATTATCTACCTCTGCTCATTTGCCACAGGAAAAGTCATCTTTTATCTTTTCAACCTTATCCTCTTTACCTATTCTGTAACGGAGTATGCTTGGAATATGCAACCTTCACATCGACAAGCTGGTGGATTAGCGCTCCGTGCTATATATTTGACAAAATCAGTTTCTCTGGCACTGCAAGCCATACAGATCAAATACGGGGTTCCTCATAAAAGCACTCTCTATCGGCAGTTCTTGACCAGTGAAGTTTCAAGAGTTAATTATTTGGGGTACCGTCTGTATCGTGCTCTTCCATTCCTTTATGAATTGCGATGTGTACTTGATTGGTCATGCACAACCACAAGTTTGACTATGTATGACTGGCTGAAGGTGAGTTTCTTGTCAGTGTTTGCTCCTACCATTGGGGCCAAAACCCCCAACGTATTCTGATTCAATTACGGAACAATCAAGTGAACAGACACTATTTTCAGAACTTGTGCTACAGTTGTGAAGGTGAAAAAGTAAATTGAACAAATGTATGGGGAAATGGGTCTTATAATGCAGAGGAGGTCGTGCCTTTGCCAGAGAGAGTGTGATTGTCGTCAAATCTATCTGTGTCGCGCTGTACTTTATTTTCTTCTGAGTGTGTTGGTTTCTGTTTTCTGTTGCGTCACCAAGGTAGTTTTGGATGTATTGCTGAGATGCTTGAGGAAACAGTAAAGAAATAAAAAGGGGAAGAGGATTCTGGTTCGATTTTCTGAATCCACGTTGTGAAGCGCATGTACACGACGGGCAAAAATACTTCTCATAAAGAAAAAATGAGGGGAAAGTATTAGCATTAGATTTAGAATAAAACACCATGATTTTTTGAATAAAATACGGAGACCTTGTCTAGAAAGACTTTTCTATCATTGGTAAACACCCATGTAATGTTTACATCAGAATCTTGCTAATCTGCTAAGCTTGCAACATTGTGTAGGAAATACTTGCTATTGAGCTGCTTCTAAACTTCTTATTTGCTTATTTGTTGTAGCATAAAAGTTTGAATGTTTATTTGTTGAACTGATATTTCGCTGTCTCTTTAGTTGGAAGACATAAATGCAAGTTTGTACCTTGTGAAATGTGACGCAATCTTGAACAGAGCCAGACACAAACAAGGAGAGAAGCAGTCGAAAATGACTAAATTCTGCAGTGGAATATGTTTGTTCTTCGTATTAATCTGCATCATCTGGGCTCCTATGCTGGTAAGAAGTGTGGGATAAGCTGATTCTATCTATTCTATATGTTTTTGCTAGTTGAGAAGCACCAAAGGGGACACCTCCTATTTATAAAGGAAGTACACAAGAGAAGACTACCCACTCAAATACAAAGTTATCCTTTATGATCTTCCAAAGTTCCTCTCTAGGTGTCAGTTTCTTAGCAGCACTTTCATAGATCTAGGTATGCTTTATCCATTGGAAAGCTTATTCAATCTCATATTTGAATACTAAAAGCGTATTCGATCTCATATTCGAATACTGTCAGTAGACACTAAAGGAGGAGGTACATATTTCTATGGATAAAAGGCAGTTATGGTGGATCCAGACTGTCTAGAGAAGTCAATGATAAACTACTGGCCCTAAATTCTTGTGCATGAGCCAAATATGTATGTCTGAGATTTTTTTCTTCCTTTGGTCTAGCCTGATTGTGGATTGTATGATAAATATGCTTGAAGCCTAGGCTGCCTAGCTGGCTCAGGCCGATAAGTTCACTTTGTGACCTGCGTTTGAGCATGTGTCTAACAAGCATCATCTGTGAAAAATCTCAAGCATTGCTTTCTGCCTTGTTTGGATCACTTCTTGAAAAATATTTTCCAACTCAAAAAAACACTCATTACCCCTACTTTCAATCATTGCTCTAATTTCTTTCTCCTCTCTCCAATCATTATTCTCATTTCTCTCTCTTTCTCCACTCATTACCCCTACCTCCAATTATTACCCTAATTTCTCTCTCCTCTCATTACCCAAAAACCAAACTCAAAAATTTTCAAAACATCATCCAAACAAGGCATTCACCTTTGGAAATGCATGTGCAGTACCTGCTTAAGCACTCTTTACACAGACCATCAATTGGCATAGTTGTGCTTACAATGCTTTTACTTTATGCAGATGTACAGCAGTGGTAACCCTACTAACATTGCTAACCCCATCAAGGATGCCAGTGTTCAGCTTGATATTAAGACGGCAGGTGGAAGGTTGACCTTGTTTCAGACAACATTATGTGAAAAAATTTCATGGGACACGCTCAACAAAGTTGCTAACCTTGACCCGCATGGTTATCTGGCACTATATGACAAGAGCGATATCCAATTAATATGTTGCCAACCTGATGCTAGTACTTCGTGGCTTGTCCCTGATGTGGTACTTAACAGATTTATCCTCTCTATTGATAATATGGACACGAGAATGGATATCATTTTCACTTGGGCACTATCAAGAGACAGACCAAAAGGCAAGGAACTTGTGAAATATGAAAATACTGTTGATCCTTTATTTCTTCCAGACCCCTCTGAAGTTGTACAAGTTCTCAACGGCTCTTCCAACAGCTTCAGGATAAATAATACTTATGCAAGATACTTTCGGGTTACTGGTTCTGGTGATGTCAGACCTTTTGAAACAGAGGTATATTAGTTCAGTAGCTTTCCATGACATAAATAAAAATAGCCCCCACCCACTCCCACACACCCCACACCAAAAAAAAATCTAATAGCAATAAAATAAATAAAAAAGCAGAAGAAAGAAAACCCTGTGCATGAATGTGTTGCCTTAATTTTTTTTCTTTTTTTATTGTTAGACAATGCCAGGACTGTTGTCGGGTTCTGCTTAGTAAAATCCAGGACAGTCGTTGGGTTCTGCTTAGTAAAATTAAGACAAATAAACTGTGGTTTTACGATCGTAACAACCTTTAAGCTTTGTTTCAATCTAAAACTGTGCAACAATATATTGTCGTAAAGTATAAAAAGAATATTTTCCAACTAAAATGTGGATAAATATTTAAAAGCCATAAGTTGGGCAGTGTCCCCCTTGTAATGAGAGCATAGATACTTCCTTCGTCCCTTTTTGTTAGTCTCTTTGGGGGCTTCTAATTGTCAAGGGGAAAAGCATTAAATGTCCCCTTAGAAAGCTTGAATGGACTTCTGTTATGCCCCTTAATCGCACTTTGAAAGCTACTTTTAATCATTTATCACAGTTTGTTGTGAAAATTTAATTAACTTTTCTTTGAAAAGGTCTAGTATCCATAAAGAATGGAGGACTAGTAATAAGGGACAGAGGGAGTTTTTTGTTTAGACCATTACTAATCACAAATTTGAAAACCTCTCTTACTTTTTGCAGGAAACTGTGGTTGCAGATCTCGTTATACATCGTGGAAGTCCCGAGTGGTGGTCCTTCCATGATATCAGTTCACTGGATGTAAATGGATGTGGAGGCTTGGCAGGACCAATGGCCATCATTGTATCCGAGGAAACACCACGTGGGTTTTCATTAAAGCTTTTTGTGCAAGTGTTGAGACTTTTGGCTACGTGGTAGTTCTCTAATGAATAATTACTTGTCATTGTAATCATTTCAGAGGGTCTTCTTGGGGACACTCTAAGCAAATTCAGCATCTGGGGCCTCTACATTACTTTTGTACTTGCAGTAGGTCGGTTTATCAGACTTCAGTGCTCTGACCTAAGGATGAGAATCCCATATGAGAACCTTCCTTCTTGTGACAGGTAATAGGATTTGTCTCTGGTCTTGTTCACTCTTAGTATTTTCAGCACCAACAATCTATTATCATGAAAAATTGGTAAATGAAATTATCGTCTATTTTAATTTCTAAGGTCAGAGACAAACGAAATTTGTTGGAAACAACTTGCTCAGTTTACCCGGTTGAGACAGAAGGCAAAGTTCCTTTTCTTACAGAACACAGACCCTAGAGTTAAGAAACATGTCTTGTTACTCTTTCCATGTATATCATGGACTACATTCTTATATTAGCCAGAAAGTACCTGAAATAATGAATTTGTGAACATCTCTCTCCTTTGGCAAAGATCGGTGTCTCTTTTTTTTTTTTGATTTGTTAAGGTATAACATTGACAAATTAGTTTAGAGCCTAGAGGAAGACACTATCCTATTCGTACTGTATCCCTGCATTACTACTGTTTCCCTGGCTATGCTCGTATTGTTTCCAGTTTTTTATTAATGTCACAACCTAAATTCAGATGAAAATATTTTACATTTGCTGGTTTTTGTGAAGGTTGATTGCCATTTGCGAGGACATATATGCTGCAAGAGCAGAGGGTGAGCTCGGAATTGAGGAGGTCCTCTACTGGACGCTCATAAAAATCTACAGGTCACCACACATGTTGCTTGAGTATACCAAAATCGACTAGATTCTGCAAACTCAAAATTGGCCTCACTTGTTAGGATCGATAACTAACAGCAGCATCCAGTTAGTGTGAATAGAATACGAGCTGATACTGACTGATACTGTGTCTGACTTAGCTCCAAAAATGGTCTTTGAAAGTGTTAACAAATTGTCAGCACGATTTGTTTCTAACCTTTTATAGTTTGTTTGGTAAGTGAGGATGTTGAGGATAAAGATGTATCTTATTTGTTCTGGATTGCGTCGCCTGTTACACTCTTGAATGTATGTATAATTTTCAGCTGGCACGGGCCGAATTGGGATACCTGGATTCATAGAGAGATAAATGATTATAGTTCAATGAAGCAGTTTTCCAGTTTTGAGAATTTTTTGTCCCCTTGCAAAGTACACTCGAATGGAAGTGAGAAAAAGGTTGTTTTGAATTATTCACAGCCATCCACTCTTTTTTGCGGTTCTTCGGAATATACAGCCATCCACTTTCTTTGACAACAAAATCCGTCATCTTATCTTAGTTAACAAGAACGATACGAATTTACAGATTATTCAAGGTTTATAAAATCCGTGGTGAATCATACGATTCACCCCAAAATGATACAAATCTATAGGTGAATCGAGGTTTATCACAATTGTTGCATTTGACTAATTAATATGAAACCATTTTTGCGGTTTTGCCTTAATTTATCTTATAGAAAAGCAATAATATAAGATCATATACTGCTAAGGCTAAGCTTCCACATTTATAATGAATCTTTAACATTTATATATGCACATATCAATTGTATATTTTCCTATTACGTACAAGTGTCTTGTCTATTAGAGTCTTAAACCATTTGATCATCAATTAGTAATAGAAAACAAACTTCAATATTTATTCAAGCTTAAATTTTTCAATTTTATGATGTATTTTTATCATGTAGATGCGCATATACATTTTCTAATGTATTTTTGAAATTTGGACCACATTGTTGCAAGAGCAAAGTCCACTTTGACCCCTTATAGTTATCGTCATGTGCAAATACCTCCTTCATGGTTCAAAATTAAGCACATAACTTACCTGTGGTTTTAAAAATGTACGGATAGACCCATGCCGTTATGTTTTCTATCCATATTAACGGACACAGCATTAAAAGACCGATATACCCTCGTCATGTCCCTTGATTCTTTTTTTTTAAAATCTAATCACACTATTCCTTATACCAAAAATTAAATCCAAACCGTTGATATTGTAAATTTTGACGAGTGCTATATCTATGCCAAAATTCAAGTCAATCAAACAATGAAAAGCCCATGGTCGAATCGATTTTGTTATGAAATTAAAATTTCAAATTTGAATTTACTAAAAATTAGATTACTGGGTTATTGATGCCTGATCGAGATGATTTAAAATCCTTGTTTAGAAGACGATGCACGAAATTTAACGATAAAAGTAGGCCATGACGATATAACGTCACACAGTAACTACCCCCTTTATACTCCAAAAAAGAATTACTCCAGTACTAGTATTTTCATCAGTCAAGACAATTTCATTAACCAAGACAATTTCCTTGTTTAGATTTGACTTCATTCTTGTTCTTTTTCATTCCTTTCCAGAGATTGGTTGCTAAAGCTGGCGGAGGCTAGTACTAGTACCGTTGTTGAGGGGTCCGACAAGATTCTGAACCCTTCTTCATTGTTCTAAGCGACAGCCAGGGCAAGCTCACTATGCTTTTGAATTCGGACCAACTACAATTTGATCGATCCAAAACCACAGAAAAATTACAAGAGCACTATTCTCGTTATTCAGGCCAAATACAAGAGAGACTGGCCAGTGAAACTGACCCATTCAAAATTGGGGAGCTCTCGGGGGCACCATTTTGGCTGCCAAATGACATGAGAGCAGGGGATTTGGTACAATTCTACAAGCCCGTAAATCCCAAACACAACAGTGTCTTGTTTTTTCGTCTTTAGTTAATCTTTTTTGTTTGTCTTTGATCGTATTGTATTTTTTCTTTTCTTTTCGTTTCTTTTTTTTTTTTTTTTTTAGTTTTAGACTCATCTCCTACAAATGAATGACCAACCTAAAAAATTAAATGTGAATGTAACAACAATTCAGAACGACGAAAAAAAACGCCAAAACTGTAATTTAGGAAGGATTTTAGCCTTGCGTCGTCCTCTAACATCTAGGCATCTTAGGCAAAGAGCAAAAGTAGAATTAGTCACACCATGATGGTATACGTTTTTTTTGTTTTTCAAAACCAGACCACAACCGACTGCCATGTCTATAATTAGAAGTGATTTATTGTTAGAGAATGAGTGCCGTTTCGTAAAAAAAAGAAATTGTTGGAAAATATTATTGATATATAATATTTTTATTTGGTTTGAATGTGAATTGACTTGATTTAGAGTCGTGTCTTTTCAGTGACACCTGTTCAGCACGGTTGGACGCATCTTTTATGAACAAATGTGTCGTTTCCCTTGGTGACTATTGGGAATAGTCACCTGGTGGTTTATAAATAGGATGTTTCCCATTCATTTTAGATATGGATTTGAAAAGATGTTTATGTCCTTATTTTTGTTGGAGTCGGAGTCATTCATTTTGAGAAAGGATAAACACAACAGGGTTCAACAGATCCATCGATTATAGTGTTGTTTCTGTGGAGAGTTCGATCAAGTAGTGCTGGGAGATAGACGTTCATGCAAACCATGAGCACCGTAGCCGGAACGAATCTGTCTTAAGTACAGAGTGTCACACATTAACATTCGCTTTGATCACCAATTTGTTTCCATCGATTTTCAGGTTTTGAGTTCTGATGTAATTGCTCTCATATTATTGGTTTTCATCACAAAAAGTAAGCATAGTTTTCCAACAATAAGTACTTAACAAATAACTAAAATAAAAACCTTAGTGGAATGATGTCTTAGTACTTGTAACACTTCACCCTTTTAACTTTGTCTCATGCCCAAGCAAAAAAGTCTACCCCATCTCTCTCTCTCCCACTACTTTCAATCTCAACTTCGAAAAGTGTTTTTGAATGGTCTCGAAAATGAAAAAACTCTTTCAAGGAAGATTTCCTGAAAGACTTTTTAAATTCAGACCATTAATTGCTGAGACAGACAGTGAAATTGAGCACTGAGGTAAAGGGAGCAGTGAACAGAACTGTGGGCCGGGTAGACTTTCTATAACCCAAATCCTATTTAACAAGTACAATCAAGTACCGAATTTACTAAAATGCAATTTATATATATACCGACATGGCGACATGTAACAGGGATTCAATTTAATTCGCTTTCTGAAACTGTTATTAACTGCTTCCATTTTACCAACTACTAGTTTATTTCCGGACTTGGGGGGCAGCTGTGGGTTTAGCATAGCAGGGGACTGCTGTGATACAAAACTAAGCGACTCTGTTCGGTTTAGGTTTTGATGGAGATTTTTAAGAGTAATGAGTGGAGACAGATAGAGAAAAAATTTATTGGGAACCGCAGAAAATTTATTTGGTTTGCGATTTGCATTTTTCGGTCCCTCTCTCTTGTTCCCTCATTTTTCGGTCCCTCTCTCTTGTTCCCTCATTGGACTAGTTGACTAGTTGAGGCATAAATGAACAAAACAAAATCTTCTCTTAGACAAAACCTTACACTGTGCGCCATATCCTAGTTGTCGTGGTTAATGAAGAGTTTTTTTTTAAGGGTGTACTAGGCCAATTTGTGTGCATAGCTTACATGTGAGGGTGAGATGGTCTCAAAAGTTACTGACAAGAAGAATTGAATCTGAGACCTTAAGATGAAGCAAATACGTAAGTCTCAGGCCAACGCTTCATTGAAATAAAACGGAAAAATTATGGGGAGGAGAGGAGCAGGATTGGAGAAAGGGTAACAAAGAATTAATTTTAAAAGAAAGGAATGATTAAACGAGAGAGAGGGTGTAATTAAGGTTAGTTGATGAGAGAAGGGTGAGTGGGAGGCGTATAGGAAAATTAATTATGTAAATTAATGAAGTGGAATGGCTTCTCAATAATTGAAGTTTGTCGTTTATATTGAGGTTGTGATGTAAAACAAATCGATTACGTGGTGCTTGAAGACCCAATTCATTTGATAAGTGGAGCATACTTATAAATTAGGCCCCGTTTCAGAACACCTTCTTAAAAAATAAATATTTATTTCATATTTTTAAACTCAAAAATAATGTAAATGGAAAATAAATTTTCAATTTTTTTTTGCACTGTATTACAGATCTCAATGAGATCTATCAAACAAGATCCATATTAATAGGAAAATTATTTGCACAAGCACATGATTTTTGAGTTTGAAATTGCCTTCTTAAAAAATAAGTACTTATTTATCGTTTTGGAACGGAGCCTTAGTATAGTAAAATTTTACCTGCCCCGTTAGGCCCATATTTATACTTCTAATTCAAAAACTTAGAAACAAAAACTGTTCATAATTGTGTTTTGTTAAAGTTTGTAGGGATTTGACATAAATCAAAGGTCACGTTATAAATACTACCTCCATCCCATAATGTTTGCCTGCTCATAATAAGGATTTAAGACAATGTATTCAATATTGAATTTTTTTTAAAGCAAATGTATTATTCTTAAAGTTCTCATTTTGGCGGACCCGATAAATTTTTCAGGACATAGTAGCTAATTTATACTTTCATATGGGTGTATAAACTATTAATCTCTATGTACAAAGAAAAGTTGAGTTAGGTGGACGGCTTATAAAGTAAAAGGCTAATAACCAAAACCATATTCAACTCAACAAAGCACATAACTGATCATTCCAAATTTTCCAATAGCCAAAAGAAAAAAAGAAAGAAAAAAACATGCCATACAAAAGAGGAGGTAAATTACCAAAATTATTATTATTTTCTGTGAAAGCCTATTTCGCACCTTTGGCTACCAAATGACAATCACCTTGTTTGGTTTGCATTTTTTAAAATTATTTTTGATGTAATGAGTGATAATGAGTGGATAAAGATAGAGAGAAAAAAGGTATTGAGAAACATATAGAGAGAAAAATGAGATGAAATAAATTGTGAACCAAACAAGGCGAGTGTGGTCCATTGTAACTAGAATTTGATGATGTCGGACAATTTGGTCAAATTTCTTAGCGGCCCACCCTTTTTAAGTGACAAGGGTAATTTGTAATTTTTTTAAACTTGAAGAGACAATCTATAATTTGCAAAAGCCTCGGGGTGATTTTGGTTATTTTCCCGAAAATTTAAGAACAACTGGGCGGCGCTATTCGCAGCCACGTATTTTCTCCCACACCCCGATAAAAATTTTCAATTAGACTCGGCAGTTAGTTACCGAAATTGAGATACATTTTCAGCATCCAATTACCGAAATATGATATTTTTTTCAACAGCTATTTACCGAAAATGCATGTTTGGCAATTGTCTACCGAAAATTGAATATATTTTCGACATTTAGTTACCGAAATATAATTTTATTTTTAACAAATATTTACCGAAACGTTATTTATGATTTTCAACAACCACTTACCGAAATATAGTGGGCTATGGAAAAAAATACGTGGCTGCGGATAGCCGGCCCAAGAACTGGGTTGGCCACTTAGTCGGTTGGGTTCAAATTTTCTCTAGTCCCGCCGGCTAAAATTCCACCGTCGTTGGGTTGGCTTACGCGAGACGACGGCGATGGCGGACGACGACGATATCATCGCGAAGCTCGAGGAAACCACCAAGGACGCGGCGCGCCACCAGCTGGAGACCCTCCGGGCCATCCTCGAGCGCAACGCCGGCGTAGGTTATCTCCACCCCCACCTACGGAGCTGTCCTGCGCCCGTAGACGCCTCTACTTTCCGCCGCGCCGTTCCCCTGTCTTGCTACGATCACTACGCCGATCACATCTCTCGGTTAGCCGATGGCGGCGCTCTTGATGACGATCATGGTCAACGCTACCTCTCTGTTGACCCCTTGGTCTGTTTCTTCTACAGGTACTTCTCATTCACACTTGAATTGGAATGAGAGAGAAACAATTCACTACTAAAATTGAAGGCTACGATTTTACTAGGTTTCTTGAACGTTTACTTTGTGCTGTTTCGCAGTTCAGGGACAAGTTCCATGAAGCCAAAATTGATCCCTTACTTTGATTCAGTTCCATCCAAAGCCATCTCATTTTTGGCACACCAGGGCAGTGCTGCGATTCTTCGGCGGTAACCTCATTCTTGTAAACTTAATTACTGTATGTTTTTGTTTTATGTGTTTTGTTCGTCTTTTCTAAATTTTTGTTAGATTCATGTGATGTTTTTTGGATTAATCATTCATCCCGTCTAAAAAGTATAAAATTATGACCGAAAATATAAAAAAAGTTCATTAAAGATGAAAAAAGTATCAAACAGTTGTCTTAGTTGTTAAGCGTCAGTCTTATACTTTTCCGATTTAATGCCAAAAATTATGACGAAAGCTAAACAAAAAGTTACGAAAAGTAAAAAATACCAAAATGAGTTTCAAACTTTTAAGTTTATAAGAACGCAGCCTTACTTATTATATCTGCCACATTTTTGCATATTTACAATAATTAACGAAAAGTTGAAGATTTTGATAGATAAATTTCGTATGTGGTGTAATTCCTATCTCCTCAACTTTTCTCTTAGGTTATTCCCTCCAAGACCCTCGGTCGATAAGTTTCTATGGTTCATGTACGCTGGTAACGTAACGGACACAAGAGGTGGATATAAGGCTATGGCTGCCTCGGCATTCCCGTTCCACAGCAATAAGTCTAACCCGTCCCACTTTCTCTCCATGTCAGTCAGCCCAAAAGAAGTTATTTTAGGTTCAGATGTTGAGCAACAAATGTACTGCCACCTTCTTTGTGGCTTAAGGCATTCCAATCTAGTTGACGGGATTAGAGCACCGTATGCTACTGGTTTAGTAAGAGCACTTCGCCTTCTGGAATCTAAGTGGGAGCAGTTATGCCAGGATCTTGAATGCGGGTGTCCTAGTTTGGGGATATCTGATGTGTCAATGATAAATTCTGTTACTGAGGTTCTTTGCGGGCCTCAACCAGAACTGGCAAACAGGTTTCGATCAATTTGCAAAGAAGACAATTGGGGAGGCATTTTATGCAAGTTATGGCCAAATGTTCGTTTTATCAAATGTGTATCGACTGGAAGTATGGAGCAATGTTATTTACAAATCAAGTACTATGCAGGAGAGATACCCGTGTTAGGCGGAGACTACTTTGCTTCAGAATGCTGTGTTGCTATTAACTTGGATATTTCGCAACCTCCAGAGCTAACCAGATACACTATCTTGCCAACTGCTGCCTATTTCGAGTTTATTCCATTTGATAATGACAAGATGAGTGTCAGTGGTGAAGAAACAGTGGATGTTTCTGGTGTTGAGGTGGGCAAGATGTATGAGGTCGTGGTGACTACGTATAGGGGACTGTACCGATACCGTTTAGGTGATATTGTGGAAGTTGTTGGCTTCTATGGTTCATCCCCACAAGTTTCGTTTGAGACAAGAGCTCCTAAGAATTCTGGTGAGATCTTGACAGAAGGAAACTTGATATCGGCCATGAAAAGTTTTGATCAAGTACTGAAAAGTGAAGCAATTACGGAGACAACAGAGTTTGCCTGTTTCTTAGACTTGGAGTTGAACCCGAGGCAGTTGAAAGTTTATGTAGAAGTGAGAGACCCATTTATATTTTTGCGGCAGGAGCTGGTTTTAGTTCTTAAAAGGTGTTGTTCCTCTCTTGAGGATGGCTTCGGAGTTATGTATAATCTAATGAGAGCAAGAGGTGAAGTTGGTCCAATGTTGTTGTACATTGTAAAACCTGGTAGCTTTGCTAAAATGTTGGAAATGGCTATTGAAAATGGAGCACCGGCGAGTCAATATAAACCACCCAGAATTATAAGGAGTCGCAATATTGTGGATTTGATGGAAGTCTCCGCTGTTGTGACTGTATGCTCTGGTTCATTTGATGGTTAAGATTTGAGGGTCACGATGATCTCCAATTGTTGGATTTCTCCCAGTGAAAATGTTCAGTTCATGTCAAATGAGAAGTGATTTTGTGAATCACTTTCATACCTTCTTTTGTATACGACAAACCTTGTTTATTATATGACGTACTTCTATGTAAATCCTACAGAGCTTGATATGTGTTCTGCTCATTTGAGATCAATAATATTTGCTTTCATTGTGTAGATAATGAAGTATCGTGGATTTAGTTTCAGTTGTTGCACCCATGAAGCTTATGAAATTGGAACATATTGGTGTTTTGTATTTCGTTACTAATATCTTTGATAATTGGTTCTTTACAATGTCTCTGTTGGTCAGCAAATGTCTATTGAAAAATTTCAAAGGAAAAATGCTACTTTGGTTGCTTGCAAACTGGGGATTTAAACCAAAACTTTCAGAAAGCAGAGGCGAAAAGGTAAGCTACTTGTAAATCCTTAACTTTTGGGGTAGCCCAGTAGTTTAAGGTTGTTACTATGATCAATCCTAAAACCGGAGGTCTTGTGTCAACTCCTGCTGGTAATGCCTTGGATAATCCAATACCTGTAGCTTGTGGGTGGTTGCGGGTATCTGGGGTTTAGCCCGTAAGGTGGGTTCAAAGTGGCCCTGCCATTGAGGTTCCTCATCACAAAAATATGAAAGATAGACATGCAAAATGCAAACCAACTCCGGTGAGTTTTATTTACCCAAAAAAAAAAAACTAGGGTGAGTTTTGCAATCCCTTGACATTTAGGCATGCCTTTGATACTGATTAGGGTATTTCAAAGTTGTGAAAGAAAATCAGCATCGTCTATTCTATATTTCAACTGTGTCAACAACCACATCCTCAAAATGTTGTCTCCAGAGTCCATATTACCAACTACTTTGGAACTTGCAGTTTTTTACTAAAGGAAACTAGGTTCTAGGTTGGTCGAGTGGTATAATATCCGAGACATTTATACGTTCTTTCAAGCATGTGTTATTTGAAATGTAGACAGATCTCCATTATAAGTAGCGATTTAGGCTGGATTTAGCTCATCAATTAAAAGGGTGACTTGGTCAAAACTCATACCATCCTATCTAGCTTTTTGTTATTGAATCACATACGGGCAGGCATGTGTATATGAGTGGGATCATGTTAAGCATTAGTTTGAAACATAACTACCAATTTGTGAGAGGTTATATGAGATGCCATGGATTTGGACTAGGAAATTTCCTTAGTAAACCGACTGTCGTCCAATAGCTTCTGTTGATGAGCTGACTTAGTGCCGAGAGAAGACCGGGGAAAAAAGTCTTCCTGAAAAATATTCAAAAGACTAAAAAAAATGTAGAACATTTAACATCTTTAAGATTTCCATGTAAGGAAGCCTATATGCCTATGCGAGAAGTATTTAAGATAGACATAATGTCCTTGGAGACATAAAGTGAACCTAGACCAATTCAATTCCCTTTCGGAAACATTAGCCTTTGAGACAGGTATAGCTAAACTGTTTCAATGCTGAAAATCTGTGATTCATCTATCAATCAAACAACACCCTTGGGGCTTTTAACCATTTTCTCTCCCTTGAAAAATTGAATGGAGTACTCAAAATTTCAAATTAGTACCTCTCTGAAAGTAATTTCTCTCCCTTCTGGTTTTCTTAAGCATTGATGGCAGCTTGTATTTCTTCCAAAGTTCTCCCTTTCGTTTCAGGAACCACTTTAACAATGAACACGATGGCCAGTGCGTTAATTGCAGCGTAAAGGATGAATGTACCTGATAACCACATAATCAAGCGGTAAATCTACAGCTCTTAATATTCATCAAAAATAACCTTAGCTTGTGCTGCTATAATTATGACGAGGAAGATATCGATAATAGAGTGGGAAAGGTTGCCTACAGTAGTCTTTCAGACTCTGCTTTAAGCAAAAGTTTTGTGCACTAAGTGTAGACACCCCAATTTTAACCTATTAATTATCCTTATTTTGCCCCCTCGAGGCTCCCTGATGATGAAACGGAATAAAAATGGGACTCGGCTTAAGCCTGGACGATGCTTCTTGGACTTTTACAAACCAAAACCATGCTTTTTTCCAACACCTAAGGGTAAAATGGCCACACATTTCAGTGTATAAAATGTATTTGAATAAAACCAATTGGGTTAGAAAGAGGACTTAACGAGTTTTCCAACGCTTCAAAAAACACCCAAAATCGAGTTCGGGAGTGTCCGTGGCACCCTTTTGAAGTTGGGTAGACACTCTTGAGCACTCGGGACCACTCCTGAGCACTTGGGACCATTCTTGAGCGCTCGAGATCATTCTTGAGCGCTTGGGAGCTCTGTCACAGCACATGATGATCTTGACCATTGACCATGGCTTTTTCAGACATTTTTCAGTCCTTTCAACGTTCAACCCTGGCCCTGCCTGAGTATTCAGATGGGGCAGAAGACCAGCAGACATGTTTCCCTCCCAAATATTTTTATCCTTATTTTTTATTTATTTTTCAAATTTTAAACCTAATTTCCCCCACCCCTATATATATGGGTGTTTGGTTAGTTGAAAGGGCATGAAATCAGTCTCTCTCTCTCTCTCTCTCACCCTTTTGCTGCCAAAAATCAGTCCTCTCTCTCAAACTCTTTCAAAACAATCTCCATTTTCTATGAAAAATCATTAATTTTCAAGGAAAATCTCTAAGAGAAATGGAGGCCTAAATGTCCTCCTCTCAAGCTGTTTTCTAACCATTTTCAAACACCAAAGTCAGTCCAAGAAGCCGAGTTCAAGTCAAGCAAAGGTATAAACACCTTCAAATCTACTGTTTTTTCAAATTTCTGAGGGGGATCAAAGGCCCATGCCAGTTCCTCATACTGGTTATGAGCCCATTTGATTTTAATTTAGCAGCAAGAGCAAGAGGAGGATGAAGAAACAAAATATTTTCTGGGCACTGTGTTCACTCCCGAGAGCTCGGGACCATTCCTGAGTGCTTAGGAGTGCTGTTGTCACCAAAATTTTGTTTTGTCACCAAACATCATTTTCCCTGCATTTCAGTATATGCCAGGTGTGCACTGGTCCTTCCAGAACCCAGTTAGTCTTATTTACAGTTGCAAGGAAGCGAAACTTGGATGGTTAGGAACAGTTCTTAGCTGTTTAAGCCTTTTGCTGAGCACTGGTGCATATTAGTAGTTATGTGTTATTGTTTTAAGTATTATACTGCTTCTGTTCTAACCAAGGTTTGCAGGGTGACTCAGCACAGCTCCTGAGTGCTCAAGACCATTCCCGAGCGCTCGGGAATGGTTCCAGTGACTGTAGTTCATTTTATGTCATTTTCCAACCGTTTCTTTATCATATGCCATAAACTTGCACTTGCATACACCTTCTACTTGATATACCTGTGGATACCTGCTGATTGTTTAATGAAACAAAATATTTTTAATAAAATCCCACAAACATTGAGTAGAGACCGACACCGCGTCGGGCGAGAGGGGTGCCATAAAACCCTTCCCCTCTCGTAATGTGCCTTCCGAACCCAAAACAATCTTTGGTTTTCAATTTCAAATCAATCATTTTCAATTAAAACGGTTTCTCGGGTGGCGACTCCTCAATTCTTCAATCAATTTTTCAAATCCGGGGCGGGTAGCCCACACTAAGTAGGGTCTCTTAGAGCATCATTGCACTATTTTGCTTCTAATTTTTGCACAAAACATAATGTTGCTCGTTATCTAATTTTCTTACCATAAGAGCTCCAGGACATGAGATAGTTATAAGTGTAGGACACTAGCCATGCAATGAACCAATTCACCAGTGTTGCTAGGCCTCCAGCTACTCCTTTGATGTTTATAGGAAATATCTACAGAAGGAAAGAAAACTTATGCTTGTTGAAATCATTAAATCATCTTCGCATTGATGTTTCTGCAGTTTTACGTACCTCAGACATTACAACCCACGGAACTGCTCCCATTCCTATCGAAAATGATCCTATATATACCTGAGCAAGAAATACAACTTTTAGTAGTTAGAAGGGGGAAAAGTTAAAAACAATATTGTAACGGATATACGTATAAATTTTGGTATCATAGAGTTGATAATATTACCAGTATGCCAGTTACAGCTAGTATGGGTGATGCCTCAAGTGCTAGTTCATGAACCTGGTCCACACAAGGATTATAGACCAAAACTTGCATAAATAGTCTATCATAATTATTGATTGGCAATTACCTTGAGATAGAATGAAATTGCTGTCAGCATACAACCTAGGACCAATCCCGATCCAGAAACCTAGAATTATAAAATGCAAAATGTTTTAGTCAAGGACTAATGCCAATAGCATATTGAAGCTGTTGGAGTTTGTCCCACTTCGGTTTATTATCTAGTCCAAAACTAGTATATGAGCCTGGGCGGCCTCTCTCTCATTGCCAATTGGTATTGAGTTGGATGCTTTAACAGAAGCTAATAGTATTTTATGGTTGGTTTACCAATAAGAGTGGTTTTCTTCCAACTTTGTCTATGAAGGGTGCACCTAGTGCAGTAATAGGCACCTGCAAAACAAATGCCATTTAAACCAATCAATCAATGTTATGTGGAAATAATTGGGTCTCCATGAAACTGAGGGACTTAAAGTTGGAACCTGAATACACGCGTAGATTATCGTTCCAAGGTTGGAAGGAAATCCTGCATGAATTTATAGCTACTGTCTAAGTTATAAGCTACAAAGTAGAAATCACATAAACTTGGCTTTTAACCTTAGCAGTTCAATTTGCAAAATAAAAAATGGGAAACAGAGGTCCTCTTCCTTTTTTTCCCTGCATATCTATGTGGTAAATGAGAATTGCCATACTTTAAGTCCGTTTACCTGCTGCCTCGAAAATACTGGTGACATAAAAGCAGATTCCATTGATTCCCCCCAGTTGTTGACAGACCATCAGTCCAACTCCAATCTGGTAAAGAGAAAACAGTAGTGAAAAATAGATTACATCTTGGTATCAAGCTTTGTAGAATGAGAATTCCTCTCAATATGTTGGAGAAAGGAAAATAAAATTACAGTGACTGAGCGCAAGTATCGTCTTTGAAACAAATCCAGCACTTTGGCTTTTGGAAGCCGTTGAAGAGTGTCTATATAATCCTGTAAAGTAATGACACAATCTGTGTTATTGTCCGAATTCTATAACACATTACGAATCAAGACTCAAGACTGGAGTTTGGATTTAAGAAGTACAAACTTGGATCTCTGCTGCCTCCTGAGATATATCAAAATCCTTTCCCCGCAGTTTCTGTAATGCAGATTCAAATTCTTTCTCCTTTCCCACCTTTGCCTGCATTGTTTTTTCAACCCTCACCAATTCACACCACTCTCTCTCTATGCAAGTAACACGAGCTAGAATACTTGAGAAACATTTTTGCTTTTCAATTTCTTACCAACCATCTGGGAGACTCTGGGATGAGAAATAGACCCAATAGCACAATTGCACAGGGAATTATTCCTGCAAGCACTTTACATGTCAGCCCCTTCATATTAACTCTCTCACAAATATTCTCTAGTTTAACCATGTTTCTAGCAATTTTCTTGTAGCAATTAAATCTTTTTTTTTTTGTTGGCATGTTTTATCATCGAATTACCTGATAACGCTAAAGCCCTCCATGTGATCACCGTCCCAATTATGAAGGAAACAGACACACCAGTACAAATCATAACCTGTAGAATAATTAGGAAGAGATCAGATATGATTTTGTGTATGTATATTCTTGTAAATTTTGTGTTTGTTCTACCTGTCATGAGAAAAACAATGTTAACTCGGAAATCCTTCTAATTTATCTCTTATCATGTGCTATTTAAGTAGAGTGCAATGATAAATGTGAATATGATCATGGGTGTAATTTTACCTGATTTAGGGTTGTCAATCCTCCTCGCAGATTCTTGGGTGCTATTTCGGCTATGAATACCGGTACCTTGTTGTCCATAACAGTGTTGTTAAGCGTGTAAAAGTAAGTTGCTTGTTTCTAATCACACGGAATGAATTACTGCAAGAAGAAAGAGAATGTACCACGTAGGAAAAGGCTCCCATTCCGTATCCTGTTGCTAGTCTTCCAATGTCCAAAGCTAAAGCACCCTTTCGTAATAAGACGTAGACAGATTTGTCAGGTGTCTGCACTCTTAACACACTCACACTAGGGAGAAAGGCACAAATTACTTCGTAGAGAATAGGTTGGTTAACCTAATTAAGATGGTACACACCTCAGCAAAGTAAATGGCTAGCCAGCCGGCAACACAGAAAGCGCTTGAAATTCTCATTGCCTGCATACGTTGGATATTCAGAAAACAGTTAATTTTGGTGTTTTCAGATATAAAGAGGAACTCTTAGAGATTCTCATGGTTTATCCCCTTCAGGTTACCCATTTGCGACCGATGAAATCAGCAATGGGACCAATTGTAATAGCACCAATCATTGCACCGAAAGTCAGTATGGAGCCAAACAACGAGTACTGCACGCAAAAAGGTAAGGAGAGATCAAAAGATGAAGTTCAAGCATTTTCAAAACTTGCATTGATATACTGAAAAAGCTGAAATTAAATATGTCCACGGTCCACCTATGTGGGGATCTGCCATCACAAGTGCATTGGGAGTTCGTATACATACTTTCTCACCAGTCACCATGTTCCAGTCCATCTACTTCAAATTTCATTCAAAATTTGAAAACCAGGTTGATCAATATGTTATCATCTATCATTAAACATGTGAATTATTTAGGACAGTGCTTCAACTATGGACTGTTCTTAACTATGTGTGAAATATTTCTAAATCAATCCTTGTATGCTTCTGCAGCAATAATCTTGATTTTTCCACAGAGGGGTTCTATTCTGTGGTTGTCACTTATACCATACCCAAAATTCTTTCTCAGATTTTCAAGATTTTTTGGCCTACTATAAAATTTCCATTATAACTTTTGCTCTTTCTGGATTCATTAATGAACTTACTAGGTTTACTGTAGTTGTCTAAGATACTAATCAAAAAATGTCATTTACGAACCTCTGCTAGCGATAGACTGAGATCTTCCTCAATAGCAGATTGAGTTGGTGATGAATAACCTGCCTGAAAACCAATGCATTGTGAGTCTGTGACCCATCAGAATTGCTACCCAAAAAACAATAATTTCTATTGTCTCTTTCCTATTCCTTTCAGCTTTAATGAGATATTAAATGAAGTTTGATCAAATTGTTTGGAACTTACTTATCAAAAAAAAAAAAAAAAAATTGTTTGGAACTTACACAGGCTCCAAATGCATAAGAACCACACACTGCAACAAAGGTGCTGAGATAAACTATCCATTGATGCCCTTTCCTGCTTTTGTCTCTTTGATCTTCTTCATCAGCTGAATCCCTATGGTATTGTATTAGTGGCACCCTTACCTCCTCTTGGAAGCTGTTCTCACCTTGCTCCGAGTCCTGTTCGGTATTCATCTTTTCCTATCTGGTTTGCTTGTTTGTTTCGGCTGGATGTGTTTGCTGGTAGAAGATTTTTTTTTCCTCCTATGAAAAGAAAAACTAAGGAATTATGTGGGGTGGGGGGGAGGGGAGGGAAATAAAACTTCTTGACAAATATCTGAACTGACATGAACTGATTTCCAGCAACTTGGCCCACTAGGCTATATGTCAAGTATAAATCTCGAGAGTTGACACACATTCTTAAACCATTTTATCTCGTCTGCCTTGCCTGTCTTATTGTGACATTTCTGTTTTTTAATTCTTTAAGCTACTGAATTTTTTCTCTATTAACCTTTTAACTTTACTATGAGGGAAAATTATATGACAAAGCTCCTAGTTTCACATAGAGCATAGTAGGAGAACCTCGAACAACTTTATCTTCTTTTTTTTTTGACAAACAAGATCATCCCATTTATATTAAATCGAAAAGAGTATAACTACAACAACAGAAAATACAACAAAGGATCCAAAAGATCCAATCAAAATAAGAAAAAAAAAAACAAAGGAAAACAACAACAAAACAAAGATCATGCCAAAATTGACAGCCGCGTTGATGGAGACCACCGGTCCACTCGGGATGTGGCTGGAGGAAGGTGGAAGATTCCCACCGGTTGTACAATTTTTTACGATAATCTTGTCGTTCAAGGATCATTGTAATTCTCCATCTTCGAAATTTGAGTTTTGCAATTTCCATGCTGTGCTTGAATCTTGGATTTGTTAAGGAAGCGTAAGTGTGCGGAAATTATATTCTCTTTAATGCTCCTTTAAATAGGATACTTCAGCAAAAAAGAAAAGAAAAGATGTTTTTGACAAATGCCGACATTTTCTTCTCATTGATCCAACCGGAAAAAAAACTCACTCCATATGTTTTCCTACCATTCCCTTTCCTTTGCTTGTCCTGCACAAATCCAAGAGCCAACTTTGGACATTCATTTAAAATATGCTTGCATCCACACCACAAGCTTAGTGATAAACATCAACTTGTTATGCACGTGACCCATGTTTATGCAAATCTAATGCTACATTTCTCAGATCTGAGATTGAAAAAACCTAGCTGGAATATGGTGGAAAGGACAATGCAATAGTGTCCCTTCCTTTCTAAATTCTTATAAGAACATAATAGCATGGCAACTTTTCAATGAGATGTTTCTTGTGTATATATATATGTAGGGAAATAAGGTACAATGCATATGGTCCCCAAGCTATTTTGAATTCAAGGCACCTTATCAACTACCGGACTGGGGACTTTGTAGTGCAGGGGTGCACTATAGGGGTGTAGTGCACAAACCGGACTGAGTGCCAAGCTAATGGAATTGATTACAGAAGTTGACTGTGACAAAGAACAAATCGAATTTAGATTTTACCATCTTATATTGTTCAATCAAGGAGATGAGTTGAACTTAATTAACAATCCACCTATTAAATTATAAATGTTCTACTCTGGACCAAAACATGTGGACATAGGCCAAAGACTTGCATGTAAAATTCTATTAGAATTCCTTAGATCATAATAGTAAAGAGTAAGGAGTGAGGCCATGTGAGTAGGACTTGGAAGAGTGATACATGTGGTGCTGTGCAAGTATCACTTACCATTCTTCAACATAAAACCCTGTTTCGGAGAATTGGTAGTTGAACACCTTTTCTCCTTGTAGCCCAAAACAGAAGGGTGAGAATAAAAGAGGAGAGACATAAAAGAGAGGCAAATGATTTAACTCCTCTATTATACTTAAAATATTAGTGCACTACTTGCGTGCTGCGCATTCTACTTTTTTTTTGTGCATTTTTTTTTTTTCATAAGTAACTTTTTCTTGAAATCTTCTTGGAAAGTAAATTCCAGATACCTGCGCTGATGAAGAAACCACAAGTATTTTTAAAGTTCGGGAGATGCCAACACTACTTAGGATGACAAGATCCTGCACGTGTGTTTATGCACGGTGGTTCAGAAAGATCTGTTATAAAGGAGTAATAGGGACTTTGATGCATCCTTAGTTTCACAGAGGCTGGAGTGCTTCTGCAAAACTGTTAGATCAATCCATCCAGCATGGCTATGAGAAACCACATTCTTATGAATCTAATCAAAAGCTAGAATTTTAGTCACGTATGGTTGGTGCAGTTATCATGGTTTTACTTTCATCGACAGAAAGGTTGGTTACTTATCCAGCATTCCAAGCGTCTTCCCTTTCCCTTTTTCTAATCTGGTTATTACAAATTCTCAACTACATGTAGGTAATTTTTCCTTACCATAGCGTAAGCAATGGCCAGGCACGAGCAATACCGTGTTCAAGGGGTACTTAGTGGGATTTTGTCTGTTCAAAAAGGGAAAAAAATGGGTTGTTGAATTCAATCTAGATCAGGGTGTGCCCCGGATAGCTTGACTTTTACTGCAATTCCATGGTTTTCAACTCTGGATGGTATAATAATTTGGTGAAGTACAGCAAAATCAACTGGCTAGGAGTATTTGTTGTCACTTCAAACTTGACAATTAAGCAGGCTTAGCACGTACTAGTAAACGAGAGAGAAAAATGAACACCAAAACTCTCCATCCTAAAATCCCATCCACAATTGTTGACTGATATGATTGTTTTATGCGACATGACTTGAAGAATAAGGACATTATGTTCGGACACAGTGTTTGTGTTCAACTAGAACACCATCTCTCACCTTAAACCCAGACGCTGGGGGGCTGCTGTCTCGATTTTGGAGCTCACCCCAGTCTCGCTTTGATGATCGGAATCGTTCACTTTGTAGAGCTCGTCGAGTAGAACAACTTTGCAAAAATTAAGCTTGATTTGATATCATTAAGTGCCTGATCGGAATCTTTTTATCTTGAAAAGAATATATCCGAAACACTGGATCAAATCCACTATAACCCATGGACTGAGAGTTATGTGGGCTCCGATTAGATATTTAATGATATCCAATTTTTTGCATAGTTGTTCTACTTGACGAGTTCTACAAAATGAACGATTTCAATCATCGGAGCGAGATTGGGATGGGCCCCAAAATCGGAACAGCAACACACTGCTGTCCCCTTGGGGACAGCAGCCCCCCAGCGTCCAAACCGCTTCATGTTTTCTACGGATTTTGATTGGAAGTGATGTTACATATTCTTGTCCGCGTTGTTTTACTATGTTTGTCATTTCATCGTAATCCCTCCAGGTAAGACTTTTCGCTCTCGCTTTTAATTATTGCTCTCACAAGTTTGAGTAATTTGTAATATTCTCGGAAATCATTTTTACACTTCAATCACGACAAAACAGACTCGAATTTCCCATTCGAAAAGATGGGTTCCTTTTTGGTCTCCCGTTTCTCATGAACAAATACAGGAAAAGAATCATATTGAAATTGCTCCTAACCCAACCCCTTCCTTGGTAGAGCCATGTATTGTAAGTGATCCGAACCTGCCTGGAGCGAGCCCCTCTAGAGGCAAGTGAAGTGCTTGCACGCGTTTTATGGGACTTAAATCGTTTCCACTTGGCCTAAGAGCATCCACAGTGGAATAAGCAAAACTAAGAAATTGCTAAAGTTAACAATGATTAATCAAATTTAGCAATCTCTTAACAACTCATCAAATTTTGGCTTTTGAATAATTAAAACTAACAACCTTTTCCCAATAACCAAATTAAGTGATCTTCACATTTTCTCAATCAAATACACCCATCATTACACAAAAATCTTCTCTCAACAATGTTTTAAAAAATAATTTTAAGAAACTATTTTTTCAGAATTTTAAAAAAAAAACTCTTTTTATGAGCTTTTAAAAAAACAACAGTACCTTCATTTTTTTAAAAAAAAAATTGTATTTACACAACTGTTTTTTTACAACAAAAAATTTCATAAACTATTTTTTTATTCCACTGTTTTTCACCTAAACTGTTTTTTTCTTCCAAAAACTGTTTAATAAACTATTTTTTTTTCAAGAACAGATTTTTTTTATATAAAAATTGTTTTTAACATAAACTATTTTTTCAAAAACTAGTTTTTTAAAAGATATACAAGAAATGAAGGGGAAAAGTTTGGGGAGGAAACTTAGGGAGGGAAGCAATGGTCCATTGGAATAGAGTTGGGGGGCTAAGGATTCGGAGTCTTTCGTAGGAGTGTGTGAGAAAATTGAGGCCATGAAACCATATTCCAGTACAACAGAAATGCGTTCTGGATATAAGCTCACCTGTGGCACATACTCCATATACAACTACAAGTTTTCCTCAAATCTCTTATTATTACAACTTTCTGTACAGAATAATTGCACCAATTGAGAGAGAGAGAGAGAGAGAGAGAGAGAGAGAGAGAGAGAGAATAAATAAACCACACCATTTGAAGAACCACCTCTTATATATCATCACTCGAGCAAGACCAATAAGGATTTACGCAGCAAAAACACATAAAAATATGCTATATTTCTCTTTACAGGGGAAAAGGTTGCTACTATGACTTTATATACACCTACACCTCTTCACAATGGAAAGCTATGATTCCAATCTAAGGAACCACACAATGTAATCAACAAATGAATGATGTCAGAGACTTCGAATGATCCTTCTCGATCAACCCAAGCGAATGCGAATCACTTACAATTTTCAACAAGTGCCAGAATTCTCCCCTTCTTCCTTGTTATGTCTCAAACGGCAGGCGGAATTCTCTCCTTCTTCCTTGTTATGTCTCACAAAGGGAGGCCGGAAGTCTCTCCTTCTTCCTTGCTATGTCTCGAAGGGCAGCCATTCTCAGATGAATAGGGTTCATAACCAGCATAAGTAGACAGATCGCCAGAGCCACTACTGCTCATAGATTTCTCAATATCATCGATATTTGCAATAAGAGGGATCGGTTGTTCTGGTATAGAAGGCACTGGCAAATCCATGTCCAAAATCTTCACAACTTGGTCCATTGTTGGCCTAGCATACAATTGCGGGTGAGAACAAAGAACTGCAACTAACACATACTTCTCCAAAACTTCCGGAGGCCCCAAATCCGGCATCCCATCTTCAATCACATCCAAAGCTCTCCCTTTTCTAACCAAATCCCACGCCCATTCGGTCACCAGCGAAGGTTGCCCATCGTTAACTGCTATAAGTGCCTTCTTTCCACTTAGAAGCTCAAGAAACACAACCCCAAAGCTATACACATCGCTCCTCTCCGTCAATTGCCCATACAGGGCATATTCAGGAGCAACGTAGCCCATTGTCCCGGCAACTCTAGTACTCAAATGAGTCATCCCCTCTGGATTGAACTTAGCGAGTCTAAAATCCGCAACCTTAGGCTCAAAATTCTCATCCAAAAGTATATTACTAGCTTTGATATCCCTATGAATGATCCCCGGCTGAGCACCGTAGTGCAAATAGGCCAGCCCGCGAGCTGTTCCGAGTGCGATCTTCTGGCGAACCGGCCAACTGAGCTTCTCCTCACTCATCCCAAACAGGTGATCATGGAGGCTCCCATTCCTCATCAAATCACACACTATTATCCTCTGGTGCCCTTCCAATGGAGTAGTTGCGGTGCAGTACCCTCTCAAAGCCACTAAATTCACGTGTCGAACGCTAGCTATGACTTCCACCTCATGGGCAAAAGTTGCATCGCCTGATACAGAACAGTTCTTGAACCTCTTCATTGCAACTTCAGACCCATCTTCCAACACTCCCTTGTACACATTCCCATACCCTCCTCTCCCAATTATGTTATCCCTATGGAAATTCTTAGTAGCTTGTCTAATGTCATCAAATGTGTACGTAACCAAAGTAGTACTCTGGTTAATTGATTCCATTTCAACAGCCAAACTCGTTTCTCTTCCACTAATGATTTTCCTCTTCTTTTTCCCCAATCTCCTCCAAATAAAACAGAACCCACCAAAACCCAGAAACAGAAAAACCACAAAAAGTATCACAACTACCCAAATTACAATGTTTCTCTGGTTATTATTATTCGAACTGGGCGAATTGTCGAAATTAAAACCGAACAAACACTGAGCCGTACCGTGATCGGTGGGGCCGAACTGGTTGGCGAAGGCGGCGGCGTAGATCGCGGGGTACGCCGTGCAATCGCTGAGGTTCCCGATCGATGCTTCGGTCAGGTACGACGCCTGGACGCTGGAGAGGCTGGTGGTGCACGACGCGCACGGCGCGCCGTTGGACAAGGACTGGTTGCAGGCGGAGACGACGTCGCTCAGGGCGGATGGCAGGACGAGGTTTTCGAACTGGGCTCTGGTGGTGATGTTCATGCAGCCCTGGGAGATCCAGTCGGTCTGGAAGCCGCAGGCGTTGCGGATGTCGAAGCCTGATACGAACGAGTCGACGAGAGATTGGTAAGCGGCCCAGCAGGATGAGGCGGAGGTTAACGGGGGGAGGAAGTTGTTTGAGGTTTGGAGGTAGAGGGATTCGACCAAGCGGAGGCCTTGTTTGATGTACTGGCAACGGGCGGGGGTGTCGAGGTTGGTGGTTGCGGTGTTGGAGACGCCTACGAGTTGTCGGAGGGCGGTGAAATTGAGTGGGCATGAGTCGGCGGCTGCTGTGGTGGTGGTGTTTGTGGATTGGAGGAGGCGGCGGGAGGTGGTGGTGGAGCAGGAGAGAGGAGAGTGGAAGAGGAGGAGGAGGAGAGAGAGGAAGAGGAGGGACATCGGGGACTAAGAGCTCCACTGAGGTTAGGGACTTGTCTTCGCCGCTGTAGTTTTGGAAGGAGATGTAGGGGGACTCCGAGTGAGGGAGTTTGACTTTAACCGGCAGCAGTGTGAGGGTTGTTTCCGGGAACGTGTTTGTATTTTACTCGGGATGTCCAAACTGGGCCCTACAGCACCTCTTACCCACTTCCACGATTTTTCTCCCCATCAAAAAGAGTCTATTTTTGGTTGATCGTGACACTTTCCGGACACCAATAAAGTGATGCTCCGGTGAATCTGAATTCTTTAGCTCGGGGGATTTTTTCGAGATAACATCATCATCATGGTGATTGGGCGGTCTTGTAGCACCTTCAAATAGTGATCCAACGCATTCGATCTCTATAGTATGCCGATACATCTAGTTCCTCAAGTGTAGTGTGGTATAACTTTTTTAAGATACGCTCGTTGTGATTCGAACCGTTTATATATCATATTGACTGCATAGAACTTTGTTTGTACGAAAAATTGAGTCAATCGAACATATACAGTCACAACATCATCAAGATAGAGTTATTTTGTAATTTATTCTCGAAAGTATAATAATCATCCATTTTTAAAAACATACATACATGATTCTTTAACACCAGGTTACCTCGTTGTTATTATTTTTTCTATTGTCGTATCTGATTAATTTTTGGTTTTTTCACCAACAAAAATTTTTGACAAAATACGGTGCGAATTGTGATTTCTCAAAGAAAGGGCGACGGTTTTTGCGGATTGGATGAGGCGGCGGCAGGATGTGGTGGGGGAGGTGGAGGTGGACGTGGAGGGAGAAGTTGGGTGGCGGGGTGGATGTATAGGGGTAGAACCGTAGAAATGAGGGAGTTTGACTTCAAACGGCGGCCGGGAGGAGGGGTGTTTCCCGGAAGGCGTTTTTGGTAGGAACATTTTTTGGGACATCAGTGGGGCCTACAACGCAATCGACAAATGGGACCTGCAAAGCCTCTCACTCATTTCCACGTGTTTTCTCTCTCAAAGTTTGTGCTTTTTTTCTAGCCAATGTCAAACGTCAAAAAACAGAGCAATACTGCTGAGGGAAGAACTCATAACAATGATGTCACTCACGAGATATTTTTCAGTGCCACGCGGGTATATCCTACATGGTATTCGTTTAGCGCATTCGAATCGTTCGATACACTTTTGGACAACTAGGATTGAAATCATTTTTCTCCTCTCATCCCAACACTTTCTCTCTCCAAATCTGAACCATTCAAAAATGAAATAGATGATTCGGATGTGCAAATAGGCATCACGTGATATCCGCTCTATACTGAAAATTTTTTCATCACGCACGTGTAATCGCTTTTTTTTTTTGGGTCAACTTCCTTTATATTACGTAGCTACTAGTACTTCACTACACTTGTAGATTTTTTAATAAGGTTGCATGAAATTAAAAAAAAATAATACTCCTACTAGTTTTTAATTTAGTTATTTCTTCACGCGGGAAATGGTAAGCTTTTTATTTTATAGATAGATAGACATGAAGAAAAAGAGAGTTCAACTGAGGGTCATTAGAGTACCGGGGCAAAGAGATTATTTAGCGGGATTCGCACTTGGTCTTTCAATCCTAAATCATTGTAGTGGTGAATGAATCTGGAGTAACATGTGACAGTTTTTAAATAATTTTTATTCCTAGGAGGTAGCAGAACTCTTAACAATGATGTCTCTCACGGGATATTTTTGAGTGCCAACCGCGTATATCCTACGTGGTATTCGTTCAACTTATTTGAATCGTTCGATACATTTTTGGACAACTAATATTGAAATCATCTTTCTCCTTTCATTCCAACACTTTCTCTCTCTAAATCTAAACTATTTAAAAATGATATGGATGACTTGAACGCGCGAATAGACATCGCGTGGTATCCGCTCGACACTGAAATTTTTTTCTTCACGCACGTGTAATCGCATTTTTTTTTTGGGTCAACTTCATTTATATTATCTACTAGTACTTCACTACACTTGTAGATTTTTTAATACGGTTGCATGAAATTAAAAAAAATAATACTCCTACTGGTTTTTAATTTAGTTATTTCTTCATGCGCGAAATGGTAAGCTTTTTATTTTATAGATAGATAGACACGAAGAAAAAGAGAGTTCAACGGAAGGTCATTAGAGTACCGGGGCAAAGAGATTATTTAGCGGGATTCGCACTTGGTCTTTCAATCCCAAATCATTATAGTGGTGAATAAATCTGGAGTAACATGTGACAGTGGATGAAACGATTAAATAATTTTTATTCCTAGGAGGTAGCAGATGGATGAAACTTTTCTTATATTCAGAAAGTTAATCGCTCCTAGATTTAATCGGGACATAAGTAATCATATTCTCACGCAAATGCTACCCAAACATATGAATCTTAGGACTGTTTGATGATGGTGGGACTAAGGAGAGGGGATTACGGGTGGGCCAACATGCTTCCTCCTTTTTTTTTTTTTTTTTTTTATGCTGGCCAATGTTTGTTTACGAAAGACTTAAATATTCATCTTCAGACTCTAGCTGACTTATGTTTCCATCCCGTTCACTTTGAACATTTATGTTTTCATAATCACCCTTTTTTAATTTTAAGAGTGCCCTTATATAACATATTGGGTATTTTGTATATAGCACGAAAATTTGGGATGAAAACTTAACACCACCGGTCCCACCCAAGAAATTGTAACCATTCGTTTGACCCAATTTCAAAACATTTCTATATATAATAGTTTCCAACACCCATAAATCTCGGTAAAAGATTTCATCCCAATCTCCCACCCCAAACCGAAAATCCATGTCCCACTTTGAAACTCCAACTAAGCAGATGATGAAGAAAACATTCTAAAATCGAACCCATTACTCCATTTCTAGTTGTGAAGCTTTGTGACTGTGGAGAAGAAGAAGATTTCTAAATCGTGTCAACCTGTAAGTACGTGAACCTAACCTATTTCCTTTTGATTTTGTGGTTTATTTGGTTGAGGTATGTAATCGATGGGTTCATGCAGTACCTATATATGATGTATGGAGATTTTCATGGTGTCTTTGTGATGGAGATTTTTCTAGTGTCTTTGTCGTGCCTAATCCCACCATCACTCCATTCTATTTGTCCACTCATCTCCTGGGGGTGCTATGGATTGCCTTTAAAAATAAGTCGTCGTCCAAAAAAAGCTTCTCAATGTGGCGATCTTGCCTGCAGTGAAGTGCTTCTCAGTGAAAAGGCTCCCATTGTAGTCGTCCCACATCTCTCTCTCTCTCTCTCTCTCTCTCTCTCTCTCTCTCTCTCTCTCTCT
>BPLS01000322.1:147498-168458 GCA_019656275.1 Rhododendron kiyosumense
AGTAGGAATTAGGATCACCAACCAAGAATAATCATTTAATTATTTTCTTTCGTCGGTAACAAGTTTAAATTAATGTTGACAAAACTTATACTTGAATCAATTGGAGAAAAAAAAAAAAAAAACCAACTTCGAAAACAAGCTAGGGACATACATATTGGTGCTTACACACAGTACGTGTCAATTATTGAGGTACTCCCGGAGTATCACGTGACATTGCTATGTAGTAATACTGTATGGATCACTCTTTGTCTTCCAACCACCCGACGGAAGTGAATGATAATCTTCTTACCAAATAATTTGTCGCAACGTAAATAATTGAAATATCACGTTCGTAACGCCACGTAATACTCTCGGAACACTGAATAATGAACGGGGAGAGAGTCTTCAAACACAGCCAACCATGTTTAATAATAATTGTTGTTGATGTATTGATTAACACTGACGTATATAGAAAAGATGCTCCCAATAGATTCGTATATCGATCACATGAGTGGAAGGAAGATTTTCTTGCTTCTGGCTGAAGAACCAATCAAACCTTGCATCATGAAAATTCCTTGCTTCAGAGTTCCACCACACCTCTGGTGACTTGCTAGTGGTAAAGTAGAAATCTCTCATAGTACTACGTACAATTGTATTTGGTATTCGAGTTGCATGTGGAGTGGTTGCCCGGTACGCATCGTATACTCCTATGTATTTGATTAATATTTAAATCTCACTAATTACAATTAATACTACTGACTTTTGTCGGAAAAAACAATTGTACGAGCCTTGCGACTTTGTCAAATTCTATGGTTCTTTACATCCATCCTGATAAACGCGCCTCGCGAATTTAAAAACAAAATTCGATCTCAACTAACATATAGCAGACATAAAGTATTTACTCTCAGTTCTTAGTATAACTTGTCGGGCATAGTTCTTAGTATAACTTGTGGAACATCTATCCGAGTTTTTATAGACATCCAAGTTCAACATCCACCCACCCAATAAAAACTACTAATACTTTCAAATTTTTGTGGGCTTACTAACATATAAACTTTTGTAATCCACATATCTTTTTCACTTTTTAACTAGCATTCTTTTCTTTTGTCCTCAGAATTTGTTCAGTACAACCTACAAGATTCCTTTGCAAAGAAAATTGTTTTCCCGAAATCCCTAACTACAAACCCACACCAAGTATATTCCGTTTTGGTTTAGTTTTCTTTTGTACATTTCTTTACTGAAGATACCTTTGCTATACTAAGAAGAAACATCTTGACAAGACACACTCAGAGGTGGTCCCAGTAGTTTGGGGTCCAGAATTTGGGAGTACTTCTTAAGATTTTGGGTTTGATTTTCCACTGGATGAGTAGTAACTAGGGGGCGTGACTAATGTGGCCGCACTAACTTCTCTGAAGTTTTAAATTGAATACTCGGATCCATTTAATGGTCCGACTGTAGGTTGTTTCTTCGTTACATAAAATATCTTGACAAGATCCTTAAAACTACTACTACTATATATATATACTACTACTAAAATGGTTTAGGGAACCAGGAGTAATCTGGAATTGGATATGGGAGGAGAGCCTTATCCAATGAGACCCTCAAAATTCTGGGGGCTTGGTGGTTTAGGACACGAAACAGCTTAAAATAATGCAATACGCATCTCTGTATCTGACTTTGTAACGCCCAAGTACGGATCGAGAAATCAGAACCACCAGAAGTGCCCAAAATACTGTACTTACATTTGGGAATTCTATAAGATCCCGTCCCCCTTTCTTCAAAAATTATCTTTTTAAAAGAAAATATAATTTCAAATTTAAATGTAACGAAAACGAAAAATAATTTTTCAATTTCTTTTGCACCGTTTAAAAGATTTCAATGAGATCTATCAAACAAGATCCATATTGATAGAAAAATTATTTGCGTCAACATATGATTTTTTATATTAAAATTACCTTCTTTTTCTCAAAATCTTTTTTTTTTTAAAGTGGAATGCCACCTTAGTATTTCTTTTCAACAATCATTCTACTTCCACACTCATTTACACATTCACACTCACAATAGAGGTGGAGCCCGCACACACTACACATCCAGTGTGTGTGGATCCACCTCTATTATGAGTATGGATGTATATATAGGTGTGCAAGTGGGTGTGAAATTAAAATTTTTGTTCTTTTCAATTGGGTCCCCCTGAAATCAAGAATCCTAAATTTTAAGCACATATAGATATGGGGGATGAAGGAGCCCCCCTGCATCCATAGGGGGACCCAAGAAGCAACCAACATACGGTCAAACGGAAATTCAAGAAGCAACATATAGTTGAGCAATAAACTTGGAAAAACTGCAGCAAAAGGGCGTGATTTGCTGTTGAACCTCATTCCTGCATCCTCTCCCCCTCTCTCTAACTTTCTCTCTCTGTGGCTTCTGGGTTCGCAGTGCCTTTGCTTTTGACTGAAGATTTCTGACAACCTTCACCTTCTCTTTCATGGTATGCCCAACACCTTTATTCCTCTTGCTGTTTAACTAGGAACCTCTTTGTTCGTTTTTTTTTCTGCAGTCGTTGTTGATGGGTATGCATCTTTGGTCTCTTTATGGGGACCGCAATGCCTCCATATCACACATATACCTTATTTCGGCTCGAAATCGGACCTTTCAGCGCTTCTGTTTTCTGTGTTTCTCACATGATACATATAGCTTCCTCACATTTGGTTTCTCTTTCGTCCTCAACTCTGCTATGGGAAATATATTCTGTGTTTTCGCTTGAAATGATTTAGAGTTTTGATCCATTATCCCACCTGATTTCAAAGCGTCCCTTTGGTTTCATGTTTCGGTTTTTTATTTTTTGGGTAATGCAGGGTGTCAATTATTAAACTCTGTTTATCTACAGAATTTTCACTTGTGCTCGTTTCAACTTGCCCCTGATTAGCATGTCGCTTAACTTTGTTCATCGAATCAGGCTAATTTTCCAGTTTTCTGGGTACCAGATTTACCTGAAAATATCCTGAATTTCCCGATGGCGACAAAAATAGAGTCCTCTGTTTTCTGTCTCTGGTTCTGCTTAAATAAAAAGTCTCTTTGAATTTTGATTGCGTGTCAAAACTCAAAAGCACCTTTGGAAAAAGACTTTTTGGAAACTATTTTGGAAAACAAACAAAAAACACCCCTCGTTCTCATCATTCTGTAGTCTTTTCTGGGCTGCTTTCTTGTGGGTTGGTGAAGGTTATTTTCAGCCATTTCTCTTGGAATTAGGTTTTAAAAACTGTTTCCCAAATTGGGTTTTCTTGAAAATTCGCTTCCTTTTTGGCAGAACAGTGATTTGTGAAAATGAAAGGGAAGGAAGATGTGTACTCGCCCGACGGAGTTCTTGAGGACTACTTCAGGACCGTGGAATCCGAAACAGCAAGCTCATCTGAAGCTGAAGTGGAACAAAATCCGAAGCCTGCAGCTCGATGGCGTGGTTTTGTTCAACTACTGAAAAGCAGATCAAAAGGACCGTTATCCACTCTGCATCCCCTCAGTGTTTTGAAGCTGTCGAGGAGAAGTAGCACTAGTTCGAGGGAAGATATCAGTGGCGCGACAAATTCTCTCGGAGATCCTGATTTAGCTTATATGAGTCCTCAGCTGAAGAACTTCACTATCTCTGAACTCCAATCTGCATCCAACTGTTTCAACCATGGTTTGTAGCTTGCTTCCAAGTTTCGTTCGATTTGGGCCGATAAAAAATAGAGAGTTTTCATTCAATTTGAACTTTTAATTTGTGTCCTTATAGAATGAATCCAAGTTGAAGTTTTAATTTGACATGTTCCCATTATCCAGGTCGAATTTGACACCTTTATCATTGTGTTGCTTTTGTTTCGAATTCGTTTTTGTTAATGTGGACAGTTTGCAGTTTACCCATTGTTTTTCATGTTCTTGCCTTTTTATGCGTCAAACCAGCTTTAGAAAATTGACATCGTGTTTTGATTTTAGACTCGTGCCCGGGTCAAATCGTGTTCTTTGTTGCATGTATAGCTTTCTAGAGCAGAGATCCAGCAACACATTCTAGGCACAGATCATGGGTCTTGGATGTATCGTTAGGTTGTGCTGAGTCAAATCTGCTCCGTTTTTTTGAAGCTAGTTTATTTGCAATTCACTGCACAAATTCTAGGTTCAAATAGGTCGTCAAATGTTAGTAGAAACGTTGCCCAGAAAATGGTGTGTTTTCAGTCATTTTCCTAGGAAAGTTTGTCAAACAGGCTTTTCTGCATCAGCCCCCGTTTGTGTTTTCCGCTTGCGACAACGGAAAAGAGTTTCCAAAAAGTGAACAAACGTTTTTCTTCTGCTGCAGAAAATTTGATTGGAAAGGGTGGTTATGCTGAAGTTTACAAGGGATGTCTGCGAGATGGCCAGTTTGTAGCAATTAAGCGGCTAACACGAGGACTGCCTGAAGATAGAATAGGAGACTTCTTATCTGAGCTCGGGACTATGGCTCATGTCAACCACCCCAATACAGCTAAATTGATCGGCTATGGAGTTGAAGGAGGAACATTTCTTGTTCTGGAGTTATCTCCAAATGGAAGCTTAGCTTCTCTGCTTCATAAGGGTTTGTTTCTTCTTCTAGTTATAAGTTTTACCTGTTGAGTTTTTTTTTTTTCATGTAGAAAAACGCGCCTCACTTTGTTTGATTGATTTACATTTTCGCGGGGATTTGATTTACATTTTCCTACGGAGTTAATCTCGTATATGTTTTTTGAGTTACTTATGCAGGCTCAAAGCCTAGACTTGATTGGAGTATAAGGTATAAGGTAGCACTTGGAACGGCTGAAGGTCTGTTGTACCTTCACGAGGGTTGTCGAAGGAGAATCATTCACAGAGACATCAAATCCGCAAATATACTGCTTACTGAAAGCTTTGAGCCTCAGGTACCCTTTCGAAGTGTTTTTGTTTTCGAAACTGTTCTGCAGGTGGTTGTGTTTTAGCAAAATGGAACTGTTTTTAGGTTTAACTACTCAGTATCATGACCAAACCAACCTAAAGCAAAATGTGTATATGCCATTCTTAAGGTGTTTTGGGGAGGCTTTGAACCTCAAAGGGTAACTATTTTCGATTCAGATTTGTGACTTCGGGCTTGCAAAATGGCTTCCAGAGCAATGGACTCACCACACGGTGACAAAATTCGAAGGCACATTCGGGTTCGATCACCTAACTTCCTCGTCAATGGTAATCTAAACAAAATTCTACTTCTGAACCGTTTCTTTTTCCAATTGCAGCTATCTTGCTCCTGAGTACTTAATGCACGGCATATTAGACGAAAAAACTGATGTTTTTGCCTTTGGCGTGCTGCTGCTGGAAATTATTAGTGGGCGTCGAGCCCTGGACTATTCAAGGCAAACCCTCGCCATTTGGGTATATGCCTCTCTTCTCCTGTCACGCATATGGAAAACCACCTAATCGCTTCCTACGCGACATGTTTTCTAATCTATTTTCTGGACGGATGGGAGGTGAAAATTTTCATGTATTTTTTGCAGGCAAAGCCGTTGCTGAAGAAGAACAACATCAGGGAGCTTGTCGATCCTTCTCTTGGCGACAACTACAACTCACTGCAGATGAAACTCATGGTCTTGACTGCATTCTTGTGCACGCAACAATCTTCGATTCAACGGCCTCAGATGAGACAGGCACGTTCTCCTGACCTTAACTAAGTGCTACATTCACGTCATCCTAATTCCACATAAATACAACATAAAATTCAGCACAACGGCGATGAAGGTTTTGAAAACTCATTTAGAATATGATCGATGATATGTGAGCGACGACTTGATTTTTCGGTTGGAATGCAGGTTGTGCAGCTCCTCAGAGGCAGCCAGGGCGGCCTGGAGGTGATGAAAAAATACCAAAAGCCGTCGTTTTGGAAGAGGTATTATGTGGAGCTTTTCACTGCAGAAGAAGGCAAGGGAACAGGAGAATTGTAACGGTGTTGAATTGGCAGAAGCAGCTGCTGCTGCCTTATGAGGCCTGGAACAAATGGTTCAGGAACTTCCAGAGGGGCTGATCAGCTTTAGTGATGCAGGGGCAAAAGGGTAAAAGCAGCTGGGGGGAATGAATATTGTACTAATCAATTAAAGAGAACGATTTTGTTCGGTAACAAAATTTTATTTGTCGTGTTTTTCTCTCTTTTTTATTAGTATTATTTTGTATTTTATGGTTACGGAATACATAGATTTTTATTCTTCCCTAAATAGTTCCTCTAAAAACAAAATGTTAAAATTGTAAATATATGGATTATCATTTTATCATTATTTATCCAAATGAAATGCAGAACGACAATATTTTCGTATGCCGTTGGCGGGAACAGTTCAACCATAGGTACTGATTCATGAGTATTCGTTGTCTGTCGAAAAGGTGTGTGGGACTCAACTTAAATGTTTACATAAACGATCAAAGCCATTTATTGAAGAGAATAACTCATATGAAAGTCTTCGTAAAAAAATCAATTTAATCAAATATCGGTAGGTACTTGATTAATACTCGATTAACTTAAGGGAAAATCTACAATACACACCCCTTACAAGGGTGTACCATATGCATTTATTTAATGGTTCATTCATAACATTTTAGTGTGTTTCGTAATTTTTGTTCTAAAATTCATAACCTTTCAGCAGTACGATTCGTAACATTTTCATTACGATTCATAACATTGGTATATTTTGTAATTTTTATACGATTCGTAACTTTTTAATAATATGATTCGTAACATTTTTTTTACAATTTATAACATTTTGGGGGTGCATATGATAACACCCAAATAAGAGGTGTATATTGTAGTCTTTACCTTAACTTAGGCTCCGTTCCAGAACACCTTCTTAAAAAATACTCCCTCCGTCCCCATTTGTTTGTCCATTTTCACTATTTGGGACCTCTTACAAAATTGTCTATATGTTTCAATTTATAATATTTTTTATATGCAATATGGATCTTGTTTGATAGATCTCAATTAGATCTAAAATATGATATTTTCAAAATTATGTAAAACATTATAGATCGTGAGATATAGACAATTTTTTAAAAGGCACGTATGTCGAAAATGGACAAACAAATGGGGACGGAGGGAGTAGGTACTTATTTCACATTTTCAAACTAAAATATAATGAAAATGAAAAATAATTTTTCAATTTTTTTTGCACCGTATTAAAGATCTCGATGAGATCTATCAAACAAGATCCATATTGATAGAAAAATTATTTGCGTAAACGCATGATTTTTGAGCTTGAAATTGCCTTCTTAAAAAATAAGGAGTTAATTACTCATTTTAATCGAGTTAATTACGTAGTTCCAAAAAAAATATCGAGTTAAGTACTTAACTTTCATACAAAAATTCTTTATTAATTATTCGCAACAAAATCACTACTACCTCCATTGTGTTAATAATTCATTTTCAATGTTTCACACACCTTAAAAAGTTGTACATATTATTTAATACGAATATTTAAAAATATGAAATATGAATCTTATTCGATAGATTTCAATTAGTTTTATTATACGAATTTTTTTAAAATCATGAAATTCATTATAAATTGAATTTAAAACATGACACGAATGCCGGAAAATGGACAAAGAGAGTAATTTTGATCTTCGGGACTCGAAAAGACCCCACACAATTCATGCTGCTAAGCGGAGGTATTTGACAGCGGTGCCGAGCATCTGATCCGGTCTTTCATCTCGGCACAAACAAATCAAAACGAATTCAAGCACATTAAAATCTGAACCGTCAATTACCAAGCACCACCGCGCTTGGCAGCACCCGCGGACACAATCTGTAACAATGCAACGGTAGCCAATTAGCAAAATTGTTTGTTTGTTTGGGGGTAATAATTGCAGTGGACAGTGTGCGAGTGGGGGAATTCAGCGAACATGTGGATGATGGTGATGTGTCAGTTTTTTGTACTAGTAAAACAATTTCTCTCTCTCTGTTGTGTTGTGTTTCCTCGAGCCGAGCTCTGCCGGCACGCAACCCCAGAGGAGAGGAGAGAAGAGGAGGCCCTACCTACGCCGACAGACTGTTGTTGTACTGGAGTACGACTCCCTGCAAAGTCAGCCGTCTTTATCTGTCACCAACGTTCCAAAACTCGGAAGAAATATATTCACAAGCGGCTGTCTTCATTCTCTTGCTGTGTGGTGCTCCATGCTAGTACCTGTTTGGATGAGGATTGGGCTGGGCTGATGACTGATGGCTGAAAATCTAATGACTACTACATCCCCAATGTTGGGCTTCTCGAATTTACGGACCCATTCTACCTGTATTTTTTGTATTGGTACTGGTAATTTTTTTTCCCTAATCATTCATCTAGATAATTCATCTAGAAATAAAATAAAAATGACAAAAAATGAAAAAAAATTCATTAAAGACAAAAAATATACAAAATAGTTGCTATTTGTGTGGTATGTTTGACGTCCTATATGATGGACTATTTTTTTTTTTTAAACTTCGGTTAAAAAATTTATGATGCTTTTGTGATTTCTCTTGTCAAGATAAATGATTAATCCAAATGTTATGACAAAAAACTAATAACAATTAAAAAAATATTTAAAATACGGAAAAAATATTGGACCAAAAATTTAGAGAGAATTAATTGACATATCTTAAAAGTTCTTTGAGATGAATTTAACATGTATAGAATTAAATTAATCGAACACGTTTTTTCAAAACTTGTCACGTTTATAATAATGTTCATTAGTCTAGTTGTTACATAATTTAGTTACTCAAACTCATGTGTGATGGGCTTTGCTTAAAATTTAGTTGAATTTAGTTGCGAAGTTTATTGCAAGAGAATGAACAGTTCACTACAGGGCGCTTTGATTCTGATAGTTGATGGCAAGAGAATGAATAGTTCACTATGGCAAGAGAATGAACAGTTCACTACAGGGCGTTTTGATTCTGATAGTTGATGGTTTGTATTTGGAAAAACGTCAATCAAATTCACAATTCACATTGGTTACATATTAATGGTTTACAATCCCGACATTATTTTCCGAGATGCTGCAGCGTTTAACCCCCTCGACGCTGTAAATTGAATCACCTTTCTATTCAAGCAAGCAACAATGAAACTATGGACACACCTACCGACCACTCATTTTTCACATATGTGTGGAGCCCATCCCACAATTAAATGTGTCGGGCCGACATATAAGTGAGAAATGAGTGATCAGTAGGAATGCATGTGGCAATATTATTAAGCAAGAAAAGAGCAGAGGATACCAAAAAATTAACAGCAAGCCAGCTCCACCCCAGCAATGCAAATTCCACATTAAGTACGTTTGTGACAGACTCAAATTCGAAGAAGAAACGAAAACGCTAAAAACATGCACATGGAGAACACCGCGATGGAAGAATATGGAACAAAAATATTTTTCAAATTCTAAAATCCCCCAACGAACATGGTCAAGCTTCTTAGAACCAAATTTTTATACTTCTTCACCCCAACAATGTTTGTTGTGTGGATTATTGAACGATAATTGTAGATGAAAGAAAACCAGTGAAATAAATCTAGTGACAAGTAGTTTTTTTTTTTCCTTTAATAGAAGACCAAGGAAACATGTATATAGCATGTATGAAACAGGCAAAGAGTGGTTGCTATGCGTGGGACGAATCAGAGTATACACGGTTAATATAAAACCGAGGGACGAATTCAATTCTCATTTGCTTTACGAAAATGATTCAAGACAACCTCAGCTTCTACATAGAAGTTCGTAAACTAGAAGCGGGTTAGGACAGTTTTCCCCGAGGGATTAGTCGATGCAAAATTTTCGGACACCCTCGATAAGCAAAACCAAAAAAAAAAAAAAGCCTAAGTTGAGGTTAGAAGTGCATGGTAACATGCTTTCTTCTACTTGGACTTGGTCATGGATAGAAGAGCATTTGGAGTCATCTCAACCACTTTGGGGATGAGCAGACCATTGATATGAGGCCTGATAATAGTCTTTCTCTTCCTGCAGAGTTGCAGCAACTCCTCCACCACCCCATCCATCCTCTCCTCCTCTCTCATCCTTGCCTTCTCACTCAGCTGTCTCTCTCTCTCTTCCTCACAAAATCGCCACCTTTGTCCACCACCACCTCTATGACCACCCTGGCCACTTCCTCTTTCACCAGCTTCCCACTCCCATCTCTCTTCACCTCCACGCCGACACCAATCTCTGTCAGAAGCCGGGCGTTCACCGGCTGATCTAGGTGCATTGGAACGGCGATTATGGGAATGCAGTACTTGATCCCCTCCATGACAGAGCTCCACCCGCAGTGCCTCACGAACCCTCCGATACTGGGATGTTATAAGATTTGTACCTGGGAGCCCATCCTTGGATTATCAATCCTTTCTCCCCTACCCTCTGTGGGGAATGGGGAGTTCGTGAGACCGCTTACGTGTAGTTATCCGTGAGCTGGAGAGGTGCGATTGGTTGATGATTAGTCGAATGGAAGAGAGAGAGAAGACCTTCCGGGGTGAAGGGGTAGGAGCAAGAGGTACGGGAGAGACAGAGGCAGCGTGTCTTTTTTGCTTTTCTGCGCAGTATTTGAACTTTTCCGGGCTCGAGCGAGTGAGGTCACCACCTTTTTTCTGAGGAAGAATGTTCTCCTTCCTCAAATTCAGTGCTCACTCACATTTTTCCAGGAAAATGTCCTCCTCAATCATTGGGAATGTCAGGGATATTTATAGTGCACCTGGGACAGGCTCAGGACGCCGCTCTTATCAATACCTGACACGTGTCCCTCCTATACCTCCTGACCTTGAGGAAATCTGCCTTTCCGCTGGAAGGCTCGATTTTCCGCGGCGAAACCTCCAACCCCAAGCTACCAAACCACAAGAAATTCCCCAATTCCAGCTAGAGCGAGGTCGCGACCTGTGGCGATCGTTTCTTCTCCGCGGGGTTCCCTTCAAACCTTGCCTCTAGGCCTAGGACAGGGGCCCTGGGGGACTCCTCGATGGAAGTCTTACGGTAATTATGATGTCTGGGAGACCCGTGGGACCCTGGTTCGAACCGCTTAACGGGGTCCGTGGGGATAATTCCGCGATGGACTCCCCGATTCCATGGGTGACTTTCGCGGATATATCCTCCGGATTCACCGGTCCACGTGTCATTATTTCATTGGGCGGTCAAAAGTTCCTCTTGGGCGGGGCCCGCCGCCTCGTGTCCGCTCGCGATTGGGGCGTCAAATAATCGTCCCAAATTGCAAGCTATTGACTTTGACCGTGCCTACACCCTCTTTAGAAACCCTTTCTGCATAGCCTCCTCAACTCTAGTTTTTTCTCCCACTAGAAACCTGACAACCCATATGAAATTAGCCCCGCTAAGCTCTAACCCATGAGCCATTTCTTCCATCTCCTCCTTGGAAAGGAAATATTCGCTCCCGAAAGAAACAAACACGGTGGAGCCAAAACCCTTCTTGTCAAGCCACTCAATGATGTGCGAGTGCTCATCTTCAAGAATAGTAGTATTAGTAGTAGTGGTTTCAACTAATTAACGGACAAACTGGTACAGTCTTCTTTTTGGCCAAAAGAGACAGATGATCTATATACTTTCCTTCAATCTCGTTTAAGCTCTTAATCAAAATCATTCCAGATGATCTCTTAAGGCACTCGAAAAACCTGTTTTTCCCTTTATAGTGATTCTCCGACGATTGTATCAAATGAACTAGATTATCATCCTCATGATCATTAAGATATATGTCCTCGAAAGGGAATTCGGTACCTGGATATTTGTAACGATGAAGCATGAAGGAAGACATCGTGGCGCTGGTGGCCACGAAAGCCACCGCTGGGATATCGACATATCGTGCTTGGAAGCGACAACAGGAGCCCACGGTTGGATGGTGTCGTATATAAGCAAGTCCGGCTTGAAGTTTTCAGCAGTTTGGAGAATGACTTTTCATGAGGAGGGACGTCGTGAATGGGAAGTGAGCTTATTTCTTTCCACTTTTTTAATTTATACTCTCCAAGAAAAAACCCAAGAGGCTGAGAAAAAGAAAAGAAAAGAAAAGAAAAACCGTAAGAGAAATGATAATGCCAAAACTGTAGCGTATCCTCGCACCACAGTTTTGGGAACCAACAACACCTGAACCCTACGGTATCGTTCTTTCTAAATGGAATGATTTTTTTTTTTCAAGTGATTGTGTTTTGATTTTTTCCTCTCCATCTATTCTCTCAAAAGGAAATGAAATGATTTATGATTTTGAGAAAAGTTTACAATACACACCCCTTAAAATGGTATATCATATGCACATATTTTATGGTTCATTCATAATATTTTAGTGTGTTTCGTAACTTTTGTTCTAAAATTCAAAACCTTTCAGCAGTACAATTCGTAACATTTTCATTATGATTCATAACATTTTAATGTATCTCGTAACCTTTATACGATTCGTAACTTTTTAGTAATACAATTCATAACATTTTCGGTATAATTTTCCCTCCTCTCGTAAAAAATACAAAACCCACATAGTCGCCATTTTTAGTCGCCATTTTTAGTTTACTTGTATTTAAATACAATCGGAATTGGATGGTTGATTAAAATACTCTCCAACCAACTCGAAAGGATTTGCTCAAGTGTTGTGAGGTGAAGCACTAAGTGTTCCCTCCATGAGATAAGAGGTTCCATTGTCATGGAGGCTTAACTTTTTAAATCTTGGATTTATTGGAGATTATGTCCGGTCATTATTTTTATGGTCTCAGAATTAGTCGAGATGCGCATAAATTGATCCGAACATCTGTTTACGAGAAGAGGAAGAAAAAAATCTCCTACTCTCCGATCACGAAATGTCGTCACTCAGCAGATAACTATTGAAAATGATCCACGATGTTGACACCTACTCCAAAAGCCCGAATCCGGCCCACAACCTCCATATCCACTGCAGTTGGGACCCATTTTGCTTTGTGAAGAGAGTTGAACCACCCAATTGCCACAGGTTGGGTCATAAATCACTAACAATTTATGGTGCACGTAATAACGAAAGTAATTAAATCCAAACACATGACATGGACAATTCTTATAACTTATTATTATTGTTTTTAGTATAACTTAATGTTTGCCGATTCGGATCAGCTTGCCTCCACTTTGATTAATTATGGAACTCTGAAGTTAATGTCCGACCAAATCTTCCATCGGTCCCGTGATTTGAATTATTTTCGCCTCAGTGAAATTCAAACATGCGACCTCATAAAAACATTTATTTAGTTGCTTTCTCATGCTGACTTGAATTTGGGATTATGAGATGGACAATTATTCTAAACAAGTAGTAGGATACAACTACTAGCATTAATTTTGCAGTTTTACATGTGATGTGATGAGAAATACTTTATGTAGAGAAGAAGCTTCCAAGTATTGGCCATCTTAATACGCCCAGCTCATGTATTGGTAAATATCCATTATTGTTCGATCGTTTTATTATCCATATCATACATTGTAATCTCAAAAAGATATGGTTGTACGTAAATTTGTCCCGATATAAAGATGGGATGGATTGACATTTCTAACGCATATCCAACCGTACTGACATGACCCAACTAAGACAATTATAAGTATTGAACTAAACTATGACAAATAATGTGTCAAAAACCTTATTCAATTAAGCAGTCAAAAAGTTCATACCCTCAAAGAAAACAAATACTAGATAAATTAGGGGGGAAAATTATTAAAGCTTAGGCCAAGGATATAGCCAATCGAGGACACAGAGCGAAAGTATCAAAAACTACTAAAATCTCCTAGACCGATGTAAAAAGACAAACTAAAAACAAGGGCCAATTAATAATCTAATTACACGACTTGCTCCCTTTTGCTTTCTTGGGCTAATATTTTTTTTTATGACCTGAAAACTTCCTTTTGGGGGTCTTAAATCTCTCTATGCACGGTTTTTAATAAAACAAAATTCCAACTATCACATTTCTTTAATCTATCTCTCTATGCTTGATACCTTGGAGGTTTGCTTGGTACTTATCGAAACAAAAGGAAAGGAAAATAAAAAAAATTTCCTCTCGACTTTTGTTTGGTTTGAGAGGAAAAACAGAAGAAAATAGTCAAAGAAAGAAGACTTATGAACAATAATTTTTTCTCTTAATCCTCAAATTATTTTCCGTTATTTCTTTTTCATAGGTACCAAATAGGGTCAAAATCCGTATGAATTTTACTCTGGGTATTTTTGAATTAAAGAGAGAGAGAAAAGAATGGAGGAAAAAAGATGGCTAGTAGCAGTAGATTTTACTTACGGCAGAGAAACAACAGGCGGAGTATAAAGAGGACTGGGGAAAGAGAGAGAAAAATCTTGAAGTCAAACCAAAACAAACGTGAACAACAACAACTACAACTAGACAAAACCGAGTAGGAAAAAAATCCTGCTGGTTTCTAGGCGTGCGGTGGTCAGATTGGATGATCGAAGCCGATCGGGGATGGTCGTCGGCTACGGCGGCGGAGGCCGGTGGTGGAGTAGTTGCTGAGTGGGTGGTTGGGAGGGGTGGTGGTGGTGGTTTAGTTGAAGGATATGAAGAAGGGGAAAGGTAGCAAGAACAGTGGTGGCCTTTTGCCCAATTCGTTGAAGATTATATCGTCTTGTATCAAGACTGTCTCGACGAATGCTAGCACCGTCGTCCGCTCCGCCGGCGCTTCCGTCGCTGCTTCTATTTCTGCTTCCCCCGATGATCGTAAAGATCAGGTCTTTTTGGTATTTTTGTTGCTAAGCTTGAATATTCAAATTTGATTTTACTTGCTTCTGGCGGATATTATATGTTTAGGACTTAATTATGGCGTACTCATGCTACTAAGTGAATAAAGATACGAAAATCGTGATTCATTTCGTTGATTAGTGTATTACAAGTAGGGGCGATAAACAAACCGAACTAGCCGAACACTTGATTGTTCTAAGTTTGGTTTGAAAGACCTTGGCTCGTTTATGAGACGAACAGATTTCAAACGAGCTTTATTTGATCACAAATCTACTTCAAATAACTTGAATTTTCTAAACATGGTAAGTAAGTCGAGCAGTAGTTTGTTCGGGCTTGGTATGAAGGCTTAACAAGTTTGAAAATGATGTTCAACCTTGGTTTTTTTATGCAACAAATCGATCTCAAATGGATTTATAAGGAGCGAACACGAGCTCGAACTTGAGTAGTTTGGTTCGTGCCCTGAATACAAGAGCTATGTTACAAATATATTACGATCGGGTAGCTGTTGTGGGTGCAATCCTTCTGGTGTTATTTTCAAACATCAGGCTTATTTAGACCATCTTCAAACATGTAGTCCCATTTGTACTTGATTTAAGTAAAAATATTGAGTGCATTAGTACATTTGATATGAAGCACTTCAATAGGCATACTTAAATTCGAGCACACATAGAGTAAAAGCTTTCAATGGTAGAACTGATTAAATTTTGAAAACAACAAACAAGCCTTGGAAATTTGGACTTTGGAGTAATACAAAAAGATGAGTGAACTAATTTTGTTACGAGGACAAGTTAAATAAGTGGAAACGTATTTGGGGTATCTAAGTATTTTATAATGAAATCCAAGTTTGAGTATGGTCTGTCGATGCCCAGCAGGATTGAGTTGTTTTTGTTTTGTGTATGGATATGAGAAATATTGAATTCCAGTACTTTTGTATGCAGTACTTTCAAGTTTCAAGCACCTATTCAGATGAATTTCCTTTGAAATAGGCAGGAACTTGTGGATTAATAAGTAGTTGTATCTCTCTGTTATACCCCAAGCCTTCTTTGCAATGTCTTGTTAATAGCACTTAGCTCCTGGTAATTCTGGCTGTATAGGCAACATTTGTTTCCCCCTCCCTGCTCCACGTGGGAATTATTCACACGTCCCATTTCAGCTAAATCTTTTTAGACTTGAACTGTTTGGTCACCGCCTCCTTTGAAATTTGTAGTCAAGAAAGGGTTACATGACCATCAGACCATGAGGTGAATCAAATGTATGGACCACATCAAGAATTGCAGCCACTTAGTGGCGCGGATTCGTAGAACTTCAATTTTTTATTTCCTCATTTAGTAATCGGGTGTTTCATACTGGTACATATCACATAGATCATGTTGAGTTGTCAATTTCCAGGATTAGACTAATTGAACTCTTATTTGGATCTTGCAATGCAATACTTGCCTCAGTTACTGGGACTGGACACTATTTTTTTATTTTAGAGTTTCTCTCCCTTTGTTTTTCATTTCAGTTCATTAGCCTGGATGTAGTTCTAAACTTGTATTAGTGTACAGGTAACCTGGGCTGGCTTTGATAAACTAGAACTTGGTCCCACGACCTTCAAGCACGTTCTTTTACTTGGCTATCAGAATGGTTTCCAAGTCTTTGATCTTCAGGATGCCACTAACTTCAGTGAATTGGTGTCGAAGCGTGATGGTCCTGTCACATTCCTACAGATGCTGCCAATACCGGCAAAATCCGAGAGTGGTGAAGGATTCAGGTCATTGCATCCTTTACTGTTGGTTGTTGCAGGGGATGAACCCAATAGCTTAAGCCCTGATGAAACTAGGTTCCATTTGGGCAGAGATGGTACTGTGGAGCATCAGTCAGTGAACTATGCCAACTCTCCGACTGCTGTTCGCTTTTACTCTCTCAGGTCGAACAGTTTTGTGCAGGCGCTAAAGTTTCGGTCAGCTGTGTGTATGGTTAGGTGTAGTTCTCGGATAGTGGCTGTCGGACTTGCAACACAAGTAAGCTCTCGCTTATTTTGACATTCATGACATTAAAAATAAACTGACAACTGCGAGTTTTATTATTTTAAGTTAAATGACTATGCATACAATGAGCATTGAGGTCAAGGCTTGACATGAAAGAAAATGCCCCCAACGTTGTAGGTGCGGGTTGAAGTTATAGGAGTCAACTTTTGGGTATGTGGTATAACCAACGAGCATCAAACCATATTATGCTTATAGATTCATGAAAGTTTCCGTAGACATCGAATGATAATTGATGAACACTCCAGTTCTTGCATTTCCGTTGAAAAGCATAGTAGGGGATTGGCGATTTCATGAATTTGTCTTAGCTTTATGGTTTCGTTTTCAGTGAATTTGAATAATAAGCAGCCTGGCAGCTAAAAACGATTGATCTACTGTTTTTAATGCTCGATGGGTGTGGTGCACCTATCTTAGATTAATTTTCTTGGAGAAACTCTTGTTCAGGAAACTATATCTACTGACTTCTTCTATTATGCTCGGTGGCAGATATGTTGTGTTGATGCTATCACCCTTGAGATTAAGTTCAGCGTCCTCACTTATCCCATGCCTCAAATCGGAGGACAAGGGTCAGTTGGAGTCAATTTTGGATACGGTCCAATGGCGTTGGGTCCAAGGTGGTTAGCTTATGCTACTGATAATCCACTTGTGTCAAACACAGGTCGCTTAAGCCCAAGAAACCTTACTCCCTCTCCAGGTGTTAGTCCATCAACATCACCTGGCAGTGGAAGTCTGATGGCTCGCTATGCAATGGAATCCAGCAAACAGCTGGCTAATGGTATAATCAGTCTGGGTGACAAGGGGTATAAAACTCTGACTAGATACTGTCCAGATCTCCTTCCAGATTCTCCAGGTTCTCCAGTATCACCAAGTTCAGGCTGGAAAGTTGGTAGGCTCTCAGCTTCTGAAGTGGAGAATGCAGGAATGGTCAGTTCTTAGTGATGTGAACTCGTACATACTCCCTGATTGAAATTGGAAAACGCAGAGTTTCTACTTCTGAAAAATGGAATATGCTGCTATTTCTGAAAATTGAAATTTTCTCTTTTCGCTGAAAAGTCGCTATGTGTCAGTGTTTTTGTTCTGTGCAAGAATTAATGTTAGTTTCTGGTTTTAATGGTTTCAATTGTTGGTTGCAGGTAGTTGTGAAGGATTTCATATCTCGAGCTGTTATATCACAATTTAGGGCTCATACCAGTCCCATATCCGCGTTATGCTTTGATCCCAGTGGAACCCTTCTGGTTACTGCTTCAGTTCATGGAAATAACATAAACATCTTCCGTATCATACCATCTTGTATGCATGCTTCAGGCAATCAAATCCATGATTGGAGCTCTGCACATGTGCATCTTTACAAGCTGCACCGTGGAATAACACCAGCTGTAAGTAGTCATTTAGTACTCAGATTTTTTATTGTTGTTACCCTTTTTGCAGGATTGTCACTAAAGGTTCATCTTTCCTTTCCTGTTTTTTATTTGACAGATCATTCAAGATATTAGTTTTAGTCAGTATAGTCAATGGGTTGCTATTATTTCGAATAAGGGGACTTGCCATATATATGTTATGTCGCCTTTTGGTGGTGATGCTGGCTTTGAAACTCTTAATCCTCGTGGCGAAGATCAATCTCTTTATCCAGTTTTAACTCTACCATGGTGGTCTACTTCATCTTTCAGTATTAATCAGCATGATTCTCCACCGCCCCCGCCTGTTACCCTATCTGTTGTTAGCCGCATAAAAGATAGCAACTCTGGGTTGCTTAGTTCAGTTACCAATGCTGCTTCTTCAGCGGCAGGAAAAGTTTCTGTTCCATCTGGTGCTGTTGCTGCTGTTTTTCACAACAGCATATCTCGTGGTTTTCAAGACATTCAGCCAAGGGCCAACCCGTTGGAGCATCTGTTGGTTTATACTCCATCAGGTTATGTTGTTCAATATGAACTTCTGCCACTAATTGGAGTAGAACTGAGTGACAATGGTTTAAGAACTCGGTCGAATTCCTACATGCACACCCCGGATGATGAATTAAGGCTGAAGGTTGAACCTGTTCAATGGTGGGATGTGTGCAGACGATCAGATTGGCCAGAGAGAGAAGAATCTATTTCTGGGACTACCTTTGCAAGACAAGAAGTTGCAGAGATGATTGGTAATAGCTATAAAACTAAGCTTCCAGATGTGAATGAGAGTCTTGGGGGAAAACAGTTGGTGAAAGTTGGTTCAGTAAAGCCCCATGAGAGATCCCATTTGTACCTATCTAATGTAGAGGTGCAAATTAACTCTGGGAGGTTACCAATATGGCAAAAATCCAAGGTAATTTTTTACTCATTAGACTTCTGGCACCTTTATATTTTATTCTTTCTATTGGTTATGATCCATTGTCGTGGATTTTAGATTCGTTTCTACATGATTACTCCTCCAAGAATCAATGGTTATGTGGGTGGGGAGCTGGAGATTGAACAGGTTCCATTTCATGAAGTGGAAGTAAAACGGAAGGATTTGTTGCCTGTTTTTGATCATTTCCATAACATCAAGTCAAATTGGAATGACAGGTGATGGCCGTTTTATTTGCTAAGTTGATTAGTGTCTTGCCTTGGATGCTTTCACACCTTGCTGATAATACATGTAGTATGTATTGCTTGGTGCCACTAAGAACGTGCTTGCCTGGTGATTAATGCAGAGGGCTATGGGGAGGAACATATCCCAATGCTTCATCATTGGGGCTCCATCAGGTCAGAGAGAAGGTCACTGAAGAAACCGTTATTTGTCATTCAAAGCCAGCGTCACTAAGCTCCACCGAAAGCTCAGATGGAGGAGGTAAGACATAAGTTGCACTGTAATGCTATAATACAGATTGGTCGCATTTCTTATAACTGCTGTCAAAATGTGGAATGGGTAGATACGGTTACATTTAATAGTTGTGTCATGCATTGATGCTTCCGGTATTCTGCCGATGAACATTATACTTCGACATGCTACCTGTGACCTCCTTTTCTGGGTTCATTTCCCATTAAAAGAGATGGAGCCTTTGATAATGGACAAAGGATATTTACTACTGCAATTTTTGTGATAGTGTCTCATTCTTTCTTGGATCCTGAGACATAGCACTCATTCTATTCCAAAATTTCCTCCAGGATCATCGAGAAGAATGGAGAACTTTCTTGATTTGGACCAAGTGAATGCTGAGAAGCCTATGACACATATCAGTGATTCTATGAATATGTTCACCCCGGAAAGAAGGGGGAGTACGAACGTTGAATCTGCCCTACTGAGACAGAAGTCCTTGCCTTCTGAACATTCAAAGAACACTTATTCTCTTGCTGATGGCTCGAACAAAAATGGGTTGTCCTCGGAAGAGCACGACGTCCCTTCTGGTGCAACAGTTCCAGATGCTTCTGTGATGAAGTCAGATGACTTAATTTTAACTGCTGAACATTTTGATTCGGCTATGAATGTAAATGAAGGGAGTTCTCAGCCTTCTAGACTGCAAAATCTGGTGGAGTTTGAGCCTTTTTTTCAAGAGGGTTATTGCAAAGCATTGGACGTCGATGGATGCTGCAGGTTAGCTGAAGAAGTAACTGATACTGTGGACTGCAGCGAGAAACAGTCTCAGAGAGAAAACCCAGACGATGATGATTTGCTTGGTGGCATGTTTTCCTTCTCCGAGGAAGGTAAGCTTGTGAAGTTACTTACTACTGCAGCCCCCTGATGAGGGAAGTAACAGCTGGAAGCTATATTAGTTCACAAGCTTCCAGTTTCCTTTTGAATTGTGTATAAGAATTCAATAGGTTCCCATTTTTTTTGATGCAGGTTGATTCATAGCTTCCATGAGGAGTGAGAGGAATGTCATTGCATTTCGATTGTTGTCGAGGTGTGCCTTATACAACATTCTGGATAGATTGGGGTGAGAATGTACGTGATCCTCTCTCTCTTCCTTGCTCACTCCCTTCCTCTATTTTGTACAGTTTGTATATTGGGAAACAAGATTCATGGAGGGTCCATCATTTGTTTAGGAATGGAGGATAAAGTTTGAATTCCGGAACTAAGATTTGGTTTGGCAAGATGCGTGTATAGATGATTGCAGTGTGACCAAGTTCTCTCCCAAGCAGTGTAACAATATTTTGTTTCTTTAACAAAAAAGAAAGAAAGAGAAGATGTGAAATGAGAAAAATGGAAAAACAATGGTGATGAAGTATTTGCTTTATTCTTCAAATTTGTTTCTTGGTGGGTAGGGTTGTGCTCTCTCTCTCTCTCTCTCTCTCTCTCTCTCTCTCTCTCTCTCTCTCTC
>BPLS01000322.1:168468-192188 GCA_019656275.1 Rhododendron kiyosumense
TCTCATCCATTAACAATGAGCTAATGGTTCTGTTTAAATGGTATATGGTTCGATATGCTCTGATAGACGCTGGAGCAATACCACCAGAAGAGGGCTGTGGCCTGTGAACGACCCCCCAAAACTACCCTCTAAAACAAATCCCTCTCTATCCGAGTGAATAAATTATGAGCAACTAGGATCAAAGATAATGTGGGAGTTCAATACTGCTGATTAATTTACCAAATCTTCAGAATGTGGTTTAATTTGTTTTCGAAACATGTTTCACTCGTTCTACCCTACCCTACCCCACCCGCTAGCGACCACTTCCCGCGCACTCCCACCTCCGGTGCCTCTCCACCTATGGCCACCTCTTCTGCCAACGCTCTAACGGCTCCCTCATTTCCGGACCACCTGTTTCGACAACTCCGGTCCAAAACTCCAATTGACTATTTTGGCAACTCTTCGACCACTCCCCCCCAAAAACTCCAATTGACTATTTTGGCAACTCTTCGACCACTCTCCCCCACCTCACGCAACTCCCTCCCCTTCAATGCTCCTTCACTTGAACCAAATAAGTTTTTGAACATTTACGACCGCACTAACACACTTTCTATTTTTCTCGATAGAAAATTATTAATTATAAACTAGAAAACAAAATTTTAAAAACTCAACCAAATAGAGCCTATTAAAAAATGGAAAATATGGTTGTGAATATGTGAAGAGACCATGCCCAAGAAGCCAGACAAGGGAACAAAACTAACCTTATAAAATGCCAACCCACAACAAAGGAGAAACGTTCGGATAAATTTTGAGCCTTTTTTTTTGGGGTAAGTTTAGTCTCACATTCCATTTTGACGGACCACTAACTTAAAGTTTATTGTTTTCCCTTTCAAAACGTGCTTGAGTTATCAAGATTCCCCGTATATATTCTCAAAAAACCTATTTTCTTGAGATGCTTCTGTTAGATCCCTCGATCTTCCGAGTGTGTTTTGAGTAATCCCTGTGACAAAGACAGGCGTGAGGCCAAGCAATCCTTCAAGCAGCCATGGATTTGGTCAGTCAGATGCAGAGACAGTTCGTTGACTACAAAAACTCTCTTTTCCGTGAGGTCAGCGTTGGGTTTCTTTCTTTAGGCTTAATAGTTTCAATTTCTTTTGCTTGGATTGGAGTTTTGTAACGATCGGTTTGTTTTCCGTTGGGAAAAGGGTTTCTTGGATGATCAGTTTAAACAGCTTCTGCAACTGCAAGATGAGAGCAACCCAGGTTTTGTTGTTGAAGTAGTCTCTCTTTTCTTTCAAGATTCTGAGAAGCTACTCAACAATTTGGCCACTGCTTTGTAAGGATGTTTTCTCATGCCCTTTCACTTTCTATGCGTATTTTGCTTATGTTTCTGATATCTGGGTCTAGTTAGGATTAATGGGGGTTTTCCCACTCTTCTTGTCTGGATTATATAGACAACAACAGATTGTTGATTATAAGCAGGTTGATGCCTATGTCCACCAGTTCAAGGGTAGTAGTTCCAGGTATTTGTTCATGCTTTTGGTAAATTCTTAGTATGTCTTCTGGTTTGACTACGAATGGGCTTTTTAATCTTGATTTTTCCCCTCATGGATGCTTTTAATGGTGAGCTGCTCATTTATTCACTAGAAATTTATGTTCTATTTGTGGGAAATCTTAAACGAGATATCGAAATTAAACTGTGCTCCCAACGAGTTGTAATTGGTCAACAAATTATTTGTACCCTCCTTTTTTATGAAGTGGTTGATTGATATTTTATTTTATGGTTAACAGCATAGGGGCACTGAAAGTTAAAAATGAGTGTGTTGCATTCAGAAACTACTGTGATGAGAAGAACCGTGAACGGTGAGTTTGCTTTACACTAACAGGCATGTTTTCTTTGTTCAAGGTAATGATCTATACAGGGTGTTTGATGTGGATTATTTGCTTCAGCTTATGGCTTTTTTTCCCCCTCAAAGGCTTTCCAAACAACTTTTAAAATATGGCTTTTGAGATTCTCCATTTTTTTGCTTTGTAGCTCTTGCTTTTCGATAATCGTCATTTTTTCACAGGTCAGTTGCAATAAAACTCTTATTTGTCTATCAAACATTCATTTGCCAATTCATGTTGGGAAAAAATAGTCTCTGGGGGAAACCTAGTACCTTGTGTCAGCAGGAGTTGCTGTCATTACCACCTCAACCTCATTCTTGCCTTAATTTCGAACAAATTCTGAATTCTGTGATTAGACCTTATGTGTGACCATGCTTTGAGGACTGGGAACGGTTTTGGTTTTGGTTTGAGATATGGTATGATTAGTTGAATGTGATGCTACTATGACTTCATTCTAGCATGAAGAGCCCTTTACAAGTTAGAAGCATGTTCTAGATATTGTTCTGAAGCTCCAATCTGGTTTGTTGTCATCCGAATTTTGCCTTTAAAAAGAAAAAGACAGTTGTCCCAGTTCTTGTCTTGAGGGAATAGATTTTGTCTGCTCATTTCGTAGTTTGAATGTTTGACTTATATTTGGAGGTTAACATCTCCAATAGGTGTATGAAGCTGAAGTGCAGCAATAAGTTTTCCCTTAAGATCTAGCTTTTGTAACCTGACACCTTTTAATCTGACTTATACGTGCGAGTCTTATGTAAAAGTGGAAGAAGTGATGTGATTCTTGTTAGTTTGTGAGGAAGTTTAAGGCCCATTTCATATTTTCCTTTAAATTTATGTATAAGCCCAAAAGTCCGTGCATGATATATATTGATGTCTATTGATTGGTTGTGAAATAATCCCGGCGATATAATCTGCTCGCCACTTTTCCATGAACCCGTTCCTCGCCAAGGACAGAGCCAGGATTTTTAATGTTGGTTGGGCAGACATTGATTTTTTTTGGGCGATGATAGCAATTTCTGTGTATATATATTACCAAAAAAGTGTGTTTCTGACCAACTAATACAATTAAAAAAAATATTTTGACAAATAATTGTAGATTTGTATAATCTTGTGCCTTTATTATGATTTGAAAAGGTAAAATTTTAAACGGAGTGTTGAATTTATATATAGATACATAAGATCTAAATGGCATCCTGTCATGAATGGGTTCACCTACAAACGTGGTTATCAATGATATACTGGTGGATATTGTGTTTTCAAGGTTGGAACAGTATGTGCTTGTCTTATTGCATCATAGTTCCATTCTGGGTTTTGTTCGTGTAGTTTCCGTGCTGTTAGGGTTTTACCAGACCAGAATTAGTGAAGTAGTGTGGCATAACCCGTGCAGCACAATTTTTTTTTGATGTGATCACTTTTTGGGTTGTGCGGCTGGGATGGAATGGCCCTGATAAGCTATGTAGCACGGACACAGACACGGATACGGACACGGACACGGGACACGGCAATTCTAAAAAAATGGGGATACGAACACGGCGGGGGACACGCCACGTGTATAAATAAATAATAAATAAATATATTTAAATATATATATAAAAAATTATGAACCATTGTATATGAATAAGTTCACAAATTGTATAGCTTTTTTTTAAAGGAAAAATTACAGTTTAACCCAAATATTTTGAATAATTTCATATTAACCCCCAAAATTTTAAAAAATATTACATTTTGACCCCCAGCCGTGTCCCCGGCGTGTCCCCCGCCGTGTCCCCAGCCGTGTCCCCGCCGTGTCCCCTATCAAAAAATAATAAAAATTATTGGACACGCCACGTGGCGTGTCCAATACGTTTCCCCGCGTGTCCCCGCCGTGTCCCCGTGTCCCCGTGTCCAATACGTGGACACGGCGCCCTTTTAGAGTGTCGGTGCTACATAGCTGATAAGTATGGTCTAGTCCACCCCTCCCAGCACATCCTCAACTTCGGGGAGTAGCAGTAGGGACCTGTCACTTAATCTTAGGTAGATCCTGCAATCCAATCCTGCACCACGATGTAGGAAAAGAATCTCACCCATAACGGATGGAAATAAACTTGTTTTGTCGGGAAAGTAGCCAAAAGAAGAAGAATGATACTTGGAGCTCATTGTACTGGTTTTTAGTAATACCATGCTGTGAAGTTGGGATGACTAGAATATCTCATGCAGGTGCGAGAAATGCCTTGAGCAGTTGAAACGTGAATACATTGCGGTGAAGAGCAAGCTTGGAACGCTCTTTCAGGTAAGCAATTCTAAGAAATATACCGCTATTTTGTAGAATAACTTTGAGCATTGTTCATTAGCGGGGAAGGACGCTTCCATATCACCTGTTTTAGTTGAATCTTCGTTTTCTTTGTTGTTTAAAGGCCTGACAACATCTAGCTTTTCGAAACTCTTTTCCCTTTAGAGCATCCACTAATAGTTATTAGTGAAGAACCATCAAATGGATTTCCCTTTGCTTTTCTTTTCTTTTCTTGTGGTTGCTCATGGACATTCTTGTTCCTTTAAATGCAACTTTTTTCTGGACATTAGAACATTACCTTATCAGTTCTCCCTGTATCTTCCTTTTCTTCTACTTATGGAACACCTATTTTTGGTTGATTTTAGATGGAGCGACATATCTTGTTACGCGGTGGATCCATCCCGTTGGAGTAAGTCAAATTTCTCCATACACAGGAAAGCAAAGAGATTGCAAAGGGATGATGCTGTGAAAAGCTTCTATGAGTTTGTGTTAGTTGACAATCAAGCTGATTTTGTGTTTGCTGGCGGATTCTGCTAGATTTAGGTCCACAGTCCATGAGGAAAGATTAGGGATGGTGTGAAGAAGCATATTTACTTCTACCCTCATGCTTCCTTGAAACTCATTCTCAACATTGGAAGCCTATGTTCTACTACTTTTTTTGGTCAGATGGATGAAGCATTTACTATTGGATATCGTGGGAATGATTTTTCCTGTTCTCTTTTCGGAATTAAGCAACAAGCGGACCGGACTTTGAACACCTAACAGGTTCAACTGAGAAGACGGTCCGTGGCGGTATGGTGGATTTTAAATCCACCGATCGCTATTTCTGTTAGATTTTCATGCACCGATTGTTTGACGGCCATTGTCACAGGGTTAAGGGTTTGTTTTGGTCAATGTTACTCGATGAACTTAACCAAACCACCATCTGAAAATGATTGTAAAAGAAAAAGTGGTCCATGAGTTGTGCCATGATGATGTGCAAGCAATGGACCCGGGATGTTGTTGAGTAGGTGCAGAGCGGCCGATTCGGTCGTTTATCTTGGCATGGTCCATTGTTCGGTTAAGATTCGAGCTGTCGATTGTCGAGATGAGCGGCTGCTGCTTTGTAGGGTGTTACTTGGCAGCATCCCCTTCTGCAATTGTTTTTGTCAGAATTCCGAATCAGTTGCAAAATGAATGGGGAATGCATGCTACGACTTCCAATTAATCAAGAACAGCCAGTACCAATGAAATTAGAGAAAAATAAGGCTTTGTTCGGTTATCAACTTAATTTTAGTTTTAGTTTTGTTTCCAATCATTACCCTATTTCTCTAATTATTACTTTCTCATCTCTCTCAAATCATTACCTTTATCTTCAATCATTAATTTATTTCTCTATTTCTCTCTCTACCTATTACTAAAATTAAAAAGAATTAAGAGCAGGTTTACCACAACGTCTACAAGTTAGGTCACCGATCTAATCGGTTCTAAGCTTCTAGTCCAGTTGGCATCTGCTGGTCGTTCCCATGTGGGAGGTCAGGTTCGAGCCCCGTCGTGGGCGTTAAGAATTTGAGACTATGAATAGCCTTTGAAGCTCATTGTGGAATAATCTACTAACACTCTGCTAACCCCCAATGATGTATACAATCTTGGCAAAAAACGAAGAAAAACTCTAAACTTCATGTTCGTTATTTAGTTTGCACACTAGGGATCCACATTCCAAATTAAAGCCCACTCTTCATCGGCCCAAGAGCCCAAATTTTGACAGCTCTGGCCCTATTCTTCCTAATTTTTTCGTTTCGGCATTTTTGTTCGTTTTTTCTTACTAAATCATTGTTAGACTCAAGTTATTTTTAAATTAATGGTTCATCTCTATAGGAGGAATTTAAAAAGTAAAAAGTTATAACTAAAAACAAAAAAAGTTCACTCAAGAAGAAAAAATACAAAACAATCCATATTTTTGTATTTTTGTCATCTTACACAAAATTTCTTCAAATTTGGTCCACATTTTTGTACTTTTATAATGCATCTTGTTGATACAAATGATTAACTCCGTATGACGAATAGATAAATAAAAGACTACTGAAAAAAAAAAATATGAGACGAAAAATTTAGGAAGAATGGGCCTGGTGATCCAAATGCTAAACCTAAAGCCCAGCCCAAAATGCCAGAGCTGTTTGGTCCAGTAGCGACCCCCCACAACCCCCCCCCCACACGGATTCGGCGACCGCAGGTCCGCAGCCATTCCCTCTCTCTCTCTCTCTCTCTCTCTCTCTCTCTCATCAACATCAGCTGCCTTCCCTTCGACATGAATGGATAAACCCTTGACAGAAACCCTAGAACGATGAATGTGACTACTAAACCCATATCCATTACGAGAGAATGATGAAGCGAGTGTGGAGGATAAAATCAGACGCAGCAGCAGCTCAATCAGAACTCTCCTTCCTCCACAGAACTAACCCCACCAAGAAACCCCTCCCGAATCCCACACTCCTCGCCAAAACCTCCGCCCAGAGATTCTACTCCTCACAGTCGAATCCGTGCCCTAACAACTCCTTCCCCAACATCGCGGGGTTATTCGCCGACAAGTGGAGTTATAATCCTGATTCCAGGGCCAGAGAAGATCTCTGCACCAAGGTCTCTCGCTTGAGAGACGAGTTGTTGTTTAACGCGGATAGTAGCGACCGGATTGTTAGGGTTTTGGAAGGATTGGGGGAGCCTTTGTTCAGGAGTTATTCTGATGGATCTGCTTTCGTTGAGCTGTTGAAGCAGTTGCGTTCTTCGCCTTCGTTAGCCCTAGAGGTGTCGTTCTTCACGTGCTGTAATTAAGTTTGCTTTTTTCGCTTCTCTTTTTTGATCTTGTGCTATCAACTGTCCTGTACGTGAGCAATGCTAGAAACATGACTTTAAAACACTATTCAGAGTATGCGGTCGGTAGGGGTGATGAACGAGCCGGAAGAGCCGAGTGGTTAATTGTTCAAGCATTAGCTTGTTTATGAGGCGAGCCGATCTCGACGGAGCTTTTATTGAGCCGAACATGAGTCAATCTGAAGTAGCTTGAATTTTTTGTACGCCTGAGTAGTATATTGTTCTAACTTGGTTTGAAAGATTAACGAGCTTAAAAAAATGTCAAGCTTGGCTTGTTACATAAACAAACTGATCTTGAATGAGGTTTTAATGAACACGGGCTTGAATTGGAGCAGCTTGTTAGTTTATCAGCCCTACTATCGGGATCTGTTCGATGCATGGTATTGAACAGCTCTGAAAAAAGTTGTATCCGGAAATGTGTTTTAAGATGTGGTGCTTGTAGACTTCTTGTCTGTACTTAGATATGGTCACTAGCCCTTGACTCAAAGTTTACCTCAATTAGAGAGGAAAAAAAAGTTTAATCTGATATGAAGCACTCTAGTGGTAAAAGTCAAACAAAAGCATAACTTTATGCAGTCATTGTAGTGTGAGTCCAAATTCCACGGAAAAACTTTATTCTTGTTGTCAGCTTCCATGGATCATTGCTGTTCTGTTGCAATTATTTATGAGTTCATTGACCTAATACAATGACTTTGTTTTGCTCAGGTTTTTGATTGGAGAAGGAAACAAGCAGAGTTTAGCATTCCAATGACACCAGAGGAGTATGCCAAGGGTATTGCTATTGCTGGTAGAATAAGGAATGTTGATCTTGCGCTTGAAATTTTTACCGAGGCCGCTAACAAGAGACTTAAGACCACCTCTACATACAATGCCCTTATGGGTGCTTATATGTTCAATGGTTTTGCCGAGAAGTGTCAGTCATTGTTTCGAGAATTAAGGAGAGATGGAAATTGTAGTGCTACGATTGTAACTTATAACATACTTATATCCGTTTTTGGTCGGTTGATGCTTGTAGATCACATGGAGGCAACTTTTCGCGAGGTAGAGAATTTAAGACTCTCTCCTAATTTGAGTACATACAATAATTTGATTGCTGGATATATTACAGCTTGGATGTGGGATAGTATGGAAAAAACATATAGAGTTATGGTAGCAGGCAATGTTAAGCCTGATATTGTTACCCATTCACTAATTTTACGAGGGTACGCACATTCTGGTAATTTGGAAAAAATGGAAGAGCTATATGAGCATGTAAAACATCATATTAATCAGGACGAAATTCCATTGATCAGAGCTATGATATGCGCGTACTGTAGAAGTACTGACAGAACTAGAGTTGAAAAGATTGAGGCTTTATTGAAGCTTATTCCAGAAAAGGAGTATAGGCCTTGGTTGAATGTGTTATTGATTAGGGTATATGCACAAGAGGATTTGTTAGAGAGGATGGAGAATTCGATCAATGTGGCATTTGAGCGTAATACCTATGTAACCACTTTGGGTGTGATGCGTTGTATCATTTCTAGTTATTTCCGAAGCAATGCAGTGGACAGGCTGGCATATTTTGTAAAGCGGGCAGAGTGTGCTGGTTGGAGAATCTGCCGGTCCCTGTACCACTGTAAGATGGTCATGTATGCATCACAGAAGCGCATTGAAGAAATGGAGAGTGTTCTTTATGAGATGGAAGATATGAATATGGATCGCACGAAGAGAACACTTTGGATACTGTATAAAGCCTACACCACATGTGGTGAAACGAACAAAATGCAGCAAGTGGTAGGAATGATGTTCAAGCATGGTCATGAAATTCCTTTGGACTTATTTCCTCCATAGTGCAGTTTGGTTGGACAGCATAGCTGTGCATTGTGCTGAAACAGTTGAATAAGCATTCAGCTAATAATTGGAGAATGGTTGCAGAATACAGGTTCATCTAGTCCATTGGTAAGGTTCTTCTCTTTTGTTCATTACGTATGTTATTAGCACTTATTTTATTGCTTGATAATATTACTGATGCTTCTTTTATACTCAGTTATGTCATGCATTTAACTTTCATACTGGGTGGTGGTAGTTAAACCTAAAAGTGTTTATCACTAGTTTCACACTCGTGATGAATGCTAGTGGTGATGTTTGTAAATCAGCTATTGTGAGCATGACCATTTGAAGAAAATTACAATGCCAGTACCATGTCCTTATTTACCAGAAATTGCTGGTGAATCCTCCGTTATCTCTGTCGCTTCCCTCCTTGGACAATTGAATAAAAAGGGCTTTGTCATTACCTCCAATCGCCACTATGATCGTCATAACATAAATCTCATTTTGGTATACCTATAATTTTTAAATCAGCACCGTAGTCGGTATGCATGATTTCTGCGTAGCATCAATCTTCTCACTTACCATCGTTAGTCGTCTTTGTCATAGTAGGAAATCTTCATTTTCTAAATAAACGTCTCACATAATTTTAGCAATACTACTTTCTTTGGTTAGCACCGTCACTTTTCTCTATCAAGTACATGGCCTCATATGTATCTATTTTTCTGTAACTGGCAATTAGTACAATTCAACCAATTTTGATTTCATCTCAAATGAAAAAAACAAACAAGAAAAATGGATAATTATTTTTCTGCTTCGATTTTGTTTTGTTCAAAACCCTGTGAAACATTTTTGTTGCTTCAGTCTCGTCCATTGTTAATATCAGTTGTGGCTCCATCATTGCCAAATGTTGCAATCAGAACAATTGTTTTTACAAAGGTTTCTTGTTTCTGTGACAGGCTTCAATTTGTAGAACTCGCTATAGAATGCATGGATCTCAAACAAATGTGTGAGGGTGGTTCCATGAACACCAAATATTATACCTGGCAATGTCTCCCACTTGTTGGATCCAAATATGGGAGGAAATGTAACTTTGGAACTTATGTATCTATTATATAATTATAGTAGTAGATTTGGCTGTTAAGGTATAACGCTACAGTAACATTGTACAACATTGAAGATCAACCGTGTTTGTGCTTTTAGAAATTAATAACTTATTTGAAAGCTAGTTGGTTCCTATTAATCTCTATGAAAAGTAGATTTATAAAATCATCTGTCCTACTGCACAAACAGATCTTACAACCACATTTTATTGGTCCACAAAGGAGGAAAGAGAAACATGTAATCCAAGTAAAGATGGCTTTGGGTAGAAAGGAACTGATTAACAATTTGTTGACAGAAAATCTGAGTCACCACTACTTTCTTCCTTCAGGGAATACGAAATTCTGCATTTGAGTAAACTACTGGGGAGTTTACCTACCCAATTTGAATTAAAGTGCCATAGCAATAGCATCATATAGATACATGCCTCTCAGGTTTGCAAAAAGTCAAGCATCCGGTCTTGTAGGGGATTGAGCATTTTCTCTAGATGATAGTTAATAGGGAAACGATCATGGGTCTCCTTGGGAAGATAAATATTAAGGAATTGGGCATTGTTGCCTTCAAAATGTTGTGTTCTCCTTAGTTTTGCGGCTTTTGCTCATTCTGATATTGCTTAATCTTTGTTGTTTTCCTTCTTGATTATTTCTTGACTACACTAATTCACTGTATGTTTAGGCCCTTGTGAACCCTTCACCGTATCGAACGAACACCAAATTACGGATACCCTCTAATTTTGAACTCTGGAATGACTATCAATGGTTACTGAATATAGAGCCAGTAGCACACTATTACTTGTTTTGTGCTGCCCTTTGATGTGTATTTTCCCTGTGTTTCAGAGCTTGGTGTATTTTACTCCAAAGATGTATTTTAAGTTTATATAGCTCTAGCTGCTCCACCAAATTGGATAGCTTTGTATTTTTTTTTTCTTTGTTTCCAAACCCCCCCCCCCCCTTCAATTTTGACTATTATGAATTAGGCTTGAAGTTGTTTACTGTCTAACAATGATAACCTTGATCATAAACAGTTATCCACCTGAAAGGGCACTAGAGGTGATCCCATGATATGTCTTGTGAATTTGGGCAACTCACTGGTGTTCTCTGCAGCTTTACTGGACAAGTCCATAGTGCTATACTGCTATTGAATATTTGGATGCTTGCAACAAGGCACAATTCGAGAACGTTTGAATTCGAACAGTGGGCGCTCATCTTGTTTACCTAGGAATACTGGGACCGAGACAAAGTGTTACCTCGGTCTGATAGGGAAAATGAAGTGATACTGGAATTGCTTGCTGCTTCAAATACCTCCTGGTGGTTTCTGAGGTGATTTTCAATAACTCCACCAGTATGCCAGACTTCTCGCCAAGGAAGAAATAGTGTTAGTCACCGTAGATGGGGGACTAGTGGAGCACTTCTCAAAGGGCAGGGGCAGTGTGAGTTCTGCGCTTGAGCTGGTAACCTTGTTATGCAAGATGGGAGGTCCTTTCTTGCCTCATTTGCTGCTGAGTATCGTGCTTGCTTGCTTCATTAACATCGTGCTTTCGCATTAATTTTCTCGATGTTTTGTTGTCTGCAGATAGTTTTTTAGTTATTCTGGGGATCAAAATGAGCCAGCATCAAAATGGCCTCTCCAAACTTTACTGTTAGATACTAGTGTCGTGCTCATTTTATACTGAGCATGAAACTTGTGTTGAAGATTGATTCCGTTGTAATGTTATGAGATTTTCTCTTACAGTTGCTTAGGTGGGGAGTGGGCAGGTAGGAGGGTGATGAACGTGTTCTTCTACTTGTTTTTGAGCAAGTGTCATTCTTCAAGCTGGCAAAAATGTAGAGAATATATACATGAAATGCATTTGAAGTTTTGAACCGAAAAATATGGTTCCATGAGGTCTTACCACCGTGGAAAACATTCCAAACTTTAGGACTGCTGGAGGGTTTACCAGATTGTTAACTTCAGAATTCCGGAATTAGTTGAGGTGCACGCAAGCTGATTTGGACATTCGATTATCAAAAAAACAGAACTGTAACAACCTTCTAAACTGTAACTAACTGATTAGGGTTCCAGTTTCTAAAAGTAGATTTTGGGGCTAAACAAGATCAACTCAAACCCACCGCTTCATATTTGGTTCAAGAAAGACCCTTCTGGAGGAGGTTTTTTTTTTCGGAAGATCAATGAACTTCATTGATGGTAAAAAAATGGAGGAGGTTAGAATGGTGTAGGTGTTCTGGAATATAGTGGAAGGAGAAACAACTATCCAAATTTTACAATTAGTCCTTGTAATTTACGACGAATTCTATTTTAGTTCCGTTGCTCCTGATTTAATTTTTTTTTTTTCATTTGTGTTGTATTTTTCTCCCTGTGATGACGTCCGTTAATTTCAACGTTAATTAATGAAGGGGAAATCGGGGACATTCATCATAGAGAGCGACGCAAATAAAACTTTTGGAAAACTAAAATCTACTAGGTACACCGATATTATTGGAACATCATAACACAAATTATTGCAATATCACAGCTTGTGCATATCTTGTGTTACATCAAGGAAATCGTAATTGTAGCATGACACTTAGTTCTCCTTATACAACATTATGATTGGATTATTGCTATTGTTCCTCCCAATTTGATCTTATCAGCATTCAACCATTTTTTGGCATTAAGTATATTCTTCATCCATTTTTTTTTTTAACAAACTCAGCAATTGTCTATTCCTTCACTACGAGTGATGATTATGTTGGTCCACTTCAGGCTTCATTTCGCTCCTACTATTATCATTGGCTTGATAACTGATTGAAATATAATTAGGCACTATACTACGCTAGATATTTATATATGGCAATCAATAGTGACCGGTAATTTCTGAATTTCTCACCAGGAGGTTAGGAGTTCAAATCTTAGTTGAGTAGGACTTATAGTAATTGTAGTCCCTTTAATGGGATTGTTTATCTTGTTGGTTGTTGGGTTTGGTTATCTCGTGAACTCTCACACAATTAATGTAGTGCCCCGCGGTTTGTACTTCATAACATGATGTAATGATCTCTCCTATCGATTGAAAAAAAAAACCCTGATCCTCATGAGTTTGAAGATTATGTGCCGCCAAAACCATCTCTACTTGTTACATGCAGGAATCCCTACTGCAAACTCCACCACTGCACCACAAGAAACCCGTTATCATAAGCGCTAGTGACAGTGCCTAAGGTTATGCTTCAGCCACCTGTGGATCGTGCCTGGTTCCTCCCTCCTCCTCCTCCGAGCCTGCACTATCCGCACGCCTATAGGGAGGAGTATCCGGAGGATCATCGATACCACTTGCAACACATGGAGCCGATTGTGTATGATAGCCCACGACCTCAATATGACACATAGTATCATCGAAGGCAACTGGCTCAATATGATACATGGGGTTCTGGCCACTATTGACTGCCATATACGGATTTTTGAATTGTAACAAGTTCCAGTTACTTATTATGTGTAGATTCGAGTTTGAGGACACCCACTTGGTCCATTTATTTTTAAGTATTAGGTCTTTACAGAGGTTATCCCATAAATGAGTACTAACTTCATGTACTTTTCTTTGGGATACTCGTAATACGAATAGGTGTCATCAAACCACACTTGACGAGATACGCATTCAATACACAAATCAATTGCTTCAACTTGATCTGCAGCATGCTTCTACTCACAAAAGGTTACCTGGATTTGATTTCTTCATGTACCCTCTTCGAGTTAAAGAAAATAAAACTTCATCTTCATGTATTATGATGGAACGGGATCATGGAACGGGATCAAGCTAAGGCTTGACTCAGATGCAGGAGCTGAGGGCGGTGTGGATGAGTAGCGGCTTGGATGCCTATAATAGGTTTGCCTCATCCTCTGCGGGCTCGTCCATCTCGTTGCTTAGCGGCACCCCTTTTTCTATTCCCATAAGAATATACCAAATACATGTTAATTAACAAAAAAATAAAAATAAATAAATAACGAGAAAACGTGGCCTTCTTGTTGAGGTAATAAGAAAAGGTTTTCTTGCTCTCTTATCAGAGCCAGGTTTCGATCCTAGGACCTGTGGGTTATGGGCCCACCACGCTTCCGCTGCGCCACCTTGATTTGTTGAACTCTAGAGCTTTAAAACTAATTTAACGAACTATTGTGGAGTCATTTTATTTTTACCAGGAGCCTTGGGTAGGAGTTTGTCCACAACTATTTTTACTTTTCTTTCTTTGACATCCAAGTGTCTTTTCCTTTGCTGAAGCGTGTGCTCTCAGTCTTGCATCGTGTTTTCTCTCTTCTTAAACTTCTCGTACTTTTTTTGTATGCGCTCAATTCCTTGGCCAAGTTCACCAGAAAAGAGAACTTCTTTTTTTCATCATGTTTTCTCTCTTCTCAAACTTCTCGTACTTTTTTTTTTGTATGCACTCAATTCCTTGGCCAAGTTCTCTTTTTTTTTTTTTGGAGAACTTGGCCAGAAGTGGCTTGCCTCATTGACCTCTTCACTAAATGCTACCAATTCCCATGCCACCACATTACTTTTTGGCTTAATCATCTGGTTGGACGCTGTCTGCATTGTCGGATGTTTTTCATGATGATTTTTAGAAATACTCCAGATTTTAGAAAAAACACTATCCAAATTTTAGAACGGAAGATTCATGTTGTGATTTTGACCTTGTAAATTCTTGATCCGATTTCTTTCTTCTATTTATAGGCCACCCACCTATTCAATTGATGGTTCAGATCAATTTGATCCAATGGCTATTAACTAGCTTCCTGAATAATCCTGATAAAATACTATCTAGGGAAAATTTTAGAAGTGGTCCCTGTAACTTTCGATAAATTCTTATTTCATCCCTGTAGTATCAATTGTACGAAATTTAAGCTTCTATTTTTCTTCACGAGCTATTTTTGCTCCTGTGATGACGTCGATCAGTATCAACGTTCCAATGAAAGGGCAATCAAGAAAATTAACCATACTAGAACGAATATAGAACTAGTGGTGATTGAGTTTGCCCTAATTTTCATTCTTAGAAAAGGTGTGGTTTTATTGTGGTCTTAGTGAGAGAATTGAAATGTTGTCTTGAATGAGGAAAAAAACGTGTGTGAATATTATTGTAGAAGATATGGCTCTAGGTTTCCAATTTTTTCTAAAGTAGTATGTATTCTATGGTAATTTATGAGGCGCCCGAACATTGTAAGTATTACTACATGTAGAAAAAAAATACTAGATAATTATAGATTTGTCCTAATTGGGGGTAACCAAACTGTGATGATTTTAGAATAATTCTTTTATGTTAGGATTATATACATTTCCAATACTTTGTCTGCCTTTTGGGAAAGAACAAAATGACTAGATTTAAGAACAAAAAACAAAAAACGCAAACAAAATAATAAAGAGAAGAAGAAAAAAACCAAAATTCCAAACAGTAATGGTGGGGATTTTACTAATCCATAAAGGACAAAAATGCTTCGGGGCTCAATGAGTTATTTTGTATGTCAATGAATATATGAAATCAATGCTATACCACCGGACCTCATTTGTTAAATGAGCTCCAGTGGTTGAATCCCAACCTCTCGACCTCCTTCCCGGTCGATGAGGTTGGGTCTTCGGTTATTTTCGACTTCTTTACGATGTCTTGAACTTCGATTCTTCGGGGGTTAAACTTTTCTTCTACAGGATTGTAGGTACCTAGAAATTAAGGTACTTCGACTAGGATTTTGTTGTTAGAGACATCCAAAAGTAACTTATCAGGATTTGTACATCCGCGCTCTTGAATAGGCAAATAGAACCCTGTAGCCATTGTTCCACAGTTCCTTGAAAGCCAAGTAGCGGTTTATGTCATTGATATGGATTTTTGGAGCTTTGGGGAAGAGTTTATTAACTACTATCTTCACTTTTGTTTATTTGACAGCCAAGTGTCTTTCCATTTGCTGAATCTTTTGCTCTTTGTCGGACCTCATGTTTCCTCTCTTCTCAAACTTCCTCTTCTTTCTTTTGTATGCACTCAATTCCTCGACCAAAAGGAGAACTTGACAAGGGAGTGGGTAGCCTCGTTGAATCGTATAGCAACCTCTTCACTGAATTTCTTGTGTGACACCCCGCTTTTCGGTGGCCGGCGGTACTGCAGGAAGCAGGCTCCGTCCGGACGGGAAGGGGGTAAGTTATGGTTTATAAAAAAAGATCTCTCCTACTTGTACAAGGCCTTTTAAAGCCGTGAGGACGGGCCAAAGCGCATAAGAACTTCACAGTTAAGCGTGCTCATCCTGGGGTAGTCCAAGGATGGGTGACCTACTGGGAAGTCTATGGGCTTTGGGCGTCCAAAGCGGACAATATTGTACAAAGACGGAGCGGGTCGTTACATCTTGAATCTCCAGTTGTCTTTATGCCGAGGAAGTAGGGTATCTTGACTGAGATATGATTGTCGGAAGCATTCCAAGTAACTTATCTAGAGCAAAGCTAGGCTTCTACATCGGTGCTCTTGAAAAGTGAAATCGTACCCATAGCCATTGTTTCATAGCCCCTTCATTGTTTCATAGCCCCTTGAAAGTAAAGTAGTCTTTCATGTCAATTATACAGATTTTACCGGGAGCTTTGGGTAGGAGTTTGTCCACAACTATTTTTACTTTACTTTTCTTTGATATCCAAGTGTCTTTTCATTTGCTGAAGCTTGTGCTCTCTGTTTGGCATCGTGTTTCCTCTTTTCTCAAGCTTCTCGTACTTTTTGTTGTATGCACTCAATTCCTTGGCCAAGTTGTCTAAAAATGGGAACAATTTTTTTTTTTGAAGAACTTGGCCAAGGAAGTGGAGCCTTATTGAATTTTCCAATTCCCTTCCCAGCAACCTATTCACTAAATGCTACCAATTGATGGTTCAGATCAATTTGATCCAGTGGCTATTAACTAGCTTCATGAATAATCCTCTTAATAAAATACTCCACTATCTAGGGAAAATTTTAGAAGTGGTCCCTGTAACTTTTGATAAATTCTTATTTCGTCCTTGTAGTATCAATTGTACGAAGTTTAAGCTTCTATTTTTCTTCATGAGCTATTTTTGCTCCTGTTATGTTGTCGATTAGTATCAACGTTAAAATGAAGGGGCAATCATGAAAATTAACCATACAGGAACGAATATAGAACTAGTGGTGAATTACAGGGACCGTTTCTCAAGCCTTTTGCCTTGGGTTTTAAAAATCTTTGCTAAAAAAGAGCCCTACAAATTTGTGTACAAGGCACGAAATCTAATCTACTCCTTCCTAAGGGATTGGAGATGGGATGATGAGGTTTGAATTTTTCTCACGTGCATGGGAGTACAAGATGGTTACAACTTGCATCTAACATTCCCTCCGTCCCTTTTTAAGAGTCTAGTATTCCATTTTGGGATGTCTTTTTTTAATAAATGTCCATTTTGTAAAGTTAGTAAGTAAAATGATCCTTTGATTCCGTTTTTACTGGATGATTGTGTTCCGAACCGGGATTCGTTCTCCCGCTACTAATGGTAAGGGACGAGACCAAGGTTTGGTTTTCAATCAAAGGAAGTTAACGTTCGGAAAAGCCAAGTGGCTACTCCTCTTAAAACATAGGATTCGGCACAGATGTTGGTACATTTTTTATTTTGCCTCCAAAGGTAGATTTTATTTTGAAAAGTTAGTGAGTAAAAGTGCAATGATTATATTTTCATAGAGGATAAATAAGGAAAATTATAGTAAGTTTTAGAGTGTAATGATGATGTCTTTGTAAAAAGTTGAAGTTGAATTTACGAAGTGAGATTTTTAAAAAGGGACAGAGGGAATAGTACTTATAGGTAAACAAAATTAAACTCATTCAAAATAATTGCCATCAAATCTGATTTCCATTGTTTGATTTGGGAGACTCATCAATTTCTTTACGATTATTTGTAATTGTAAGGGCTTTTTTTTTAAGTAGCAGATGTATTGGTGTTTGGATATGTTTCTCTAACATGTTTTTAGTTAGTATTGCGAAAGTAGCAATGGAAACCAAAAAGAGACTCCTACACCTTTTGGGAATCATCTGATTGGATCAAGATTTTAAGATAATGAAAAGTTAGATGATTGGATCGAGTACATATGAGTATCGGCCGATTGAGTTGACTTTTCACAAGGGCTCTTTGAAAAAATATTTTATATTTATGAACGGCTCGGATCGTTTGTGTGAAATCAACTCCACTAACAATTTGGGGAGTGCAAATATCAATGCCCTTTATTGAAATATACCCATTTTTTCCTGTGACTTTCTAAAAAGGACAAATATTATTGGAGATCTCAAAATAGTATAGTGGACAACCCATACCGGGCGGAGGAAGATACAATTTGGGTCCCCTCCACTTTGGTTTCGAATTGGACCAAGTTGTTCGTCTCAATATGGTTTTTTTTGTCCACTTGAATAATCGTAATCGAGATCTTTAAAGTAGATTAAGCTGATTTTTTTATAGTTGTTCTACTCGACGAACTCTACAAAGTAAATAATTCCGATCATCGAAACGAGACCGGGATGGACCCCAAAATTGAGACAGCAGCAAGGGGACAGCAACCCCCGTTTCCTTTAAAGTATTCATTACTCCTGTAAGAATTCAAAATACCTATTACTAACAAAAGCGAGAAAATTACATAATACAATATATGCCACACTTGTGAATTTCAAAACAATTGGGGTTGTAGACGAATTGGGGGATGATGCATACCTTCAAGCCATTGGATCGTGTTGCGTACTTTTGAGCCATCAAATCGTATTGAGTCATTGAATCGTGCATTTGACGGCTCAAATTTTATCTCGACAATGAACGTCACAACGGGAGAATGTAACGATCAAATAATACTACTAGAAGAAGTGAAGAACCTTTGGGAGTATTTTTGAAATTCAAACAGTTCTCAGCTTTTGGAGGGATGGATGCAATTTTGGCCTTTGGAACGGCGTGGGGCCCACGTAGTGATCCGTGATTCTGTGCTTCTCTCTCTGTCTGCCATTCTTTCTTTCCCTCTGATTTTTAAGACGACAAGACAAAGAAACATTTCATGATAGGTCCCAGATAAAGCCCTTCCCTTTTCTGGTGTATTGTGCTAATAAGAGGAAGAAATTGTGCCGTTGGAACTTGGCACAAGACGACTCCTCGGCTTAGCTCAAACGGTCGTGTAGGCCCCCTTTGAAGGTGAGAGGCCGTAGGTTCAAGTCTTATGGAAAAGAGGTCAACCACTTGTCCTACAGTGGTAAGGGTGTCTCATATTCAACGGTGTAAACAAAATTGAATAATCAAAACTTGACACATCATATTTTTGTTATCCATTTAAAGGGTTGTTAAGATTAACAGTGTGAAGTCTCACAATGGTCTGTAATCAAAACCTATTTTTAGTAGAGAGATAGAGAGAGTTTAGAAATAAATGAAAGTGAGTAGATCCATTGATAGTGATGAGATGAGAGAGAAAGGAAAGAGAGAGGCAATCTCTAGAAAATTTTGTTATCTAAGGAGAAAAGGCTTGCTAGTTCTCGTTATCCAAATGCCAAAATTTGGTTATTGGTTAAGGAGTTGCTTGTTAAGTTTAGCCACTTTATGTTTGTCAAAAAAACTGAATAATCCTTTATAGTCGTCAAAAATTCTACTGACTGACTTTTAGAATCCAAAGATTATAAGAACTTGAAAAATGAAAGAAATTCTCATAATTCTAAAGCTGTGTTTGGATAACTTTTGAGATTCTGCAACATAAATTCTTAAAAAAATGATGAAATTTTCATAATCTTGCAGCTGCAACAAACAGATTTCTCAACATCCAACTAAAATTCGGCATATAAAATCAGCAGTAGAATTTGAATCTAAAATCTATATCTACAGCTATCGTAAACATCTATCGTAAACATGTACACCCAAGCACAAAGTTGCTGTGCTAAGCAAATTTGACGTTGCTACTATCGAGCTTCTCAATTCTCCTTTACCCTGTTACCAATTCTCAAAAAGATGTTGAAGTGAACACCAAAGATCACTCTTGTCAACAATGGGAAGTTCCAAAGACAGAGGACAAGACACTTCAGAAACAAAGTGAGAAGGCCCCAAGAAACAAATCTACAAACCTTCCAGTTTTGAAGGTGTAGATAACCTTCCCGTTTGCACACGGCAATTGGCAAATATTTACAGCATGAAAAGCACCCAACATAATTGGAAATCTAAATCTTTGTTCTCACTTGACGGGCCAGCCCATTACTTTTGTCGGGCCCAGTCTCAATCCCTCCTTGACCCATGGTACACTCCTGGAAGGTTTCTAAATGCACGCGCTTTCGTTCTCGGTACACTTGAAAATTGGACAACCCTTTTACGGAAAGTATATGAGTACAGGAAGATGGGTACAAACAGCGTGTACAGCGCAGTTTTGTGCCCGTTTTAGGTCTTAAGAAGATGATCGGAAATGCTCATGTGATTAAAAATATTTTGTTTAAGATCTGTGAAAAAAATTGGCTTCGTCTGTTATCGGTGAGGGCGTTTAGGAAATATTCAACTTTGCATCAGAATTTGACCTAAATTTGGAAGCAAAGTTGAATATTTTGTAAAGACTTTTATTGATAACAGATGGAGCTGATTTTTTTTAGGGATCTTACACAAAATATTTTGAATAAAATGAGCAGTTCCGATCATTTTAATGATTTGCAAAACGGGTGCAAAACTGCGCTGTACGCTCTGTCTGTACCCTTAGTACTGTACGCATAGCAGCTCTCTCCCTTTTATTATTTGAATATTATACCATCACCGAAATTCCCTCTAAAGACATGACCTTTAAAATTCGCCAAAAAATCTTAGAAATTTTTAAGTTCACCTAACGACAATCACCATACGCGCATAGACATGCATCACCACCCAACCCTTTCTGACACTTTTTCTCCTAGTGATTGTGCATCACACATTGACCCTAGTTGTTATACGACGCAATAGCACCACTTACAAATAAACTTACATGTTAATTTATTCATTAACTTTCACGATTGCACAATGTACGATTCACTAGCTAGACATTCGATGAATTGTGATTGAATGGGTAATACTAAATGCATGATAATGTGGCGCATCGTAGTCTTTCGCTCGCATGATCGGTTGCGTATGGTACGGAGTTTCTTAATTAAAAATAGGCGCGGAGGTAAAAATTGTAATTATGGAAGGGATGTACCAAAAAGGTTTGTGCACAGAGTAAAAAAAGTGGTTGGATATAGCAACCCCTCTCAAAATTTGAAATGTGAAGGCCGTTTAAAAAGTTACAGGACATCGTAAGTTGAAACCAAACCCAACTAGTTATCTTCATGAATGAAGACAACACATAAAACAAAGAAACAAACTCCCAGATTCAAACCCACTACTCATTTCCTTCTCACCAGTTTAGAGAGAGAAACTCCAAGAGAGAGAGAGAGAGAGAGACATGACAGGGATGGTAATGGTGACAAAGGGTGTTGGTTGTGGTGGGAGGAGAACAATAAAACAACAACAAGAAGAAGAAGAACAGAACAATCTCTCAATTGTTGCATTCTTCTTGACTGCTCTGCGCAAGTCCATGGTCGCTTGCAGAGTAGAACGTCCAGACGAATCCATCTCAGCCGTTCATCACATGGATATCGGTTGGCCGACGAATGTTCAACACATAGCTCATGTCACATTTGATCGATTCAATGGGTTCCTTGGTCTCCCTGTTGAGTTCGAAGTTGAGATTCCTTGTAGAGTTCCCAGTGCCAGGTAATTTTGGAATTTTCCAGTTTTCTTTTTGCCGCTTGGATTTTCTTGAAATTCAAAATCTTGAACTGGGTTTCTCTTAAATTTCAAGATCTTGATCTGGGTTTCCCTCACAGCTGGACAAGAAATTAATGCTGCACACTTGTAACTTGGATTTCCTTGAGAGAGAAATTTATTAATTAGTCCCCTTCCATTTTTACTAATTACGGTTTAACAAACATTACTGTTTCTGTCTACCACTATGGAAGTTTATTTGGGAAAAAATTTATTTCAGAAAATTCAGGTATGCAATTGACCGGCTGGAAATAGAAATTGAAGTGATTGGAAACCTTACCCGTGTTTGTTTGATGGATCCATTGAGAAATTGGTCAAACTAGCGAACAAACAAACCGCGAACAACAATCAAGCATTCTACGTGGTTCTCCGACTATGTAGTTGAGTACATCGGCTGCGTATAGCATGTTTTACATCACCAATTGCCGAAATACCCCTGTCTAGGTTCTCCAAATAGCGAAACACAAATTTAAGTTATATAAGCGAATCGTGCTTCACAAAATCCATCAGCCCCAACAAGAACAGAAATTTACGGGGAAGCAGTAACAGATCACAGCATAGTCATAGACATCCCAATATTTGATTTTCAGATTATGAGCAAACGGATGTGCTTTCGGTTTTCTTGAACCGTATGTAAAATGCTAACTTTGTGATTTGAATTTTACAGCGTCAGCGTTTTCGGCGTGTCAGCAGAATCCATGCAGTGTTCATATGATTCGAGAGGCAATAGTGTCCCCACAATCCTCTTACTAATGCAGGAGAGGTTGAACTCTCAAGAAGGCTTAAAGGTAATACTATAATGCAGAAAATGTTGTGGTTTAGTTGAAGTAAGAAACCAAAATGCTACCTAGTTGGGAAAACTGTACAAACATGTATCGGTAGCAGTGATCTTGGTAGACTAAATTTTTGGCCCGATTCAGAATGAATACTACAATGTTTCCAAGGCAGTATTCCAGACACAATTTTTTATCAAAAAAATTGTTGATGTATTTTTTCTTACATTTGTTTTGATATTGAAAGTGGTTTTCTAACTTTTAACTTTGTTTCTCTGAATGGATTTTGCAGGCAGAAGGGATTTTCCGAATAAACCCGGAGAACAGTAAAGAGGAGGAAGTGAGAAAGCAGTTGAACAGAGGCATTGTGCCTAGTAACATTGATGTTCACTGTTTGGCAGGGCTAATAAAAGCCTGGTTCCGGGAGCTTCCTTCGGGTGTATTAGATGGGCTTTCACCGGAACAAGTTTTGGAATGCAACACCGAGGAGGAATCGGTTGAGCTAGTGAAGCAACTCCAACCAACTGAATCAGCATTGCTCAACTGGGCTATTGATCTTATGGCTGATGTTGTTGAGCAAGAGGAGTATAACAAAATGAATGCTAGGAATATTGCCATGGTTTTTGCTCCCAACATGACTCAGGTAAATGAGAAGGGCCAGAAAAATCCTCAAGCATTAGTCAAGAAGTTAGGCCTGTCTGGTATCATTTGTTATTTCATTTTTCTGTTTTCATTTCTTGCTTAACCAACCATTCCTTAAGATTGTTTTGCAAAATTTTCTGAAAACAACTGGACTATTCAGAAATAAAAATAACCTCTTTTTGAATTTTGGAAAGACCATTTGTGCAGCTCAAGAATGTTTCAGTTTGTACTCCTACCTAAGACCATGTAGTAGAATGTAAAACCATGTTTAAGGTTGAGCGAGTATTCTCTGGATTTTCATTGTTTTGCTTTCCAAAAATATGAGGGTTACTGTTGAAGAAAACGAAAACGATTCTGATAGAACAAGTACGTAAATTACTTTTTGACAGCCATCTCCTCAGCTAAATTGGGGGTAATTGTGTTTCTCTAATGGGGATTTCTTTCCTTGATCAGATGTCTGATCCATTGACGGCTCTGATGCACGCTGTCCAAGTGATGAACTTGCTCAAGACATTGATAATGAGAACACTAAGAGACCGCGAAGAGGCTGCAACAGAAGGGTACTCACCAATGTGTTCTTCTTATTCCTCTGATCCCCGAACTGATGGCGAAATTGATGATAATCAACAAGATATGGATACCAGTTGCGAGTTAAGAGGGCCAATAT
>BPLS01000323.1:0-57384 GCA_019656275.1 Rhododendron kiyosumense
TGAGGGTCTCCTTGTTCAACCTACACAAGCAAATGGAATGAGAAATTTATGTGTACACAATTAAAGTAGGAATTACATCTCGTTCAAGGATACAAAACATGACCAAGTCATATACCTCCAACTAAATGCATAGCCGCACACACATGATAGAATGTACTATTTAGGAACCAGGCTTTTTCATTTTTCAATGTTTTTCGCTCTTTCATTCATTTTGCAAGGAGAAAAGTTAGCTACTGGTTCACGCACAATATCCTATTCGTACGCATCCTCACTGTAGTCAAATTTATCCCTAGATATACAAAGAATTTAGCCGAGATCTATTTTTCTTGCGTGTACTTTTATACTATACTGGTAAAATATGATACAGTCTGTTGTTAGGTCCTGTCTAAATCGTGGCTAGTTCTCAACTTTGAGTGGCCTCTATGGGCGTCCACATTACGCACTCCTATGGTCCAACTAAAGTTCTCTAATTTCTTTTTGCTGGGACATCGGTGCACCAAGTAACAGAAGTGGATCTTTTATGCTGTGTTCACAACTAATGGTATAGATCTGACATGGTCCATCCGCCAATCAAAATTCTACTTCTGTAGCCACTGTTCAATGTTTGCTTAAACTTTAAGAGATGGCTCGAAGGAAATGTGCGATTTCAACTATGGAATGACTATTCTCATATTCACAGCGTTATTTCTAATTTGCAAAAGCAAATACAAACGTACAATCAAAGACAATCTTCCCAGAAAACCATTGTTAAGTTATGAGTGTATATGTAATTAGCATGTAATTGAACCCTTGTGTAATTAGATTAGGAGTTAAGGGTCTCAGTGTAATTATTCTCTTAGTCTAGTATAACTCTAACGTAATGAGAAAATAACCCTAGTTTTTGGGTTCCCAATTATTCCTTCTCTCATTTTACATGGTATCAGAGCAGTCGATTCCTTTGGCGGTCTATGACTGATTTTTCAATTGGCACCTCCCATCTCCATTGATCCCTAACGACCCTCATCTGTTCTTTAGCGCAGTTTTTGAAGACCTAGTTCCGACAGATCTTTTTTCCTTTGTTAGTCCAATCGATCGACCAAGGAGACTAGTTCTTCGAACCTTCTGACCTGTTTCCAGCCTCTGGTATCACCGTTCGGCATGACCCGGCACTCATCCATACTCGCCGGTCACCGACGACCACCGACGAGTACTTTCTAACCTCCGGCGTCCTTGTTTCAGTCACTTTCTATACTGGGTCAGATCCAGTGACTTTGTTTCAGTCATTTTTCTCCACTAGGTCAGATTCTTTCAAGTATTTTGGCTATTGTTTTGTGTTTTTAGAACAATTTGGGATCTGCTTAGGTGGTATCAAGAACAGATTGGAGTTATTGGAGCTTTTGTTAGGGTTTAATTCCACTTTGTGATATTCAACATCTCTTTAGCCTCTATTCAATGCTCAGATTAACTGTGTTAGGGTGTATTTGGAGCTTCTGTTCTACTGTTGAAATGTCGGATGATAAACAAAACGTGTAGGGACTCTAGATAATTTTTCTTTGGATATTTGCCATGTTAAGTTGGATGATACCAACTATTTGATTTGGTCTCTCACTTTTACTTTGGCTATGGAGGCCAAAGGGATGTCAGAATTTATTGAGGGTTCTGTTACTCCACCTATTGAGGCTATTGCACTGAAGAAATTTAAATCTCAGAAATCGTTAGTTATGACCTGGTTGTTTAATTCTATGAGGGCTAATATTCGTCATACTTTTCTGCTTCTTGATACTCCACATAAGATTTGGACTACTACAGCCTAAACTTATTCTCAGCAGGGTGTTTACATCCTAAAATATGCCACCCAATGAGAAAATTGTTGGAACATTTCCAAAATATGTAATGGATATTAAATGTGAATATTGGTGAACGGTTTTAATCCAAAAGGTGTGTCTATTCAGGTTATATGAATGAACATGTTTATTGGATTTAAAGGCAAAAGATGTGTCTATTCAGGTTAAATGAATAGACATGATCTAATTAAAAGGTATGACTATTAGGATCGCATGAATAGACATGGCTATTATGAATAGACATGATTATTGTGATTAAATCAAGAGATGCGATCTTTGGCTAACAGTCATGATCTTTGCCTATAAAAGGTAAAGGGTTCTACCAATTTGAGTACACAGAATCAGAACCATTCTGATTGTTATTTCTCTCTAGACTTATCTCCTACGATTATACTTAAGAGGCTCGCAAAATCCAAAGGTATTCGGGTCTCTCTTCGTTAGTGCATAACGCAGTTAGACAACAGTTGGAGACTGGGCTTCATTTTATCTTGGAGGCGGCTTCGCTGTAACCCGGTGCACACCAGATTCCCTCGAATTGGTGGGGGCGAATATCGTCTTAAGGAAAGCGACATCGTAACGTGACTTGAAGCATCTCTGTTTATCCACTTTCATCGGCTACGATGACTTTTGCACCAACAAAAAATACACGTGGCACCAAGTAACGTGGTGACCAATCAGAACATGTCTCAATTGGACCCGGGATGCAGAGGATTACGGGGTTTAATGATGACGTTATTTTAGTACTAAACGGTATCGTTTTGATTGGAACCGACGATGTTTGTTATCAAATGAGGATGATTTTTTAGAAGTGATTGAGTTCAACCATTGATTAATCCTTGGGATCATCGAACGATGCCACTGCTGCCTTGATTTGTAACGAAAGTTAGACGCGATTGCAGGGAATCATTTGGGTCAATCGTGTGACACTAAGCCACGTTGCATGAAGGCAGGAGTATCACGATCCATGAAGAAGCCACGAACACCATTATCAAGCATGAAGAGAGAGAAAAGCCACGAACACCAGTATCGAGGTAACCGTTTGAAGGCCCCTCTTAACCGTTTTGAGGGGGAAATGGGCAGTTCAAGCAAAACGTGGGCATCTACCGAAGACGTGGGGATAGAAGATCGAAGGCATGCCCATCGTCTATAAATAGAAGAAGCAAGCAAAGAGAGAAGCCCTCGACAAAAATTCATATCATCTGACAACTCATACAAAATGATTGCTCAGAGATTTATTGTAGATTAGTATTTAGATTAGTTTAGAATAGGATCTTTTTGTAAGTTGAAGGATTATTTGCATGTAAGATTACTTTCGATTAAATTCAAGTTCTCTTATTTTCTTTTAAGTTTTTTCTTACCAAAGAATAATCGTTTGTAAGTCCACTTTCGATTGAATTCAGTGTACTTATATTTCTGTATTATTCTTGATAGAAAGACACAAAATTCTATTCACTACGATAAAGCCAGTTGTGGTAGTGAACCTAGTCACGAATGTGGGTTAGATCAGCGATTATATGAGTCCGAATCGAGTTGAGTGGCTACGATACATTCTTACCTCCTAGCTTCCTTTCTCTGCCCTCTTGCTTCCCTTTCACTTTCAGCTCCCCTGATAGATAAGATGCTCTGTACAACTCGAAAACTTTTCCCTTGTCTTGGTTTTTATCGATAATGCACATAGAAGAGGTTTCTAGTTATCGAATGTAAAACACAATAGGGATTTTCAATAACCTTAATTAGTAAGCGAAATATGTGGCATGTGTTACCACCCACACTAAAGTTGAACCTCACCCAAGTTGAACCTACAAAATGTACATAGCTTGTCTAAGTTACGGAGTACTTAATTTTCCAAGTAATAACAAGTTTACAAGTCTAAAATATTACTAGCTGATACATAACCCTTTAGCATTTTTGCTCTTTCATATACTGTGTTACCTACACCAGATAGAACGGTTTTGAAATTGCATGCGTATATTTATCGACTAGTTTCTTTAATCCAATTCTCAGCTGCTCTAGCCAAAGCTCTCTTTTTCCCATCATTGGTTTCAACACCCATTCATGATACGTAACGCTAGATCTATACGCCAAGCACTGCATGTTATGTATCGCTATACCACGATTTACCATGCTCCCATGCCAGCAACGGGCCGGGGGACTCTTATGAAGCCTGGCCTTATCCTTGCATTGTATAGCTTATCATAAGTAAATTGGTTACTATCATCTTATCATTAGCAAATTAGTGCTTGAATAGTCCTATTGGAGTGTAAAAATGAGCCCTAGGGATGGCCTAATTCAGGTTACTATCATCTTAAGTGGCCTTTGTAAGAAGTCTCTGGGGTAGAGTACATGTAATTTGATAAAGAAAATTTTCAGAACTGAACCTAACCAGAAATGTGTATCAAGTCAAGGGTGGGGAATAATTCATGGGGGGTGAGTGGTCATGACCCTTTTACCCTTTGTGGTCTCTCATCCTTCTATGACCTATCCTTTTCAACTTTTTTCATGAATTATTGTGGGGAGAATTCAGCTTACATTGTAACTGTGATCAGCTTGCAACCCACTTGACCCGATTAGCGGGCAAATTCTCTGAAATGTTATTTGTTATTGGGTACTCAAATTTTAGAGTCTTAGACCCTAATTGTACTATGAGGTTTCCTATATGTAGGGGTTCGTATCGAGGGCTCTCAAGGATAAGAGACGTATATAGTCGTTGCTCATTGTGTTTTTGCTCTTTAATTCATCATGAGATTTGATCTTCAGCTAATTTTTGCCCGTCATAGAAGCCCTATAAACTGAATTACGTAAAACCCTTGCTTTCTTCAGGCTTTCGGATAGCAATTCAGAATTAGAAGTGACACCATAGGTTTTGCTGTACGTAAGGTGGTCATAATATACAGGCTTCTTAAGCATGCATACTTATGACATCTTCCATTAGCTAGGACCATTACCTAAGCTGCTATAATCAATTACATAAGAATCACTTGCAATAACCCATCTTAAGAAGGCAAAAGTAAAAGGGTTTTGTGGGTTAGAAGCATTTTTTGTATCTTTCTTTCTGTAAGGTAGCTGAAAGAAAGAGGACAATTGAAAAAGAAGATAGGAGAAAGGCAGATGGCCACTCAACACAAACACAGAGTCTGTGATTCTCACAACCTTTCATGTTACCCACATTCACGGCTAGGTTCACTGTTCACAGCTTTATTGTGTGTGGAAATTCTGAATCTTTCTTTCTATGGGGCTAAAAGAAACACATAGAGAAAGTCGCTATAAATACTAGGGTTTTGTAGCCATTGCATAAACCAACAAGCCAACAATACTTACAAGATCGTTTGGAAATATTAATCCATCAGTTGTCCTCTAGAGTTCCTCTGAACACTTCATAGGGATTCTTCTTTGAGGTTTCCCTACCCCTACTGAAGTGTTTGGGGGTACTCTAGTTGCCATCTGATATCATTTAGCAAGTTATCATTCGGAAATATTAATTCATCAATTGTCCCCTAGAGTTCCTCTGAACACTTCATTGGGAATTCTTATTTGAGGAAATCCATACTCCTACTGAAGTATTTGGGGGAACTCTGGTTGCCATCTGATATCATGTAGCAATGGTGGGTCGTTTTTACCTTTGTGGTCCTTGATATGTTTTTACAAGTACTTATCATGAGCATAACATATAGTTAGTTTAATTCTTATTGTTTAGTAGCACTATTTGCAGCTAATTCTTGGTTTTGAGTGACAAAATTCTTAGCTGTGTGAAAATTGAAATTAAAGCTCCGTTTGTTTGGACGTATAATATTTTAGAGGAAGAGGAGAGAGAAAGAGAGCTTACTTGATTAAAATATTTTAGAACCTAAAATATTTTTCATATGCCAACCAAACCAAATACTGAAAAATAAAAGTTTAAAATTCGTTTTCAGAAGAAACATTTTACATCGAAGCTAACGGAGTCTAATCAAATTTCATGTACAAAGGGCTTAGTATCTGCTAGAATGTAGTGCATATGTTGCCCATATATTCAGTTTGGAAAGTGCTGTCACACACTCTCTTATTTATGCATTTCTTATATGCACACCCCTTAAAGGATATTGGAGGGCCATGCTGAGACTTGGGATACAATACAGTCTATTGTGCCTTTCATTCGGGCCCTGCCTAGGCTAAAAAAAAAACATGATTCAAACCATTTATTTTGTTTGTCTCGTCAAGTAGGGAAAGCCTAGACAAAATTAGGTTGCTCATACATCAATGTTAATATGACCAAACATAAAAAAATCTATTCTCAAGTCATACTAGTAGTTAATTTTTCTCATATATAACAATATGAACGAACATGTTTCTTACAAATTTATTCTCAAGTCATACTAGTAGTCAATTTTTCTCATTCATAACAAACGTTTTGTTTTATGTTGCAACAATGTCCACTCAACTTAATATTTAATTTGCAGGCTAAATTTGCTCGTTAAGCCGAATCACATAAACAGTTAGGATCATAGTATTTGGGCTTGGGATAGAGCCCATTTCACAAAGGCAAGCAGCCTACAATGATCCAACTCTCGATCAAAAGCTCTAGATCTTCCCTTAAATCACCTTAGATTCATAACAATGTTGTCGCATGGAAATTCATAACTATTGTAATTAAAACTGCAAAATATCAAGCAAAAGCTACAAATGTTATAAATCCGATGTTGATGTAGTGAATTTATATGCTATTTATTGTGAATTTTCATACAAAAGTTGTGAATTCATGATTTATGTTTTGATTTCATGTGTAAATAATTCTACAAGAATGTTATGAATTTTGATACAGTTCAAAGGGTGCAATATTGTATTGCATATATGCATTTTCCATGCAGTACACATGAGTACGGCCATTCTAATAAGATTAATTGCTTGGAAATCTATTTGCTTGTCAAATAAAGAGGCAGGTCTCCATATGAGAAGATTTAAGGACTGAAATATAGCTTCTTTCTCAAGGCATTCTCTGTCTCCAATTTGTTTACAAGCACGATTCCTTGTGGGTCAATTGGTGCTGTAAGTGATGAAAGAGAAGTGTTTCTGGACCCTAAAGATTCCTGCAGATTGTTCTTGAACTTAGAGACAAAAATTCCAAACCTTGGGGCACTGGAAGGTTTTTTTTTTTTTTTGGTCAAACGGAAATTAGCACTGGAAGGTTTTGCCCTGTCGCTAACTTCGGAGTCCTAGAGTTAGTCGAGATGAGCGCAAACTGGTCCGAACACCCGGTAAAAAAAAACTTAAAGTAAAACTCTTTCAGCTCAGAAATGTTGCTAGGCCTTTTGTGGAAACTATAGTTGGTAAAACACCCATGTTTGGTTCGATAATTGGCTTTCTCAAGGGTTTTTTTTTATTTTTTATTTTTTACCTTCGAATCCTCTTGTTTCCCTATCAAAACAAAAGCGATCTCTGCATTCGTTCATATATATATAATGGGCAATGGATTTGGCCCTTTCCCTCATCCTTCTTTTTTCCCCTGGTGGTTCTAAAAATGACATGGTACATTGGACCTGCTCCCCTTCTAACAAATACAACAATGACAAGGCTGCACCCAAATGGAAAAACATATTACGAGAAGTTTTTGGATGCAAATAGGGTATGGGACACGCGATGCCCGAAGCGCATCCAAGCTGGAATTTGAGAGAGAGAGAGAGAGAGGAGAGAGAGGGTGTTCGGCTAACGAGGAGACGGGGTGTTCGGATCTAGGCTGTCCAAAACACGTTTGGACCGCTCGGATGCGCATAGGGCACCACGTGTCCCATACCCATTTGCACCCAAAAACTTTTCCAAATATTAAACTACCATTACTTTATTACCATTGGTGCTTTAACTTTTTGTCTTTTGTATGTAATTTCTTATCGGTGAGTACAATAACTCATCCTTCAAATATAGGAGCTGGTAGCAAAGGACACCTTCGGTGGTGAAATTTAAAGAATCTATTAAAGAAGTCAATCTCCAAATGCTCATTGGCATCAACTTCTTTGATCAAAGAAGTCAGACTCAGATGTTGCTTTGGCAATGATCAATGGAGACTTCCCCGAGCACCACCCCACAAGGTTCAGATCAAAGAATGCAAGGAGCTTATGGAGGCCACCGGCTGCACATTGAAGCACACACTGTCTGACAAAGGAATGCCTTAGAATAGAGTAGGGGAATCAAAGAAGCTGATTGAAAACAGAAACTAGAATCTCTCGAACGCCACTCTTCTCATGTCCACCTCTTGCAAAGGAATGATATCATCCGGCCGGATCATGTGTGGCACCATCTTTTCTTCTTGTTCAACGCCCATATCTGCTAGACGATCCGCAACTTGGTTGCCATCCCTATTCATTTCAGAACGCAAACATTTGTTGGTCTAAAGCCCAATTACCATTCTCCTATGCCCCCTTCTCCCACAGCTAGGAAAAGGATAGTCAATGGCTGTGCATCATACTTCAAGAGACTAGGACTAGAACGACAATTAGTACTTGGATAAACAAAAGAACGGATTTTCTGCTGCCAGCAAATGTCATAATTTCGTATTTACATAAAAACGACCAGAGAGACTGCAAATCATGTTCAAGAAGTACAAAAATAACATCGTCTGCCATTCATCAAAACAATGTAAGCGCACACATTATAGAATCCACAGAGGTTTCAACACAATTGTCTTATACGTTTTCCACATTATTCAAACCATGCATCAACTATTAGTCAGCAGTCCAACTCTGCTCAACAATCTCCCGGACTCTCCTGTTGTACTCGCGCTTATTCTCGCTAAACATCCGTGCAGCTTCTGAATTGGCAGGGGAGTTAGGGTTTGGGTCACAAAGCAACGACTGCAATACAACACAAAACGCCACCAGTCAAAAAGCTGGAAATCCAGAACAATGCAATGAAGTAGTAACATGGTAAAGATGTTTTCTTTCGTTGAGGAGATCCCTCTTGCTGGAAACTGGTAAGCATAGTTCGCTAAACATATAACTAACGACAAGATTACAAGGTCTCTCTCTTTAAGTAGGATTGCGACAAGATTAGTAAAACCCAGGTTGCCCAAAAAAAGGATGAGCAAAACTCACATACATCCCAAAGACCATTTTGTATTTGTATATGAGAAACACACACAAGCTATGTTTCACATTGCAGGGACCACACTATTTCAGTATTACAGAAATATAGGGACTTAAGACCATTATTTTCTTGGTAGTTCTTGAATCGATTGGAGTGGAATAATGATTCTATTTCTTCGTCTTTGCCAATAAATCTAAATATCGTTCCATTCTTAGTCAGAATTATAATAAGGACTCGGGTTATAAGTACCAGAATTCCATTCTTAGTCACAATTCTTGTTCCAGCACCCAAAAATGTAGTTTTTATCACCAGTTTTCCAGAGCAACTAACATGTAGTACAATTATCTATATAATAACCGAGATCATATATCAATATAGGAAAAGCCACGATTTTCCAGCTGCCTTTCCATAGCTGTTTCTTATCCTTTCTTGTACAACGTACAATTAGTTCAGAATTTACAAATCTACCTCATTCAGAAAGAAGTCAAACAATGCTCCACATTGAAACTCTAGAAATACCTCGGAAGGTGAAATTTATGTGTTACGTACATGGACCGATAAACAGTATAAGCACACATAAAACTCATAATCGAAACCTTAAAATAACAAATACAAATCAAGGACAACTCGTGTCAAGACCTAAGCAAATAATTACATGGAGTTTCCTGCTCAGTTTATTTCCTGGATTAGGATATGCATCTCTACTGCTATGTATTCAGTGGTTATTAATGGGGAAGTTGAGGGCTTCTTCAAAGGGGAAAAGGGGGTAAGGCAAGGAGACCCTATTTCTCCTTATCATTTTTCGTTGGTTATGGAAGGCTTGTATGCTATCTTGCAAAGGAAAATTTCTCAAGGGCAGTTACATTCCATCCCAAATGTAGTGAACTCTCCATTTCCTACTTGGCATTTGCTGACGACTTATTTCTCTTGTCTGGAGCTGATTGCTCCTCTATTGGTATTATCAAGGAAGTCTTGGATGAGTTTTTTCATTCTTCTGGGTTGAAGCCAAATTTACAGAAGAGTCTTATATTCTTTTCTGGTGTTAGTAATGAGGTTAAGGATGACATTCTTCGATTACTTCCCATCCCAGAGGGCTCATTGCCTGTGAAGTATCTTGGAGTGCCTATTATTTCTACTAGATTGAAGTATGAAGACTCTGTGCAAATAAAGGAGAACACCAAGCAAAGAATAGAAAGCTGGACAAATAGATCTCTTTCTTTTGGGGGCAGAGCTTTGCCAATCCAGTCTGTTCTTTTCAGCATGCAAACATATTGGTGCTCATTGTTTGTCCTACCACAGAAAATTGTGGAAGAGGTGGAAGCCACGCTTAGAGCATTTCTTTGGTCTGGGCTTAATCTAAAGAAGACAGGGGCTAAAGTGCAGTGGCTGGATGTTTGTTCTCCAAAATCTGAAGGTGGTTTGGGTTTCAAATCCTTAAAATTGTGGAATAAAGCATCCATGATGAGGCACCTTTGGGCTCTAAGTAAAAAGGAGGACACTCTGTGGGTTCAATGGGTTCATACCTATATTATAAAAGGCGGCAACTTCTGGTACATGCCCATTCCTCATGACTGTTCTTGGACAGTTAGAAAGCTCATGAAGTTAAGAGATTTGGGGCATAAATTTGTAAAGCACACAATAGGCAATGGGAAGGCCACTTTCTTGTGGTTGGCCGATTGGCATCCAAATGGCCCTCTCTACAAACTCTTTGATGACAGAACTTTATCCAGGCTGGGCCCTTCTCTTTATGATAAAGTCAGCTCTGTTATTGCTAACTGTGCTTGGCATTGGCCTAGACCTCGTAATAGGATTATTCAGCAGATTCAAAATTCTATTCCTGACTCTTTCATCCCACATGACGATAGGGAGGATGTGATTACTTGGATCATCTCCCCTACTGGCAGTTATTCATCTAAGCACACTTGGGAAGCTCTGAGAAATAGGAGACCCAAGGTGTGTTGGTCTTCACTTGTTTGGTTCTCAAAAAATGTCCCCAAGTGGGCGGATTGCTTGCTTGAGGAAGCTTGCCATTAAAGATAGACTTAGAAGGTGGGGACTGCCTATTGACCCCCTCTGTAGTCTTTGTTCTCAGCATGATGAATCAGCCAATCATTTATTCTTTCAATGTAATTTCTCAAGACAGGTTTGGCGTTCAGTTCTAAGCCGATTTGAAGTTCACAGAAGGCCAGGAAATCGGGATGACGAACTTATAATGGCTGTGGGTTACTGTAAAGGTAATTCCTTTCGAGCACTCCTCTTCAAGCTGTCTTTAGCTACAGGGGTGTATTACATTTGGCTTGAGAGAAACTCTAGGGTGTTTGGGGGAAGGCCAATGAATTCCGAAGTGATTTTTGCTCGCATAGAAGACAATTTGAGACTTCGGGTCAGCTCCTGGAAACATATCCCTAATTCAACGGAAAACCAAAGATTTTGTCATCTTTGGAATATCTCTCCTCGAATTCTAGGTATTACCACTTGTTAAAAGTGGTTTGATTCTTTTGTAGTTTGTAATAGGTTTTTCTTTGTACAGTTTTTTCCTGTGTAGTGGAGTTATCCCTGTGGTTTTTTGGATGGTTGGTTATAAAATGCATCATTTACCCCCAAAAAAAAAAAAAAAAATTTGAACAAGGGCAACGAATCTAGGAATGATAATATGGGGCAAGGAGGATGTAGACAAGCATGGCTCAGTGGTATTTATTTCAGTGGATCTGTCAAGGATCCAAACAACCTTGAAGGAGATTTTCCAAAGCAAATAATTGAACAAGGGGAACAAATCTAGGAATGATAATATGGGGCAAGGAGGATGTAGACAAGCATGGCCCAGTGGTATTTATTTGAGTGGATCTGTCAAGGATCCAAACAACCTTGAAGGAGATTTTCCAAAGCAATGAAAATTGAGAAAGAAGGGGAAAAATGACAGGAGGCTACCGGTTTTTCAGGACAATCTACCCAATTTTGTGGGTGGAGTCCCAACGTCAGATGACTCAGATCAAGGGCTACTGAAGTTTCATCAACAAGAACAAAACTCTCTTCTAAGGGCTTCAGTAGAAAAGACACAGAAAAGCTCTACAAACACAAGAACTGAAACTAAACGACATGTATAACTATCTCCTTTAAGATGAGCATTAGAACCGCCTGAAGTGTAGCCCAAGACTAAAAGAAAGTCCACTGAGGGCTTGGAAGAGAAGATAGAAGAGAGACCATGGGCTTGGAAGATGAGCTTTATAACCACCTAAAGAGTAGCCCGGCCCAAAAAGAAAGTGTACCAGTGGAAAAATTTGTCAAACACTGTCAATGACACAACACTACTATGGACTTGAGACTTCTACATGTTGAGGGCGAATGAAATCAAGAAGTTCACACTCAAAACACAATTTTAGGAAAATATCCATTCAATACTATAATTCAATACTGTGTTAACCATTGCCAATAGGGGAAAAACAAAAATGTGCTTCCTATCCTACTCCCCATCAGCTCAATATGGGGCAGAAGAAAAACAGTGCCCAAAAGAAAGGCTAATAACAAATCATGTGGTCATTAATAACCGAATCACACTTGACAGTCCTAAATGCAACATGCTTACAAAGCAATAAGTGGTATATAATCCCAAACCTGGATGGAGGTAAGTATAGCAGCCACATCATAGATAGGACTCCACTGATTTTGTAGAATATCCAAACAAATGCTTCCATCTGCATAAACTGCCAAAGTTGAAGGAAAAGCAATAACTTAGAGAAGGCAGGGGCCGAAAAATTCAATATGATGCTTCATGATCAGAAATATTCTATGCAGAAAATATGGATGAGAACAAAAAATGATTGTTAAGAAAAAACAGGAATAACACAGCATGATAATGACAGCAGGAAGGAAAAAAACTTGACTCCAGCACGTCAGCAACAATAACTCATATTGTCTGTCCATCGCCCTTAGACAAGTACAAGAGAGTTGGCTAATGCCTTATGAACCAGATAGTACGTTCTCCTGTTAATCTCCCAAATTCCAAAGTGGGGATCAAAAAGGCAAGGACCCATTGACACATCAGTACCATGATTTCAGAGGCCAACCAAGCTGACAGCACAGAATCCAATAATCAATGATGGAATGCATGTAGTCTTTTAAAAGGGTGTTTGACGAAAGCAACATTGTGAACTAAATAATAAACACACCCTGAGAATGCAGTTTTCAATACTGTACTGTGTACATACCCATAGACATCAAAGTTGACAAGAATAAAGGTCGAGAAATGTTAGAAAACTGAAATGTTAAAGCAGTAAATGCCAAAATGCAGCAAGTACAATTTCAAATTCACTTCAGGAATAGGAAATCTGAATTGAAGAAGGGATGGTTCATGCTCCAAACTTACTATTTGGATGGAACATTCGAGAAACAAAGCGCACAGTTGGTGGCTTATTTGGATAATCCTCTGAAAATTGGAGTGTCAATTTAAACGTACCTGGTGTAAGAAAAAGTATCACAGAACTCATTAATACAGAAGTTAAAAGGTTCACAAGAATAATATCAAACTTAACAACAATAAGCCTCATTATAACCTGGAACAATGTAGTACACAGGATTGAGGACGATATTCAGAAACAAACACATCTATCATTGGTTTTGTGGAACAAAAGACATTAAAACCAAATTTGAGTAAATTTCAACTAATTAAGTTGATCTTTGTTCCCCTACTTAACTGACCTACTGTAACTGCCACTAATTTACTAGTGATGATGTCAAAAACAAGATGGGGTCCACGGAAATCCTGCCAAACAACTATTTTGCCAAAGGATTAAATATACTACATTAGTGCTTGTTGAGCACAGAATGCTTTATTCTGGAACAGTAAAATATAAAATTCTGTAATAAGGGAAATCAGCCAATAGATTTAATCTAACATATCAGGTAAATCACCCATTTTATGAAATTGAGAAAATGACAGCACAGTAGTCCACTTCAATCAATCTATACAATCAATTGGTGAATGAACATGCTAAAATAGTAGAAACTATAGGAGAATTTGTGTTTGATGAATTACTTCCCTATACTGTAAAAACTATACTGTCACCAGGCCTTCCATAGTTCCATATGACTTCCATGATTCAATTAAAAATCACCACTTTCTAATCAAGATGTTAATGAAAAAACAATAACAAATCTGTAACGATGCATGTAAATGTATGTCCTTTACTCCTTTCAATAACACAAAGGAATGACTTTACCTCCATCCCACGGGGTATCATCAGGACTGCAATCAAAAAATAAAAGCACATTAGTAAATGTGTTAAGATGTAAATCCTATAGCATACAAATACAAATGTCCTCAATACTCAAAAACAGAATTTCATGTCCATATAACCAACCCGAATATGACGGCATTCCAAAGCATTATATTGTTGTCTTGAGGAGCACCACTGATACCTGCAGGAGGGTCCTGTTGCAACCTCTTAAAATCCCTCATCAGCCTCTTCCTTGCAGGGGTCGACATCCTCACCGCCTATTCATTGGATGATATATCAAATCAAATGAAATCAAACCTAACTAAAACCAATCATTTTATCACAATCCCAAGCATGCACATAATGAGTATGACGTGAATTAAACAACAAATAGTTCATAAACAAAAATTCTATTGTGTTTATCCAGCAAATGCTAGCAAACAAGTCTTATCAAACCTGAAAAAAATGAAAACACTAAAATGCAGTCATGAATATCAATCAGCACAACAAATTGATCAAACGATAGGACTCAAAATTAACAACTGCCCATAAGTGCTGTCACAAGCAAGTTAAATACGTACTCCCTCCATCCCCATTCTTTAGTCCCAATTACCACTTTTTGCTGTCCCAAAATTTTTGTCCCGCTTTAGAACTAAATAGCTAGAAGTCAAGGAATTTTCCATTTTACCCTTCCTATTAATGTTGCATCAATTTTATTACTCCTAAAAAGATTCAAGGTTAAATTGGAAAATCAAGTGATCAAACATGCAATTATTATGTCTCCTTATTAAGTTAGAATCCCGACAAGGGACTAAAGAATGGGGACGGAGGGAGTAACAAAACTCGAAAATTTCTTGTCAAAGAGCTCCACAACAATGTACATTGATTACTCAAGTTGATAACTTATAATATTTCGGTCTAATTAAACTATGATCCATACTTCATTCAGAAACAACAGTAAGTTGATAAGGAAAGAGACCCAGGATGTAAGTTTAGAGTCAAATCACATCTGCAGATCGGTCACATCACAACAAAACACTTGATCCACCACTAAATACCATTTCTTACTGAACGAATGAGTCAACTTACTATTCCTATCTAAAATAGGATTTGCACTTGTCAAGCACTACTCCAACAAGGTCTTTCAATATATAAGCAGATTCCCTAGGTACAATTTAGAACATAGTTCATTCAACTAAATCCACATTTCCCGCGATTTACAAGCAACGAGGAGTTGACGAGGAATTTGTTTTGGAGACATGTATAAAGACCAAGCAAAATAGTTAAAAACTGCCCACTCATCTTCCCATCACTCACCAACAAACCCCGGATCCACCACTAAATACCATTTCCGATCTGGCAGAGAAGTCAACTAAGAATTCATAGACAGAATAAGAGCATCCACAATGTAATAATCAAAATTAAAAGATTGTTAAAGTTAGCGATGTGTGCTAAAAAAGGTGCTCACATTGTAATAATCAAAGTTAGCAACCTTCTAACCAATAATCAAATTTGAGCATTTGAATAATCAAAAGTAACAATGTGGGACTTCACATTGCTAACTTTAGCAACCCTCTAAATGAATACTCAAAAGCTGACATGGCAAGTTTTGATTATTCACTTTTGATTATTACATTGCGGATGCTCTAAGGGTCAGCACTTATCAATTACACCTCAATTAAGGTCTTTAGGTACATAGGTAGATTCATCCAATAAAACAACTAAAAAGAATCCCATCATCTTCATATCACTCCCCAGCTAATCACATATTACTTCCCTTGCTGAATAGAAGAGGAAGCTTCAGCCCTTCTCCCTTCTTTTCACCATTACTCATCATTTCCAATCTAATAGTGATGTTGACTAACAATTCACAGTTAATAAGGGTTAGCACTTATTAGCACTCCTCAATTACTCCTCAATTACACCTCAATTAAGGTCTTTGGGGCAAATAGGTAGATTCATCTAATCAAACAATTCAAAAAATACCCTCATCTTCCAATCACTCACCAACAAATCACACATCCACCATCAAGTACCATTTCCAAGCTAAAAGAGATGTCAACAAAAACTCCATAGCTAGAGTTAGGGTTTGCGATCACCAAAAGCATGACTAAAAAGGTCTTCAGGCGCATAGGTAGATTCATCTAATGAAACTATCAAATAAACTCCCGCACATAACAAAATCACTCACCAACAATCACAAATCCACCATTAAGTAACATTTCCAAGTTCAAAGAGAAGTCAATTAGAATTCATGGTTAAATAAAATTATGATTAGCAATCATCAAACGCAGAACTAACTCAAGGTCTTTAGGAAAATAGGTAGATTCATCCAATCAAACAATTAAAAAAATACCCCTCATCTTCCAATCACTTACTAACAAATAACAGATCCACCATGTAGCACAATTTCCAGGTAAAAAGAGATATCAACTATAACTCCATATAGCTAGAATTAGGGGTTGCAATCCTCAAAAGCATGAAAAAATTAAGGTCTTTAGGCACATAGGTAGATTAATCCAATCAAACAATTAAAAAGTACCACCAGCAAACTACAGATCCACCATTAAGTACCATTACCAAGCTTAAAAATTATGTCAACCAAAAATTCAAAGCTAAAATTAGGGGTTTTTTACTGGTACAAAAAAATACCGTTTGCAATCACCAAAAGCACGACTTAATGAAGGTCTTTAGGCACATAGGTAGATTCATCGAGTCAAACAATAAAAAACTACCCCCATCTCCCTATGATTGAAGAATAAATCACAGATCCACAATTAACTACCGTTTCCAAGCCGAAAGGGACGTCAACTAAAACTCCATAGCTAAAAATTAGGGTTTCTGTTGGTACAAAAAAATTAGGGTTTGCAATCACCAAAAGCACGAATTAATTAAGGTCTTTAGGCACCTAAGTAGATTCATCGAATCAAACAATTAAAAAGTAACCAAATTTATATCACAGATCCACAATTAAGTAACCATTTCCAAGCAAAAAGAGATGTCAACCAAAACTCCGAGGCCAAAATTAGGGTTTGCAATCGTCAATAAGCACGGCTTTATTAAGGTCTTCAGATACATAGGTAGATTCATCCAATCAAACTAGAACAAATCAATACGGTTTTTAAAGGAAATAGAAAGTTTTTAACAAACGAAGAATTCTCTCACCTTTCCGAGCAAAACGCGGCGAGTACAGGTGACTCTCTGCTTGATGTTCTCTGACTCAGACGATCGGATCGGTTGATCAGATGTGCAGGAGACAGGTGAGATCAGAGAGAGAGAGAGAAAGAGATTCTCAATCAGGAAAGAAATTGTTGGAGAGAGAGAGATATTTGAGGTCGGGGGTCCCCAACACGGTGGCTGTACAACTAGGGTATTTTGTACTGTTTGTTTTCTAGTATTCTATTCCTGTGGCTGCTTCTGCCAAGTTGCCAGTGACACGACATCGTCGGATATACGTATATATATCGCGTATGTCTCTGTACTTTTTTTTTTTATCATCAAAATGGTAGAAGTGGGCGACCGGCGTAGCAACCCCTTGGGCGTGACCATAGGGACTTCCAACCCGCTGTAGAATGTTCAGTTCGAGTCATAGTTACTATCCGTGAGAACAGGCCGTTGCCACAGCACCACCTAGGCGCATAGCTGGCTTCACGGAGTCGGAGATGATACCAAAGCACGGGCAGTGGTACCGAGTAGCTCGTCGTGACATGAACGGTTTAAATCTAATCAGATTAAATAAAAATTTAAATTATCAATTGTCGAGATGAACGGTCGGATCGACCCCTTGTTACCGCTATCAAGCGGATGATCTCGGATCCAAATTTCCTTAATCTCCCTTGAGGTTTCTGAAAAAAACATAGATTTCCCCTAAAGTTTCTGAAATGACACTAACCTGTTTTGTTTTTTAAACTATTGTTCAGATTCTCCCATACTGTTAAAACCACACTAACCCCGTTTATTTTTATTAGTAATTAACTGAAATGCCTTGAATATTATTATTAGTACTAATAAACAATCAAGTCTTGTTCTCTCTTTTTTTTTACCTTCAATTGAAGTTTTAAATAAGTACTTATTTTTTAAATTAAAAATAATGTATTATGAGAGAATAATATGTCTTATAATGAAAAAATAAATACTTGAAAAATAAAAACCATAGCGGAATTTCACATTTTAAAATAAGGACCTATTTTCAAGCTTCAAAATAAAGGGTTTACGAAAATAATTTTTTTTTGCAGGATTTGAGAAATCTCGATAAAATTAGACCCGTATTGCATTTTTTTTCCAGTAAAACTTTTATTTTTAAGCTTGAAAATTGCAAATAAGTATTTATTTTTTAAGGGAGTAAACCGGAACGGCATCATAATCATATTAATTTGTTATTAGAAATAGTATTAAGGTGAATCAAAATATTCTTAGGCCCCGTTTCCACTAACAAAAAATACTAAAAATTAACGTATTTTACCATTTCGTTTTCACTAATAAAAAAGTTTCAGCATTTTATCATATCATTTTCATTAACAAAAAAGTTATCAACAAACACCGTTCTTGGTACAGTAACTCTACTTATAAACCATTAATAACTTATTCATTATCAGAAACAACTTTATATTTCTCAATAACTTATTCACTACCGAAAACACCCCTAATTAATTTTATTTCTCACTTCAAGTTTTGCAATTATATACAACTATATTAAAGATATCAAAATACAAATTAGAATAAATTTAAAAACAGTACTGAGATAGAATCATAGAAATTAGTACGCAAAGTTCCAACAGAGAAAACGGTACGCAAGCTCTTATTTATAACTTTGTGAAATTATACAATAGTCCGAGAGTGCCATCACGTGGTACTCCAGACTATTTATAATCACACACATTCTTGTGGGGCCTACCACTAAGTGTATAGGCCCCACAGGAATGTGTGGCCAGAAATAGGGCTGTAAAACTTGAGCTCGGCTCAAGCCTTTTACTAAATGAACCTCTTTAATCTAGTTAGGTCATCCTTAACGAGCCGAGTTTTTTTAGAACGAATCAAGCTAGTAAATAAGCCGAAAACTCGAGTTCGAACTTAGTTCTTTTACTATATACGATTCGAGCCTTAACGAACTAATCCGGCAAGCTGCTACCTATTCGAAATACCATGTGACGGTACTCTCGGATAAGGGTGTGCACGGGTCGGGCAGATCGGGTTTGACCCCGAAGCTAACCCGACCTTGTCGGGTAACAATATTTTATGCCTACAAACCTAACCGAACAAGGGTAAGACCGTAAGAACAGTCTGCGAGACCGATTCTTTGCATTGGGTCGGTCGAGTCCGACTCCACAGGTAAAGAACGCACCAACCCGAACCCTGAACCGAAAATTGTTTTGTAACAGAAAGTGAACACGCACCCGTCCGAACTACGGCCTTATTCTTCTAAATAAGCCATTGGCTTTTCCGCAAAAAATGAGCCAAACAAACCCACAAAAAAACAAAAATAAGCCAATTGTTTCGTCTTTATTAAAAAAAAAATGGATTTCGGTAAAAAAAATTTACTTTTTAGATTCCTCTCGTCGTGAAGATGCATTAATCCCCAAAAAATTGACAATAAGCCAAGTGATGTGAAAAAAATTTAAATAAGGATAAAAAATAAGCCAAAGTGGCTTGTTTGTCCGAACACCCCAGTACATGTTCTACCCTGCCTGATATCCTTCAGATCAGGGCGGGTTGGTTGGGTTGCGGATTTTTTTCACACCTCTACTCTCGGACCATCGAATAATTACGCGATAACTTTGCATAAGACGCATTGTAAAGCTGGAGGATCGAAAAGTCGAGCCCTCTTGTCTCTTTGTTATCCACACACACGCACAGGCGAAACAGAATTGAAGATTGTAATCATCCTCTTCCTATTTTCTCTCTCCCAATATGGATCATTCTCTTTGTATTTGTTTCGTTTCTTTGATTGCCAGACTCTCTGTACGTGTGAATGAATGAATTCGTAGAGAAATGTGGTCGTCGTCGATTTGGTTCTCCGCTGGAGTTTTTGTGCCTCAATGGAGACTCAATACAACCTTCCGTTTCTGGGTTTTTCTCCATTCCAAGAGATATACTAGTAGTATTAGATTTGTCCCTTCGCCTATCTCTTCTTCCTTAACCAATGATTCTTCGCCGCTGCCGCCCAACAAAATCCAGGCATCTCTCTCTCTCTCTCAACACACACACGCACATACATATAGATAGATAGACTAGACGCTTTGAATTGGGAATTTCAATTCTTTCACAGGTTTGTGGAGATTAATCAGTTTTGGTTTTCTTCTTGGCAGTTTCTTTACATAGTTATAGAAGTAGTTTAGCCGGGGGGGGGGTTGGGTCGGGGTTGTGAAGCTGTGATTTTAGCCTCAAAACTGACGGTCACAGCAAAAATTGTGTTCCATTTATAATATTATCATCGACCTTGGGTTTGGCCCAATGGTTGTGTACTGCTCTTTAGCAGCAGTTGGATTCCTATGGATAGCAGGTTGGCCTACGTAGTAATCTAATAAACACTATCATCCTAGGTCTGGCAGAAAAAATTATAATATTAGCAATTGATTATTGATAATAGGTAATAAACTAGACGCTTTGGCACACGCGATACATGTGCCAATCGTATTACGCGAAGAAAGAGAATGAAAAATGTTCCTTTGAGATAAATCTCTAATGAAATCTGAGATGTGAAAGTAGAAGTGGTGATTTTTGTTTTCTTCTTGGTAGTTTCTTTAGCTAGTTCAAGGGGAAGTTTTGGAAAATTGATGTTCATGTCTAAATGTGTGTTCCCTTTATAGTAGTAATAGTGTAACAGATAGATATATCACTTTGCGCTACGTTTATACTTTTTTGAAAGGAAATGACACTAGTGTATGCTTATTTTATTATTCTTGACAGATGGGGTATGATCCCTCAGAAGACCTCTTTGGACTTGCAGTCGATCTCCAGCCTAGGTTTAAGCTCTTTCTCTCCATTGTCAGCTCCCTTTCCTACAAACATAGAACGTTTCTATATGTAAACTTTCTTATATGCATCTATACTATTAAAGTGTCCCCCTCTCAACAGCCTAAGCTTTTTAATATTATCCTTTTTTGTTATTGACTACCAAATCACTTAAAAGCTTTCAGCGGTTAGAGAAAGGGGTAACTTCCATATTCTTATCGTCAATGACCCCTTTCATGGATCTTCTTCATAAGCGGGCAACAGACGTGCTAGTTGTATTGTATTAGGCAGATGGTGAGATTTGAATGTAGTGTATATATATTGGATTTGATACTTTTAAAATAAAATAAAAAATCTATTGAATTTGATACAAAGTTGTATTGTTGCTAATCAATGCATCAATATACATTCTAAGCTCTTAGAGTGAAGGGCCTCTTTAGTATTATATTCTCTTTATTAGAAACCTCATTATAAAGAAAGGAGGATTTGATTTGCTACTATTAGTTATCCATTTTAACTAACAATCTCAACCAACCAATTTGTCGAATTCCAATTAGATTATACACCAACTTAACTGTACTAAACGGTGTGTGACTATGCAAGTTATCACGGGTGATTTAGCAATCAAAGCATATGACACAAGGATATATGTGGAAATCCCATTGGGGGAAAAAGACACAAGAGAAGCAAAAAATTCCTGAAGCTCCTTGCCAAATTTTCGTGAAGCATTTCTAGTGCTTGAATCTTCATGATTTGAATTCTTGAATCCCGGTATAGAATCTTCCGAGATCAATCTCCAACGCATTTGATTGCTATCAAAGGTCTTCAAGGTGTAGAAATATGGTATCAACCTTAAGAGAGAATTTCCAAGCTCATAGATCCCATGCATCTCATCAAATCTCTCATGGAAATGAAGTATAAGCTTCTCAAGTCCAAATTGAGCCTTGAATTGCAAATTATAAATCTGGCAGCATCTCTGTTTCATTGCTTCCCATTTGGAACAACAATGCTCGTTTTTAGGTGTTGTAGGACTGTTTCTTTACATTGAATATTCTAATTAAGTAGTGACGACAGCTAGTAAGCTGTAGTGGCACGCTGCTCGTATTGTACTGCTCATCATATGTAAAACAGAGGGGTGATTTGTAGTATCTTCTTGATTTCAGGAATCTTTCTGCTGATTTACCAAAACCTAAATCCTGGTTTGGTCCAAATGGCCAGTATATCAGAGAGTTACCTTGCCCAAGTTGCAGGGGAAGGGGCTATACTCAATGTACAGAATGCGGAATAGAGAGACCTAGACTAGATTGTTCACATTGTAATGGAAAGGTAAATGTTCTTGCACATAACATATTTTGAATTGGATACAAGTATCCCTGGTAATTGATAGGCACGGGATTGTGTGGGCACTTTGCTTTCTGTGGTTTTTACATAGTAATGTTGGTAATTGTGGTCTTACTAAAACATCACTCTTTGTGTAATGGTTTTTATAGGTTTGAAAAACTGCACTTAGTTTTGGTGCTCCAATTCTTTGACAGGGCGGAAAGACTTGTCATAGGTGCTTGGGAGAACATGTCATATGGGAAGAGTCAATTGATGAACAGCCATGGGAGAAAGCCCGTTCTGTGTAATTCTTTTCTTCTTGTTTCTCATACCTTTGTTTACGTAATGCAATATGCTATTAATTTACTGAACAGAAAATATGGTTTAAAGTGGTTTTATTAGGTTATGTGAGATATTGAGTTGGATTCTCTCTTCTTCTTTTTTTCAAAAGAAAAACAAGTTGTGACCGTCCATGTTGATAAATAATATAAACCAGCTCATATTTTCAGTTTGTGACAAAAAAAACCCGCCCTCTTCATTTACTATGCAATACTGTACTTATTACGTACAGAACCTATTTCTGGTTGGATTAAGTTTTACGTATGTTTCTTTGCTTGACCTTGCCATTTGCTTTTAGTATTTGTCGATAGAAGTTCATTTTAACATCTACTCCTTTTCAGCTCACCATTTAAAGTAAAGGAAGATGATGAAGTTGACAATTTAGACCTAAAGTTGGATGTGAAGCGGAAATCTAAGCGTGTCTACCAGTCTCCACCCCCTGAAGTTGGTTTAAAGATCAGCAGATCTTTAAAGGTTTGTTTTCGCCCCATTTTGTATGTGCATGAAACTGTTGCTATTGGACCGTTCATTGCTTACTTCTAGTTTCGTTTGCTAACTATAGTCTGCACAGTGACTATAGTTTTGTCTTTGTATCTGTTATTTTTATGGTGCTAGTTTTTGTGGATAGATACATTGATTAGGTCATGAATCTAAGCTTCCTTGTTTAGTTGGATGGTTTCAGAGCCTCAATGCCAAAACTGGACTATTTAGTAATAGAATGAAGATCATCCATCGGGATCCAATGCTTCACGCTCAAAGAACGGCTGCCATTAAGGTCTGAAATATGTTATCAGTTTTTTTTTTACATCTGAACTATGAAGTATGTATTTATTGTTATGTTATACTACAATAATGGCTTATGCATGTATTTTGTACCTTTAATGACTGGGTTTTATAGTAAGATGGCAATTCCAAAAGTACTTTGATGACTAGGTTTTATAGTAGGAATGCTAAGTACAAAGAAAATATATCCCGAAAAGGTAAATCAGTGGTAGAGATGCACTTCAAAGTAAATCTGTATCGTTAATTTTCCTTTTCAGGGTACATTTTCTTCATACTTAGAATTTCTCTTTATAGTAAGATGGCAATTCCAAAAGTAGTGCTTCAGTATACCTTAGTTTTGTTTTGGGCAGAACTTTATGTTTTTGACGGAGTAATGTGCAAAAGTGTAATGTTCTGTTGTGGAATTTAGAAAAATCGATGGCATGCAATTAAAGACTGCATGAAGCACACCTCTGCTTGGCTATTCACGGTTAAATCAATTTACCTACTCAGAATAGCTTTGAAAAAGAGGCTTAGATTTGATATATCTTTAACGCAGAAAGCAAAACGGACCGAGGAGGCAAGGAAACAAGCATCTGAATCTATGAAAGCTTTCTTCCGTGTTCCAGAAAACCGCCACAGGAGAAGTGTTGCCATGAAAGGTCTGCTCAAGCACTGTATGCCTTTTTTCTGCATTATTTGTATGGACTGTTTTGTTAGAATTTTGTACAGTGCAAGGATTAGAAACCAATATGGAGAATCTGGAATCACCATAGCTCCGTGCCCTGTTTGATGTTGGTAGGGGGTTAATACTGAGTATATCACTTTGGTCACATACTCACATTACAGGGATATGATCCAATTTACGTGTTAACCCCACGCTCTCCCTAACTCTTTGTTCGGTTGTGCGGGGGGGAAGGAAAGTAGGACAATAATTTTCCTTGATTGGTTAGAAAGAAAATAGGAAACAGAAGAATAACAAGGAAAGATAAAGGAAGGAAATGAAAATAAATTTGCACATAGTTTTTAATGGAAAATAAATTTGCACTCTCTTTCTTTCCTTAAGTTCCAAACACATCCTTCATCGAGATTGCCGATGCTTCTAAATTTGCTAGCTCGTAAATTTCATGCTTGGAATAGTATTGGGTAGAAAATGAATACTCTATTTCACCATGAATATGGAAATGAGTTGAATGCTGCCGAACTTTTGATAGAGCTACTATAGGTGACTTATGGATCAACAGCAGAAAAATAAAATAAATAAATGAAGGAAAACGAGAACCATAGGTAGCTTGACTGTTGGTAGGCAGAGCATGTGTCTGAACTTTTCTTAATTTTGTGCTGACTTGCCTGAGATGTTCTTTTGATGGTTAGAATGTTAAACCTTTTTATCTTATTAGAATACAAGTTTTGGTCAATCTTGAAATCCATTGTGTTTTTGCAGGAGTGAAATATTATTGCTCAAACTGTGGACGAGAAGGGCATAGAAGGCACTACTGCCCTGAACTTCAAGACAAGATAGACAGACGCTTCATCTGCCAATTATGTGGTGAAAAGGGGCATAATAGAAGAACCTGTAGTAAGTCAAAATCAGCTGAATCAAAAACTAAAGTTCCCAGGAATAATTTTTGCAGCACATGCGGTCAAAGCAGGCATAATCGCAGGACGTGCCCACTATCCACCGGGCAAAAAGCATATGTTGCTGATACAATGAAAGTTGTTGATTCTCCTAAAAGTCGCATTTACACTTGCCGTATGTGCCTAGGAAAAGGGCACAACACAAGGACATGCCCTAGTAGAAGCAACCCATTGATTGAGAAATCTGAAACTTAGTTGTTACCCAGTGGTTGCTTTCATCTTTGTTGTCAAGTCACAGCAAACCTGCAAGCCTGGTTGTGGGTTTTAGCCGGTTGAGATGGACCGACAAGTTTGACATGGCAAGTATGTACTAATTGGAATGATCCGACTGGGATGATTGTTAATGTTTGCTGAGTGTATATTGTATCGTGGAAAGAAGCAAGACTATCATAATCCATTTAGCCTTGTAAACAAGGTTTCTTTCTAGAGCTGCCAAAAAACAAATTTTATTGAGATAGGTTAGCCAATGTTTCTCCTTTGTGTATACTAGGTATGTAATTGTAGAATAAAACCCTGTGATGTCTACCATCTGCGTTGAGCCTTTTGTATTTACTCTCTGATACACCGGATCAAATGGTAAATACACAAGAGTCAAATCAAATGGTCATACTTTATTTATATTCTTAATGCAAATCTACGGATTCCCAAAAGCTGAAATATGGAATAAAGTATGTTGTAAAGAAGCTAGTGTTCTCCTTGAAAATGAGCAAAACTAACAGAGGATCACTAGCAGGTTGTGCAGTTTGGTTGCAGGCGTATATCTTGAGTTGATTAAGTTCCAACTCATGATATATGCCAAACTAAACTAGGTTCCAATTCGTTTATCACACAAAAAACTGGTTGATAGTTTGTGACGGTTGAATCCAAGCCCAAAAATGACCACATTTTGCCCAAATAAAGCCTATTTCCAGCATTTTTGTGAAGGCATATATCATGAGTTGACTAAGAAGTAACACCAAGTTGTTGGGCCTACAAATATACGGACAAGCTTACCTGATTGTATTAGAACTGAAGCACGACAAACATCTATGAATCTTTTCCCCTCAATCTTTCTTTTAAATTGCTTTTGTAGGACCACTGCAGATCTGTACCTCTGTAGTAGGACTGCAAATGTCTCCCTTGTTTTTTCACCCCAGACAACTGCAGCAATATACATTTAGGAAAGGCCCATTGTAATATTGGTAAAGATTTGTTTTCATTTCCTCATAGAAGGTAGTTGGAAAATGCACAAACTATAAACCAATGCTGGCTTGCGTGATAGAAGGGTGGAAATCCCTCTCCTCAGTTCCTTAAGGTAACAGCAAGCTTGGTGTCCCCTATAACTGCTTCGAACGCACAAGATGCCATGTAGCGTACGGTTTCTTGTATCCTCCAGCACACCTATCTGTACAGATGGTCATTTGGAGACTTGATATATCATTTTTATAAAATCTTAATACATGCTTCTGTTATAAGTTGGCCGCTCTGACATTCAACCAGCATTTTGAAGTTTGACTTGTATCATTATGGGAGGGCTGCCCACTTCTTGACACTTCCCTCAGGTACTGAACGATTTGCTATTTAGAGTGATGCTTCACATTGGGGATGGGATAGGTATTGTGAGGCCCCAAGTCCCACATGGTGGGCAAGGAAAATTGAGGGGAACTCGTCAAGCTACTATATAACTCGAGGTTAACTTTTTGAGCCATGTGGTTACGTTAAGGGTCAGCTGGCGTGGGTTGTTACACTTTTGTAGTTGAGGTTTACTTTAATATTTTCTTGTCTTAATTGAATAAAGAGATTGAGTACTCATCTTACCTGGCCAGTGCGGAAAAACAATTTTGTATAGCCAACTTGATACATCTCCAGCAGAATATTGAATTGATGAAGAATTGCAACTGAAACACTCAGTGGATCTTGCGACGCAACATTGTCCAGTAGAAGAAAACCATATCTAATGCAGGATCAAAATTAAAGGGGGCATTATAAGAAAATGAACTAAAAGGAAAATCACAATCTTGAGATACTGCTACGCATTTCCTTACAAGTCAACACAACAGAAAAACGAAAATAAGCCATATATTTACCTTTTGGCGAACTTTTGATGAGACGTCCTAGTAGGAAAGCCAGATCTAGATATCCATACAACTTATAGGACCCCAGAGCATCTAAGCTGTTGCAGTACAAGTCCTTGCTCATACATACCAGGCGACTGCCTGTTATTGGGCAACGTATGAAATGCAGTGTGGTACTCTCTAAGTGGTGCATTAATTGGAATAATTAGCCCTAAATATCAGGAAACAAATGCATCCAACTTAAAGAAGCTAACTCAAACTAAAGGAAATTCTATCTGATATCACAACATACAAACTTCAAACCACGACGCTCAAGTACCTAAGAAAATGCAGTTATAATATCATGTTATACTAGCTCATCATTTGTATAAGAAACAAATACATGTGCATATGTTGAAAACAAAGAGTCAATCTACGCACAAGAGTACCATCTGAGACACAAATTTGACAATTGTTCATTTCAAGGCCCTAACATTTGAAGCCTCCAATTCTTATGCAGATAAAATACAATATAATTCACATTCTGAAGAGAAATATTCCCCCATTTGGTAATATACATCTGGGAACAAAAAATAAGACTAGTCATATTGTCATAGAGCAGATGACCTGGTACATTGAAGGCTAACACAAGACGGGAGGTGTAAGGACTACTCATGCATTAAAGGGTAATACAAGACGGGAGGTGTAAACCAAAGTCGCTCATTGCCTGTATTACATGCAGTATATATAGTGTGAGTGAACCCTCAGCCCAATATATTTGGATGGAAAACTAAACACAACAATATTCACAGAAGGATTCTCAGGCATATAATCTAAAAGCATGAGTAATGCCAATTACCTGAATTGTACTTGTAATGAAAATGTAACGGTGAAATCCTACATAAATCATAGATACTACATGCATGATAGCTTACATGCACTTGTGTATATGGTGCTCTTTTCTCCTACATTAGAAGTCATCCATTGCACACTGAATTGGACACGTGCATATGATGTATCTTTTCCCAGAAATGTTCATTTTCATTTCGTGAGATGCATTGAAAGTCAACTGGCGAGTTTCTAAGAAGTGATGTGTAAGTGTTTGAATAACACATACTTTTGAATTTTCCCAAGTTAATGAAGTGTCACGCACATTTCTAATTTTGAGAAGTGACAATCTCCACTATTTAATTGACAAGGAAATGGCTGCTCCCAAAAGTATCTGGGCACTTACCCTCTGATTTTTACCGATATATATTGAGCCAAGTAATAACTCACTTCTTGCCTAATTCAGTAATCTCCGAACAATATTAATCTAATCTAACAGAATAAACTGTACTCTATGGTAAAGCTCTAAAGAGCAGCACATAATCTAACATAATAAACTGACTCTCTCTTTCCCCTCCTCTCCTCTCTCCCCCGTTCGCCTTCCCCCTTCCTCACCGATCTATGCCCCTACCTTCATCTACATCCCTTCAACCCCATCTCAACAGGCATAGATCCGACGAGTTGGGAAAATGGAGCGGCACATAATCTGTGAGATGGGAAGATATGTTTTCTCTATCTTTTCTCCTCCCTTCATGGAGGCTTATGTTTTCCTACCCGTCTAGGGAAGAAGCCTGATCTTGCACCCATGGCAGCAGATCTGATCATGCAGGAGTGGTGGTTTTATCTTTCTTTTCATACCTTCAATTTCGTGGCAACACTAAGCTTTTGGGAGTTTGCTCCCCCTGATTTATGCAGTGCACCAACAACAGGCTTCTCGGATTGAGCAAGCAAGTTAGATGCAAATATTTGAGGAAGGTGGCATGTGCTAGATGACAAAAGTAGAATGGAATCCAAGTGTAATAAGTCCCGATTTTTCTCCAGAAAACCAATTGTGTCATACATCACCTGCAAGGAGTAAGATGCAACAAATCAATGTATCAGACAGCAAGAACTTAAAGATGACCAGAAAAAGATTTTCAATTCATTCTACCAAGGAGAAAGGTAATCCTGCATAACTCTTTTGTCTACGGCAAATACAATACACATAACAAGGGAACCAACAATCAAGGAATTCTCTATTGTAACTTGTAAGTACCTCCCCTGCATAATGGCAAATGGTAAAAGCTTTTCTCCGTTCTCTAAAATAAGAATTTGAATTCAGATGCTGCTTAAGCTTGTTGGCAAATGTCAAATCTGTACCATTTGGGAAGGTGGACTCCTCATCCAATAGAGACAATAACCCCAATGGTTTCTGTATCCAAGAAAAAGGTCAGAGAACATGCACTACTATATAATTTCATCTTGCAATATGAGTCAGGAGATACCATTAGATTTATACTTCCTAACAAAAGCACAGGAAACTTGATTCTCGTTACAACCAATTCGCCACCTCATCTTCTTACAAATAGATATCTTACTATCTTAGAGTTAAGAGAGGGAGAGAGGGATATCTTAGAGTAAGAGAGGGTCTTACAAACTAGCAACCAAAATTTTATGCAATGCTATATCGTAAATAACATTTCGTGTACCTATAATAATGTATATACCGTCACATGAGCTTCATCTTTTGGGGTACATTGTTAGATCAATATGCTACCACACAACTGTGACCATACCATCAAAAAAGCTTTGCTCGTGCAACATGTAAATAGTTAACAGATTATGATATAGAAGTCGTCCTACAGCAGCTATACTCTATCTTCCAGGCCTACAGTAAAAATGCTAGAAAAAGACAATTCACAGATTACAACACCATCTACAGTACAAATGATTACCAATAAAATAAACAGTCAGCACATTGAGCCAATGCATTGGAGATCTTTCTACCTTTTCAAAAAGATTCAGACAGTCTTGGTTGTCCTCAAAATCAACTTTTGCCCGGTCAATGCCATCTTGTATATATTCCTGAAACAGAAACGCAGGTTACAAATTGACCGTCAGTAAAGCGAAAGATGATGATGGTACATAGGCTCAAGGAAAGTAAATCGCATTTTCATTTTTCATCATTTCTAAATCCATGCTAAACAGTTGTCTCCATCATTTGAGAATGTACTGCAGTTACCTTCCATAAGACAACATGTATATTTCCCTCACACGATAGAATGGTAAGGTCTTTTTTTTTTAAAACATAAAAGGGAGAAGAATGATATCGAATCCAGCAGGTGTAGATTACTTACAAAACACCAATTTATTTAAATTGTTCAAAACACCTATTTATCATATCCAGCAGGTGCAGTTTTTTTTAAAACATAAAAGGCAGAACAATGAATTTTTGCAGTTTATTTTTAAACTTGCAATTTTTTTTCTGTTATTGATAACTCATAAGTCATAACTATACCAAAGGATCGGATCTTGCCCTCCATTTAGAAAATTAAAATAGCTTGATAATTATTCCAAGGAAAAAACATTCCAATCCACCTTCATTCCTATGGATCAAAATCAAATGATGCAAAATTATTTCTGTAACTCACTTGTTGGTAATGTTGCTAACTTCCTAAGCTTGCCTAAATCGTCATTGTTGTTGAAAGCTCCCTCAAGAGCCAAGGCAACAATTAGAGGTTCTATTCAGCGCTAGCCAGTTAAATAGAAATGATAATGTTTTTATTTACCTTCCCGAGCTTCCCAACGCTTGTAGAGACTGTATCCAGCGGAAAACTGCCATCAGTCCATTACTTTTCGTGAACAGCGCTGGTTGGCTTCTCAGGTTCCAAACCGGCTTTCAGCACGCTAGATTTAGCTGGATTTACACTGATCTCAGAATCTTCTTTGTTGGACTTCTGGCAACTCGCTTCACTTAGATGCCTAGAAATAGCAACCTTTGAAGTTGAATGTCAAAAACAAGCAAATGGACATTGTAGTGTGCATCATCTAACCAAAGAAAGCAGAAGGCTGATTGCAGAATTCATAAATAAGACACTTTAATAGCAAACCAAAAACGAGTAAATTAGCATTAACGGCCAAAACATACTTGGTTCAAAATTGTGCAGACCACAGGAAGGATGTTTCACCCACACACTCAGAGGGAGAGGTTGGGTGTAAATTGTAACCGGTTAGTAAAGCATCCAGCCCTTTATTTCATCCTAATTAAGTTCCTAATCATATACTTGTACTCGAATTCAAAAAAAGGGAGCTAAGCCCATGAGTAAAACATAATTAGGATAATTGCACGGAAAAAATTCACTGGTTGCAGTAAATATTGTCATTCAATACATGGTTATTTCAGCTTGAGGGTATTTCCCATGTGAGAGAGGGTACAACTGTTTTGGGAAATAATGGGAGGCACAACCCATACCAATGGGCTCAGTGGTTCATGAATTAAGATTGGTTTTATTGTTCCAAAAACCGTATGAGAGGATCCGTACTCATGAATGACACAAATTCATAATTTAAACAAAGGGAAGCTCTTTGCATTCCATTTGCTTTGGTTCCTTCCTACCATGTGTTTCCTCCATCCACCTATCTTTAGTATTATCCAATGTATTTGGGACTGAGAAATATATTTTGATGAAACTTATTTGTTCCAGCCATAGCTGCAATTCGTAAGCTTGCCTATTGTGGTGGCCGGGTTCGGATAAGGTCCAAAAGGTTCGGCCACGTTGCTTTGGCAACTGGTTAACCCTAGGGACCCATGGTTGACCAGCGACTCATGTGGCCTATTTGTGGAACATGTCAGATACTAGCTCCTGAACGTGAGGAAGCTCGGCAGACTTGTTCTTCAGGGGAAGATGATTGGCCCCTCATTTCAAACGTCCGGCGTATTCTCGTCGGACCAAGATTAGATGACGCGGGGTAAGTCCTAGCCAAAGTGTGCCGGGCGCTATGGTCCGGATACATATTCTCGCACCGAGCCACCACTTGCCTCTTGACTTGGAGAGGAAGTCAGGTAAGAGTTAGGCAAGTGGGGGGACCAGTGACACACCAACTAGGTTCCAGCAAGTGGCTGAAAGCTGGCATAGCGTCATCCAAACAGGAGAATAAGCGGAGGGCATAGTTTGTGATAGGCTTTTGAGAGGAGGAGGTTTGTTTGACCATGCAACCTCTGCCCCAATCACCGAGCGCGTGGTGGTCACGCGTGGGTTGGGCTCCAAGTTATCTCAGCCTATAAAAGGAGTACTCCTTCAGAAGCAAGTTTTTTTCTCTCCCCTACCTACCAAATTTATAGTCCAGAATGTCTCCTTTCACCCCGGAATACTAATTTGATCGTCAGAATGCCCTTCTCGGACTCCCGCACCAATACGGCTTGGCATGGGTTTATTGAGTGTGCAGGTTTCCATCTTCTCTTAAACCAAGGGCTCAACCAATCCGTCCAAACTCCAAGAGGATTCATAACCGGAGGAAGCGCCTCCCACCAGGGCTGGCCCAAGGGTTTTTAGTGTCCAAGGCCTAATAAAAAAAGTGTGCCCTTAGAAAAAAAAATTGCACGATTCCCCAAAAGAGGCAAGCAATTTAGACGGAGAGAGTAATACTTAACAATTTTACAGCAACAATCACAATACGAGAAAGCCAAACCAATATAAATTTCTACTAAATCAGAACAAAACTAAGCACCACCAGCCAGGGGCTCTGCATTTAACAACATAAGTACAAATTTAAGCACCACCAGCCAGGGCTCTGCATTATAAGAGAATACTTACAGATTTGAAGCCTTGCAAGCGAATGGGAGAGATATACTCTAAGACTCCGCAATGTGTAGTATATATTGGTCCTGCATTCGGTGGGTGAAATTGAATAAACTAAACTGATGCATGATGCATCTAAACTGATGAGATGGATCTAGCACATACTTCCCAAGCAAGCACAATATCATACTTCCCAAGCGAGCACAATATCCAAAAGTCTGTTTCCAGTGATTAATACATCGATTCAGCATGTATATCAGCACTTTACAGTCATTTACTGCAACTACAGAGGTTACTTCCAGCATTAAGATTGCTTTAGAGCAACTAACTTCAGCATCATACAAGTTTTACATCTCTAGAGCTTCAATTCTAGCATCAAACGGGAGATATCTCAACTAAAACAAAACCAATTCCAGCATATTAAGAGTTAATTAGGAGCTTCCTAACCCATGTATTGAATTCCAACTCCTAATTTGGTTTAGGATACCCAAACCCACTTGAATAAAAAATCCTAGACCAAACCAGTTGAAGAACATGTAGTTTAGCTAATTATTGCTCCAAAGGAGATCAAGAGATTACTTACCAGTTTAGGGTTTCAATCTCCCTCTTCCCTCCTGCCACATCTCTCTCTCTCTCTCTCTCTCTCTCTCTCTCTCTCTCTAACATGTTCTTCGATGTTCGTTCACTTTTTTTTTTCCTTATGGGCAAAATGTGAGAGACTGACATGAAAGATTTATTTTTTTTGTTTGGAAATTAAATGGACCAATTAGGTGGATGCAAATCCGCAAAAGAACCAAATCAATCCTCCCAAAACCGAACCGCGAACAACCCTAGTACCAGCGCTCCCCAGTCTCACCGACCACTCGACAGGTTCGGGATGACTTAGGGCTCTTGGCCTCTCTGTCCAACCCAGTAAGAAGGGCTGATGGGTCCGTCGTGATAGGGACCACAGCGGCAGGGACCAGCACCTTCAGTCCAGGGACGGCTCTGTTCCATATTGATGTGGTCAATCGCACGGCGGGAAGCCTAGTCCCTCATCTACCCCCTTTCCCAACGGGTTTGGCAAAGGAGTTCTTCGACTAAGGACCAAGGTTGAAGCACTCCAAGAGCATCAAGGAGCTCCGGCCGTCTCTAGGTCTAGGGAGCAGCGTCGGCGACAGGGCGTGGTAGTCAATCCAGCCTGGATGGCTGACACCACTAGGGCTTCAACCTTCTCTAGGCTCGTCCCGCTGTGTTGCATCGACGCCAATGGACGAGTCCACTTGGAGGCCGGGCATCACACTGCTTCACGATATGAGCAATCCGGCGATGACCATGGCTAGTACCACGATCTCGAGCGCTCGATCCAGGGGTCCAAGGGGGAGTGTGCGGCCACTGGAGTAATTTGTCAGGCGGACAAATTAAAGAGCACTATGGGTAGTCTCCGGGATCGTCAGCTCGCTAGATCTCTCGATAGGAGGAATGAGCATCATTCTGCTAGATCGGGAGACCGGTGGAACAATAACCAGGGGACAGGAGAAAGGGCCGTCACTCAACAGCGCTCGGTGGCGAGCTTAGATGGGCACCAGTGCTCCGAACCTCATGGTTAGCAAGTCAGCAATGAAAAGTGTGAAGCTATGTAGCATCGACACTCCAAAAGGGCGCCGTGTCCACGTATTGGACACGGGGACACGGTGACACGGCGGGGACACGCCCAAATACGTATTGGACACGCCACGTGGCGTGTCCAATAATTTTTATTATTTTTAATGGGGGACACGTGGGGGACACGACTGGGGACACGTCGGGGACACGGCTGGGGGTCAAAATGTAATAAATTTTTAATTTTGAGGGGTAAATATGAAATTATTCAAAAATATTTGGGTTAAAACTGTAATTATACCTTTATTTGGACCATGGTAATCTTATACATTCATATAGGACATGAATGGAAGAAAAGAAATATATATGTGTATATGTATTTATATATTTATTTATTTATACACGTGGCGTGTCCCCCGCTGTGTCCGTGTCCCCATTTTTTTAGCATTGCCGTGTCCCGTGTCCGTGTCCGTGTCCGTATCCGTTTCCGTGCTACATAGGTGTGAAGTCAGCAACGGCAGTGGGGCCTTGACTGTGGTCAATACCCAGAATGGTAAGAGGACCACTTACTGGGTAGTGCATCAAGACGAGGTCTCCCCGCCGAGGAATATCAGGGGAAACTTGGGGGTTAGGAAGCGACGCTCTCCCAAGCGGAGCGTCGAAGTGACCGGTGGGCATAAGCGGGGGTGTGCTGCACCACCCTCCAAAAAGCATTCTCGTGATGACATTCCTTCGGCAGCCGCTGTGTCAGTTCCATGAGTAAGTGCCATGACGTCTGCCGAGAAGTCAGACCAACTACCCATCTGCCGAACTGTCACACGATTCACACCCCAAAATTGTAGTGACTGGTCATAAACCACAAGACCCAAACCTATAGAACATGCAGCCTAAACAGAAATTTAATTAAATACCAAATCAATAAACTACTAAACAACCGACCTTTTTTTTATTTAAAACATCTCCAACCAATCAAGTTCCACAAATAGTATGCGCACAAACATCCCATAAACCAAATAATATCCATTGAATCCAACAATAATAAAAGAATTTAATACTCCGTATCTGACAAATGTTTCGAATGCTTAACCACTCACTTAGGCCAAAAAGTAATGTAACTCGAATCACGCAAAACGAGCTAACTTGAACAAAATAATCATATACGATCACTAACTACAATAAATTTACTTTCCTATAACAATTTAAGACCTAGAAAGAACTGAACCCAAAACTAAAATAGCCCTAAGCCACCATAACTACAAAACCCAAACTCCATACACCAAATCAAAGTACACAGACCCCACCTCTTTGCATTTCCCACGCACACCACCTCTCCTTATTTCGAAATACCCAAAGCACACGCCACCTTTAAATACTATAGGAACTAAATTATGTGAACACTATAAGCAAAAGAATATGTGTTCCCACATGACAACACCAGATTACCATGCACAACACACACCTCTTCACCACACATCACACGACCGCCAATCCACACACAACACCCACGCTACCACCATGCATGTATGGTGAAAACTCTTCCATAGTTCCATGGCATAAGACAAATAATTGTTTTCAGTGGAACTTGTGCAAGACTAAAAAACGGAACGCATATTTGTCTCCTTATTGACTACTCCACTAATACACCACCAAAAACCCCAAGTTTTCCACGATTGTGCCAACGAACGGAAAAGAAAGAAACAGATTAAGAATTTAGCATTACCTCTGAAAACACCCTAGATTCGACTGTGCGGCTCTTTCTTCTTCTCCTTCTTCTCTTTTTTTTTCTTCCTCAGAACGTTAACTCCAACGTAGAACCCTACACAGCTTATAAACATATATCTTTACGTATTACTCTTAAAACCGCCCACTACTCACGTTAGACCCTATACAATTTATAAAATTATTAACCGGTACCTCTATTTCTCCCAAAATCAATCTCATACCCCAAATATTACAATCGTGCTAACAATACCCATAGCGCGCACAAAAGAAATTAATTGGGATTTGACCATAACACCCAAAATTAAATGGCAATGTAATTAAATAAATAAATAAATAAGCTAGGCCATAACACAAACGATAGCAGAAGAGTTCCCTCCAACAAGTTTCAAGGGCCCAAAATTTAATGTCTATGACCCTAAGTCTGACTCTCCGACCCATGTCCGGCAGTTCCGATCCATGGCTGCACTTTGTGGACTTAGCGAAGCCATGATGTGCCAAACAATGTCACTGAGCCTTCTGGACACCACCATGCTATGGTACACCCAGCTTAAGCCAGGGTCCATTAGCAGCTTCGATGAATTGGAGCATTTATTCACGTCGGTTTGTCGCGAGCAATCAGCGGCCGAAGACGATCGAAGCTCTAACCAACCTTCAGCATAAGGTCGGTGAATCACTGAAGGACTTCTCTGATCGATACTACGATATTTACAATCTGGTCGAAGGCTGCGACCAAAAGATCACCGCCACATCCTTCAAGCGTGGTCTAGATCGCAACTCCAACCTTTCAATGGAACTAATGCTCCAGCCACCGAACGATATGTCGGACCTCATGCGAACCGTTGCCCGATATATTGAGTTGGAAGAATATATCGTTGGCCTTGGTTCAGTGGAGATTGCCGATCCAAGCAAGCCTGCGGGGAAAAACGCCAAGAAGCAAGTCAACACCGTCACTCAGAAGGGGAGCAATGGCAATGGAGGAGCTAGGGGTGACGGCAAGGCATGGGACCGACAGACCATCTTGCCATCAAGGAACCTATCCTCCGGGTGCTTCGATGGGTGAGAGGAGAATTGTAGAGTGTGTTGCTCGTATCACAATGAGCAAGGCCACTACACCACAGCTTGTCAGCCATTCAAAGTTTACCTTGAAGACCTTGTTCGGCAGGGCAAGATGGAACAGTGGATCGACCAGGTCAAGATGCCGGTCGCAAGGCGTCCGGCTCCTAAAGGAATCCTTAAGGACACCATAAATTGCATTCACGGCTCAATGGGTAGCACCGGGCCAACTAGCTTCATAATGAGCTCTACTGTCCTTCACCCTCTTCAAAGGTGATGTCGGCACAGCCAACGCCGAAGCGCAAGAGGGAAGCCCGTGACACCTGGGCAATCACGTTCACCGAGCAGGACCCGGAAGGGATAGCGTTTCCTCATAACAATGCCCTGGTCATTTCAATACCCATCAATCGAAGGACGGTTCGAAGAGTGTTGGTAGATCAAGGGAGCTCGGCGGAGATACTTTATTACTCAACGTTCTTTCTCCTGTGGAGGCCCCTTTGGTTGGCTTCACTGAGGATCCAGTCTATCCAATCGGCAAGATAGTACTTCCAGTCTCCACCGGATCGAAGCGACTAGATGTCGAGTTCATCATTGTAAACTCATCGAAATTGGATGCATGGCCTGAAGGCCATCGCGCCCACTCTCCACTAATGTGTCCGCTTCATTGGCGATTTTGGTCGGCAAGAAACCATCAAGGGAGATCAAATGGCCTCCAAGAAGTGTTTTGTCAACATTGTTCACACCAAAGGAAGGCCAAAAGAGGTTCAGTGGATCGAGGTCCCAAAAATTGCCAAACGGGCATGAGCCCGGCAATACAATTAAAGAGCTATAGGGACCTGAAGAAGTCGGCGTGCCCGCAAATGAAAGGGCTGTCGAGGACCTAATCCAGGTCCCGATTAATGAGGATGGTTCACGATTCTTTCTTGTTGCTTTCAAGCTCGGTGATGCCGGGCGTGACCAGTTGGTCAATTTCTTAAGGACAACATTGAGGTGTTCGACTGGACTCCATACGAGATGCCGCGCATAGGTACTGAAGTGGTCACACACTCACTCAATGTTGACCCGGCGAGGAAGCCCGTGGTACAGAAGCCGCGCCGCACCTCAGCAAAACATGTCAAGGCGGTAAATGAAGAGGTCGAAGGACTCATCAACGCCGGCGCTATACGGGAGGTCCAATACCCAACCTCACTTGCCAACCCAGTGGTGGTTCGGAAGAAGGACGAAAAGTGGCGAGTATGCATCGACTCTACCAATCTATACGACGTTTGCCCCAAAGACTACTTTCCGAGCCCTTGGATTAACTAGCTAGTGGACGCCACTGCCAGTCACACAAGGCTTAGCTTCATGGATGCCTACCATGGCTACCATTAGACTGCCATGGACAAGAAAGATCAAGAGAAAGACAGCCTTCATCACCTCTAGGGGGATTTACTGTTATCAAGTGATGCCATTTGGACTGAAGAACGTCGGGGCTACCTTCTAGAGGATGGTGGCCAAGCCGTTCAAAGAGCTACTCGGCAGGATAATGGAGGCTTACATTGATGACATGGTCGCCAAAAGCAAAAATGAGGTCGACCATCTTTCCCACCTCGGCGAGATATTTGGGATCCTGAAAAAGTTCAATTTGAACCTCAATGCGGACAAATGTGTTCGGCGTTAGGTCTGGCAAGTTCCTCGGCCACCTGGTTTCTTGTCGAGGGATCAAGGCTGACCCAAGCCAAATCAAGGCTATCCAGGATCTCCGAGCCCTAACAACAGTCAAAGAGGTCCAAAGGCTCACCGGCATGGCCGCAGCCCTCAATCGATTCATCAGCAAGTATTCTAACATCTGCCGACCGTTCTTTCAATCGATTAAAGGCAGTCGAAGAAATTTTCAATGAACAGAAGAGTGCAATAACTCCCTCACCGAACTGAAGGGCTACTTGACTCGACAGTTTCAAATACCTCATCATTGCCATGGATTACTCCACCAAGTGGGTGGAGGCCAAGGCTCTGGTTATGATCTTGGCCACCGACATTGAAAGTTTCCTTTGGAAACAAATCGTCACTCGGTTTAGTGTCCCTTAAGCCATTGTGTCCAACAATGGTACACAGTTTGTGGCCGACGCTATCAAGGCACTCTACAAAAAACATAATATCAAAATGAAGACGGCCTCTGTCTCTTACCCTCGAGGGAATGGTCAGGCTAAAGCTTCCAACAAGTCCATCTTTGCCGGACTAAAGCGACGCCTCACCAACAAACATGGCAAATGGGTAGAGGAGCTGGCTACTGTCCTTTGGGGCTATCGTACCACTCCTTGGCTCTTTGAACACTTATAATTTTTTGTAACCCCTTGTTTGAATGCAAAGGGGGAGTCTTTATAGAGGGAGAGAGGGAGGGAGAGGGTTCTAACCAGCTATGAGGGCTAGTTAACTTTCCCCCAAAGCTTCCCTCTTATTGGATGAAAGGGAAAAGGTGATGGGAGGGGTGCAAGGGATGTTCCTCCCATTTTTGCCCGAAGACTTTTCTTTCAGAGGAGAATAGAAGCTTCTCCTGGCCTATATAGCCCTTGATCAAGGCAAATGCAGGCTGGATAAAGGTGATGGGACAAGTACTTGACCAGTGCACGCAAGTCAGGTTCCCGCGCGCGCGAATTCACATGACACACGCCTTGGATGGTTGACACGTGGCACGTAAACCCACGCGCTGGTTCGAACCAACGCGTGCTAGTAGGGTTTTGGCTAGGTTTAACAGGGTGTCAAACGCTCAAAGTTCAACCACTTGACATTCCCGGGGGTGTTCTCGATCCGTTTCATCATTGGGAAATCAAAAACTGAAAAGAAAAGTAAAGAAAAGCAATGCAATTTGACGGTCTGGATTGTGGTGTCTACAGATCTACAAAAGAGATCCATTTACACATGAAAAAAAAAACAAATAAAAAATATCGAGATCCTTTCTAAAACTTTAGCCATCACATCCCTTTGAATGCCTGAATGGCTTAGTCCATCATCCAATAGACTACGGCAACTATGAACTATGTAACCACGTGAAGCATGATTACAACAATGTACATGAATATACGACCAGCATACAATTCTATATGTGGATATGAAAAAAAATTTCACAACCAACATTACCTTTAACGATTTTTTTTCAATTGAGAAAAATACCTTCTTTACCTAGTTATGACGAAAAATACATTTATCTACAAAATTTAAAAAGCATTTTTAAAATGAAATTTTGTAGTTTGTTTTTAAACTTGCGCTTTCTTTTCTGTTATTGATAACTCATAACAATACCAAAGAATCTGAATAGCTTGATCATTGATTTGCAACCAAATGTTGGAATATATGCTTATTCCAGCGAAAAAACCCTTCAAAAAAAAAGGAAAAAACCATCCCAATCTGCCTTCACATTGGCACCTAGGAATAGGCGTTTTACAGATGATTCAAGCCCTGCACACTCAAAGGCGAGAACTCAGTAGCGATTGCTCATCCAAATGGGGAGTATAAAATCTATGAATCAAATGATGCAAAACTGTTCATGTAACTCGCTTTGCTAAGCTTGCTGAAGTCATGATTGTTGTTGAAAGCTCCCTAAAGAGCCAAGGTGACAGTTAGAGGTTCTATTCAGCCCTAACCAATTAAATAGCAATGATAATATTCATATTTACCTTCCTGAGCTTCTCAACACTCAGTAGAGAATGCATCCAGCGGAATATTGCCATCAGTTTGATTCTTTTCGTGAACACCAATTACTGGAGTTATGCTGGTTGGCTTCTCAGGTTCCAAACTAGCTTCCATCATGCTAGATTTCCCTAGTTTTTCACTGATCTCAGAATCTTCTTTATTGGGTTTTTGGCTACTTACGTCACTTAGATCCCTAGAAATAGTAGCCTTTGAAGTTGAATGTTAAAACCAAGCAAATGGACATTGTAGGGTACAACATCTAACTATAATTGTATGAAGGTGAAAAAAGGAAACATGAAAATGAACCAAAGAAAGCAGAAGGATAATTCATGAGTAAGACTTTTTAATAGCAAACCAGAAATGAGTAAATTAGCATTTATTGCCAAAACATACTTGGTTCAGAATTGTGCAAACCACAGGAAAGGTGTTTCACACACACACACACACACGGAGAGAGAGGGTGCAAATTCAAACCAAGTTGTAAAGCATCCAGCCCTTTATTCCATCCTAATTAAGTTCCCATCCATATACCTACTTGTTCTCAAATACAAGAAAAGGGAACTAAGCCCACGAGTAAAACTTAATTAGGATAATTGCACGGAAAAAATTCACTGGTTGCAGTAAATATTGTCGGCAAATATATGGTCATTTCGGCCAGAGGCTATTTCCCACATGAGAGAAGGTGCGGCTGTTTTGGGAAATGATGGGAGGCACCAATGGGTTTGGTGGTTCACAAATTAAGATTGGTTTTTAGTAGTATCTAGTCTTTCTGGGAACAAGAAATAGATTTTGATGAAACTCCTTTGTTCCAGCAACAGTTGCAACTCATAAGGTTGCCTAAGATAAAGTCAAAATTACTGTTGCTTACATGCAAGAGCTAGAGACCAAATACTAAAACTCACACAGTCAACATATTCTAAGTTAGATTTTTTCAGTTAAAACAAGTAGCCGTAAATAGGAAGGATACAAATGCAGACAAGAAATCATAACATTTGGTCAGGTAGTACATGCATATACTATAGAGAATAACTGAGATACTTAAAGAGTCCAGTCATATCTAAGGAGAATGCTTGAGTACTGACAAGTAGGAAAAATATAATAACTATAGGATGATCAAGAAGTCTAAGGAGAATGACTTTTTTTCTCATAGGTGCTGATTTCAAATACATTGACTAAAATTCTAGAAGTTTTGTGGTTGAACCTCATCACTAACACAGCTTACCTAATCTAGTGGGGTATAGGGGACTAATATCTATCCTCCTCATCTGTTCTCAAAGCTATTACAGTGCTACAAAACAACCATAGGGCTACAAGTCTAAGGAGAATGCCTTTTTTTCTCATAGGTGCTGATTTCAAATACATTTGACTGAAATTCAAGAAGTTTGGTGGTTGAACCTCATCACTAACGCAGCTTACCTAATCTAGTGGGGTACAAGGGACTAATTTATATCCTCCTCATCTGTTCTCAAAGCTATTACAGTGCTACAAAACAACCATAGGCTACAAAACTAAGCCCTTCTCTCAAAATATCTTATATCTCAAGCAGTACAAAACATCATGAAACGGGCAAACAACAAATGTTGATAAAAAAATCACTAAAATGGCAAAGAACAAGTGCTGATCAAATTACCTGAGTTTGCAAAATAGCTTTCAAATCCAGCTTGTTCTTGGCAGAACCCTTCTCTTTCTCCTCAACAGAGGCAGCGACGAACTCCACCGGTAAACCATCCCAATTCTTCTTACTTCCCTTCCCCTTCCCTTACCCCACAAATGCCTCCAAGACCTTCGAAATCCTAGCAACTATGCTCACCATTTTCCCTAACTAGCCGAATCCAACCCCGCCGGCAAAACCCTAATCCCGCCCAACAACCTCCTCCCCGGCAAAATCGACAACCTTCTCATGCTCGGCGATGACTCATTCCTTCCTGCGGTGGGCGACGGCTGCCGGTACCCAGACGGCACCACTATCGCCACCTCCTTAGACGTCCTCCAGTTCTCTTCCTTACCAAAACGAGGCTCGGAACCATGCACTTTGACGGGACCGGTGACTATGAGCGCTTCAGTTTTTTGGCCACCAGCGATGGATCTCGCTCTACAGCCGCCGAGCACGAGGAAACTAAACTATGAAAATAAAACCCAACATATTTCCCCAACACTATATGTAATCTATATACAAATTACCCAAAAAATAAAGCTAGAAATGAACATCAAAGCATATTCCGATGAGTATTAACTTCTACTTTGAGTAATGACGAGAATAGTCATTTGGGCTTCAAAGGGCCTTAGTCCAGATGTGCAAAGGGGCTAATGTTTTTACTCTCTCAATTTGCATCAACCTGAAATAGAAAAGAAACCAAAAAAGAAAAAAACTGAAATTTTCCTCAATAAAGGATGAAAAACATAAACACATAACAAGCAAAAACGTGATATTGCAATAATTAAAAGGTGTCTATCTTGAAAAGTAATAAGAATACTCATTCACACTTTATTAGCCGTAGTCGAGAACTGCAAAGGGATAAAGGTTCTGTTTTCTCTATTTGTATCAAAATGAATTAACGGAAATTTCCTCAATAGATATAGAGAGTAAAATAAAAACAGGAAGATAAAAATCAGAAACCTGCCACATTGTTGCAAGAGTTATTTGGGCTTCATTAGCCGTATTCTAGAGCAGTTAAGGGCAAAAGTTTCTCTTTACCCTATTGACTCTAATTAAATTAAACTAGTCCCTCTATCCCAAAAAAAGATGTCCAAAATCACTATTTACACCTCTTAAAAAAAATTACCTATCTTGTAATTTATAATTCTTTTTATGATTTTAGAAACAGACATTTTTTGGGGGGTAAATCAGCTTGAAATAGAAAAAAAAAAGCTAACCGAATATACAACCTATAAGGGGCATACCCTAGGGAGGAAAAGAAAAATAAGGAAAATAAAAGAAAATTAAAATGTTAAGCCCAGTGGCACATGCAATTTAATGACAGGATTGAAAAGCACTAAGCTAGATGATTACAATCCATCTAAAAGAGGGGGAGAAATCATCTAGATAACAGATTTGAAAATACGACTGCCTCTGGAATTCTCTCATACTTCACTAGTTGTTCAAAATCATGAAGACTATCGGGGTAATCCTCATGAGATGTGCTACCTCAAATTTCTTGGATACAGCTGGACCTAGGATCTTGTTGGGTTGTCGATCCTCTGATGTCTTTGTACGAAGCTGAATTTGGCCGCTCAAAGAAGTTGATTGGGCCACTCAAATTTGGAATAATGAACCGTAGACATCCCCATAAGGTAGGACAAATGGAATTGGCCACAGACAGCACAAACAAATGAAGTAGAATCAGGTCCAAACCTAGGCTACACAACCATAAAAATGAACTGAGGATAACCCCACTGTTACCAAAGAAATATGTTTGAACGACCTGTGCCATTACCAAATTACACAAAAACACAATCTTGGACAACCCCACATATTAGGAGAAAAGAACAAAAATAAAAGATGGAGATGATACCCAAGGACAGCCCTCAATGGGTAGATCAAAACCAAACCAAACCAAACCACAGCAATAGCTAAAGGATCCCACTTAACAATCTGGAAAAGTGCACAAAAATGATGTGCTCACTTCGACACATTGATGAGAACTAATCAAACTTATGATTATGCAAAACTTTTGGACTACAACTATACACCAAGACATACTCAAACAGGGAAAACTGAAACCGACATTTTATTTAACAAAATTAAATAAGATCTACAAACGAGATCTTTATTACACATGAAAATATACACACACGCACTGAAAAAAAATTTAAAAAAATTAAGAGATGTGAATAGTAATCTTGGACATCCTTTTTTAAACTTTAGCCATCACATCCCTTTGAATGCCGAATTGCTGAAGTCCATCATCCAACAGATAGTGATTTTTAGGTTTCGTTGATTGGGGGGGGGGGGGGGGTGTTGTTTTCATACAAAAGCACTAGACTACAACAACTTTGTAACAATGTGAAGCATGATTACAACGATGTACACGAATACACAACAAGCATACAATTCCACACATGGATATGAAAAAGATTTTCACAACCAACATTACCTTCTTTACCTAGTGAAGACAAAATAAATAAATCAATATATATATATATATATATAGGGCCCTTCTAATGCGGATGCCCGCATTCAAGCAAGTTGCGGACCACACCATTTCTCCCCTTTCCCAATTGAATTTCGATGATCCGAGCCGCTCAATGTGTTCAGAACATGATTTTAAGGGTACCCGCAAGAAATTGGAAAAAAAAATGACCGGAAAGGGCTTGATTTGAGCAGTTTTTATTTGAACCGTTCAATAAAAAAAATAAACAAAAACTGCTCGGATGAAGCCCTTCCCGGTCTTTTTTTTTGCTGATTTCTCGCGAGTACCCTTAAGATCATGTTCTGAACACATTGAGCGGCTCGGATTCTCGAAATTCGATCGGGAAAGGCAAAATCCGCAACTTACTTAAATGCGGGCGCCCGCATTTGAAGGGCCCTGTATATATATATATATATATATCTAAAAAGAGAAAATAATTTTTTGCAATTTGTTTTCAAACTTGCGCTTTCTTATCTGTTATTGATTACTCAAAACAATACCAAAGAATTGGATCATGCCCTCCATTTAGAAAATTTGAATAGCTTGATTAGTGATTAGCAACCAAATGTAGGAATGCTTATTCCAAGGAAAAAACCATTCCAATCCATCTTCATTCCAATGGATCAATTGATGCAAAATTATTTCTGTAACTCGCTTGTTGGTAATGTTGCTAACTTCCTAAGCTTGCCTAAATCATCATTGTTGTTGAAAGCTCCCTTAAGAGCCAAGGCGACAATTAGATGTTCTATTCAGCGCTAGCCAATTAAATAGAAATGATAATGTTCGTATTTACCTTTTCGAGCTTCCAAATGCTCGTAGAGACTACATCCAGCTGGATACTACCATCAGTCCATTACTTTTCGTGTTACTTTTCGTGAACACTGATCACTGGAGTTGCGTTGGTTAGCTTCTCAAGTTCCAAAATGGCTTCCATCACGCTAGATTTAGCTGGCTTTCTACATATCTCAGAATCTTCCTTATTGGACTTTTGGCTACTCGCATCACTTGGACGCCTAGAAATAGCAACCTTTGAAGTTGAATGTCAAAAGCAAGCAAATGGACATTGTAGTGTACATCATCTAACTAAAATTGTGTCAAGGTAAAAAAAGGAATTTGAAAATGAACCATAGAAAGTGGAAGGCTAATTGTAGAATTCAAAAGTAAGACACTCTAATAGCAAACAAAAAATGAGTAAATTATCATTAACTGCCAAAACAAACTTGGTTGAGAATTGTGCAGACCACATGAAGGGTGTTTCACATACACACGCACACACAGAGGGAGAGGGAGGGTGCAAATTGTAACTGGGTAGTAATGCATCCAGCCCTTTATTTCATCCTTATTAAGTTCCTAATCATATACCTACTTGTACTCGAATTCAAGAAAAGGGAGCTAAGCCCACGAGTAAAACTTAATTAGGATAATTGCACGGAAAAGAATTCACTGGCTGCAGTAAATATTGTTGGCCAATACATGGTCATTTCGGCTGTTGGCTATTTCCCATGTGAGAGAGGGTACAATTGTTTTAGGAAATGATGGGAAGCACAACCTATACCAATGGGCTTAGTGGTTCACAAATTAAGATTGGTTTTTATTATTCCGAAAATGGTACGTGAGGATCCGTACTCATGAATGACATATATTCATAATTTACACATAGGGAAGCTCTATGCATTCAGTTGCTTTGGTTCCTTCCTACCATGGGTTCCCTCAATTTGCCTATCATTAGTATTATCCAGTCTTTCTGGGACCGAGAAATATATTTTGTTAAAACTTATTTGTTCCAGCCATAGCTGCCATTCGTAAGGTTGCCGATGATAAAGTCAAAGTTACAGCTGCTTACATGTAAGAGCTAGAGACTAAAACTCACTCAGTCAACATATTTTAACTTAGATTCTTTCAATTAAAACAAGTAGCTGTAAACAGGAAGGATACAAATGTGCAGACAAGAAATCATACCATTTGGTCAGGAAGCACATGTACCATTTTCTCCATTTGGTCAGGTAGCACAAGTAGCTGTAAACAGGAAGGATACAAATGTGCAGACAAGAAATCATACCATTTGGTCAGGTAGCACAAGAATACCTACATTAGCCATAGTCCAAACTGCAAAGGGGCTAAAAGATTCCATTTTCTCTATTTGCATAAACATGAATTAAGGGAAATTTTCATTAATAGAGAGTAAAACAAAAACAAGAAGATAAAAATCAGAAACTTTCCACATTGTTGCCATAGTTAAGTTTCTATTTACCATACGATCCTAATTAAACTACTCCCTCCGTCCCAAAAAAAAAATGTCCAAAATCACTATTTACACCTCTTAAAAATATTAGAAATCTTGTAATTTATAATGCTTTTTATAATTTTAGAAATTTTGTTTAGTAAAATTAAATGAGATTTACAAACGAGATCCATATTACATGTGCAAAAAATTACATTAAAAAATAAAAAAGTTTGAGAGTTGTGAGACATCCTTTTTGAAACTTCAGCCATCACATCCCTTCGTTGGGGAGCCTTCTTAGGCTCATTTTCGTACAAAAGCACTAGACTACGGCAACATTGAAACCACGTGAAGCATGATTACAACAATGTACATAAATATACAACAAGCATACGAATCAATTCGTGGATATGAAAAAGATTTTCACAACCAACATTACCTTTAACAGTTTTTTTCAATTGAGAAAAATACCCTCTTTACCTAGTCAAGACGAAAAAATAATTAAATCCAAAAAACTGAAAATATTTTTAAAATGAATTTTTGCAGTTTGTTTTTAAACTTGCGCTTTATTTTCTGCAGTTATTTATAATTCATAACAATAGTTGCAATACCAAAGAATCGGATCACGCCCTCCACTTAGAAAATTCGAATAGCTAGATCATTGATAAGCAATCAAACGTTGGAATGCTTAATCCAAGGAAAAAACCATTCCAATCCACCTTCATTCCTATAAATCAAATGATGCAAACTATTTCTGTAACTCGTTTGTTGGTAACGTTGCTAACTTGCTAAGCTTGCCTACGTAATGATTGTTGTTGAAAGATCCCTTAAGAGCCAAAGTGACAGTTAGAGGTTCTATTTCAGCGCTAGCAAGTTGTAGAAATGATAATATTCATATTTACCTTTCCGAGATCCCCAATGCTTGCAAAGAATGCATCTAGTGAAATACTACCATCAGTCTATTTCTTTTCATTCACACTGATTACTAGAGTTGTGCTGGTTGGCTTCTCAGGTTCCAAACTAGCTTCCATCACGCTAGATTTACCTGGTTTTCCACTGATCTCATGATCTTCTTTATTGGGCTTTTGGCTACTCACATCACTTAGACGCCTAGAAATAGCTACCTTAGAGGTTGAATGTTAAAACCAAGAAAATGGACATTATAGGGTGCGTCATCTAACTATAATTGTGTGGAGGTGAAAAAAGGAAACATAAAAATGAACCAAAGAAAGCAGAAGGCTACTTGTAGAATTCATAACTAAGACACTTTAATAGCAAATCAGAAATGAATAAATTAGCATTACTTTTCAGAATTGTGCAGACCACAGGAAGGGTGTTTGACACACACATACAGGGAGGGAGAGGGTGCAATTTCAAACCAAGTTGTAAAGCATCCAGCCCTTTATTACATCCTAATTATGTTCCTATCCATATACCTACTTGTTCTTGAATTCAAGAGAAGGGAACTAAGCCCACAAGTAAAACTTAATTAGAATAATTGCATGGAAAAAATTCACTTGTAGCAGTAAATATTGTCGGTCGATATATGGTGCAGCTGTTTTGGGAAATGATGGGAGGCACATCCCATACCAATGGGTTTAGTGGTTCACGAATTAAGATTGGTTTTTAGGAGTATCAAGTCTTTCTAGGACCAAGAAATATATTTTGATGAAACTCCTTTGTTCCAACAATAGCTGCAACTCGTAAGGTTGCCTACGATAAAGTCAAAGTTACAGCAGCTTAGATGTAAGAGCTAGAGGCCAAATACGAAAACTCACCCAGTCAACATATTCTAAGTCAGATTCTTTCATTTAAAATAAGTAGCCGTAAATAGCAAGGATACAAATGCAGACAAGAAATCATAACATTTGGTCACGCCATACATGCATATACTGTAGAGAATAAACTGAGATACTTACGAGTTCAGTCATATCTAAGGAGAATGCCTTAGTACCAACAAGCAAGAAAAATATAATCACTATAGGATGATCAAGAAGTCTAAGGAGATTGCCTTTTTTCTCATAGGTGCTGATTTCAAATACGTTGATTGAAATTCAAGAAGTTTTGTGGCTGAAAACTGAAGTAATATTCTCTCATCAGTTTCCCCAATGAACCTCATCACTAATAAAGCTTACTTAATCTAGTAGGGTACATGGGACTAATTTATGTACTCATTTGTTCTCAAAACTATTACAGTGATACAAATCTACCATTGTGCTACAAAAGTAAGCCCTTCTCGCAAAATATTTTATATCTCAAGAAGTACAAAACATCACAAAACGGGCATACTACAAATGCTGATAAAAAAAGCACGAAAATGGCAAAAAACAAGTGCTAATCAAATTACCTGAGTTTGCAAAATAGCTTTCAAATCCAGCTTGTTCTTGGCTTCTCCTTCTCTTTCACCTCAACAGAGGCAGTGACCGACTCCACACCAATAACCCATCCCAATTCTTCCTACTTCATTTCCCCGACCCCACAAGTGCCTCTGACACCTTTGAAATCGTGGCAGCTATGCTCGCTATTTTCTTCTTACTAGCCGAATCCAACCCCTGCCAGCAAAACCCTAATCCCGCCCGACAACCTCCTCCACAGAAAAATCGACAGCCTCTTTGTGCCCTGCGATGACTCATTCCTTCCTGCGATGGGCGACGGCTGCCAATACCTCGATGGCACCACTATCGCCACCTCCCTCAACATCCTTTGGTTCTCTTCCTTAGCCGAAACGAGTCTCGAAACCATGCACTTCGACGGGACCAGCGACAACGAGTGCTTCAATTTTTCAGCCGCCAACGATGGATCTCTCTCTACAACAGCCAAGCACAAGAAAACTAAACAATGAAAATAAAACCCAACATATTTCCCTAACACTGCATGTAATCTATATACTAATTACCCAAAAAAATAAAGCTGGAAAATTGCATCCAACATCCAAGCATATTTGGATGAGTAAATAACTTTTGTCTTGATTAATGATGAGAATAGTCATTTGGGCTTCAAAGGGCCTTAGACCAGAACTGCAAAGGGGCTAATGTTTTTTTTACTCTCTCTGTTTGCATCAACCTGAAATAGAAAAGAAACCAAAAAAGAAAGAAACGGAAATTTTCCTCAAAAAGGACGAAAAACAAAAACAGAAACACATAACAAGCAAAAACGTGATTGCGATAATTAAAAAGTGTCTACCTTGAAAAGTAATAAGAATACTCATTCACGCTCCATTAGCCGTAGTCGAGAACTGCAAAGGGATAAAGGTTCTGCTTTCTCTATTTGCATCAACATGAATTAACGCAATTTTTCCTTAATAGCGAGTAAAATAAAAACAGGAAGATAAAAATTAGAAACCTACCACTTTGCTGCAATAGTTAACTGGGCTTCATTAGCCGTAGTCCAGAGTAGTTAAGGGCTAAAGTTTCTATTTACCGTATGACTCTAATTAAATTAAACTACTCTCTCCATCTCAAAAAAAGATGTTCAAAATCACTATTTACACCTTCTAAAAAAATTAGATATCTTGTAATATATAGCACTTTTTAGATTTTAGAAATTATGTTTACTAAAATAAAATGAGATCTACAAACGAGATCAATATTACACATGCATGAAAAAGAATAATTAAAAAAATAAAAAAATCGAGAGATGTGAATCTTGGACATCCTTTTTGAAACTTTAGCCATCACATCCCTTTGAATGCCTAATGTGTGTGGAGGGGGGAGGCCTTCTTAGGCTCATTTTTATACAAAAGCACTAGACTACAGCATCTTTGTTACCATGTGAAGCATGATTACAACAATGTACATGAATATACACCAAGCATACAAATCTATTCGTGGATATGAAAAAGATCTTCAAAACCAACCTTACCTTTAACAGGTTTTTTCATTTGAGAAAAATACCCTCTTTTATCCAGTGAAGACGGAAAAAAAAAATCGAAAAAATAGAAAACATTTTTAAAATGAATAGAATCGGATCTTGCCCTCCATTCAGAAAATTAAAATAGCTTGATCAGTGATTAGCAACCAAATGTTGGAATGCTTATTCCAAGGAAAAACCATTCCAATCCGCCTTCATTCCTATGGATCAAATGATGCAAAATTATTTATGTAACTCGCTTGTTGGTAATGTTGCTAACTTTCTAAGCTTGCCTAAATCATGATTGTAGTTGAAAGCTCCCTCAAGAGCCAAGGCGACAATTAGAGGTTCTATTAAGCTCTAGCCAGTTTAATAGAAATGATAATGTTCATATTTACCTTCCCGAGCTTCCCAACACTCGCAGAGACTGCATCCAGTGGAATACTGCCATCAGTCCATTTATTTTTGTGAACATTGATCACTAGACTTGCGCTGGTTGGCTTCTCAAGTTCTAAACGCTAGATTTAGCTGGTTTACCACTGATTTCAGAATCTTCTTTATTGGACTTCTGGCTACTCGAGTCACTTAGACGCCCAGAAATAACAGCCTTTGAAAATGAATGTCAAAATAGGCAAATGGACAATGTAGTGTGCATCATCTAACTATAATTGTGTCAAGGTGAAAAAAGGAAACATGAAAATGAACCAAAGAAAGCAGAAGGCTGATTGCAGAATTCATAAGACACTTCAATAGCAAACCAAAAACAAGTAAATTAGCATTAACGGCCAAAACTTACTTGGTTCAAAATTGTACAGACCACAGGAAGGGTGTTTCACACACACACGCACAAAGGGAGAGGTAGGGTGTAAATTGTAACCGGGTACTAAAGCATCCAACCCTTTATTTCTTCCTTGTTAAGTTCCTAATCATATATCTACTTGTACTCGAATTCAAGAAAAGGGAGCTAAGCCCACAAGTAAAACTTAATTAGGATAATTGCACGGAAAAGAATTCGCTGGTTGCAGTAAATATTGCCGGCCAATACATGGTCATTTCGGCCAGAGGCTATTTCGCACAACCCATACCAATGGGCTTAGTGGTTCACAAATTCAGATTGGTTTTTATTATTCCAAAAACGATATGAGAGCATCCATACTCATGAATGACAACAATTCATAATTTGAACATAGGGAATCTCTTTGCATTCCATTTGCTTTGGTTCCTTCTTACCATGTGTTTCTTCCATCTGCCTATCTTTAGTATTATCCAGTGTTTCTAGGACTGAGAAATATATTTTGATGATTCTCATTTGTTCCAACTATAGCTGAAATTCGTAAGTTTGCCTATGATAACGACAAAGTTACAGCTACTTACATGTAAAAACTAGAGACTAAAGACAAAAACTCACTCCGTCAACATATTCTAAGTTAGATTCTTTCAGTTAAAACAAGTAGCTGTAAACAGGAAGGATACAAATGTGCAAACAAGAAATCATACCATTTGGTCAGGTAGCCATATGCTATATACTATCGAGAATAAACTAAGATGCTTAATAGTTCAATCATATCTAAGGAGAATGCCTTAAGCACCAATAAGCAAGGAAGTATAATAACTATAGGATGATCAAAAAGTCTAAGGAGAAGAATGCCAAGCATTTGAAATAATTAAAAAGCGTCTACCTTGAAAAGTAAGAAGAATACTCATTCACGCTCCATTAGCCATAGTCCAAACTGCAAAGGGGCTAAAAGGTTCCATTTTCTCTATTTGCATCAACATCAATTAAGGGAAATTTTCATCAATAGAGAGTAAAACAAAAACAGGAAGATAAAAATCAGAAACCTACCACATTATTGCAATAGTTAAGTTTCTATTTACCCTATGACTCTAATTAAACTACTCCCTCCATCCCTAAAAAAATGTCCAAAATCACTATTTACACCTCTTAAAAAAAATTATAAATCTTGTAATTTATAATGCTTTTTATGATTTTAGAAATTTTGTTTAGTAAAATTAAATGAGGTTTACAAGTGAAATCCATATTACAAATGAAAAAAATTACTTTAAAAAAAATTGAGAGTTGTGAATAGTAATCTTGGACATCCTTTTTTAAACTTCAGCAGCCAAAGTTCTGAATACCGTTTCGGACAGGGTACCGGTTTTCTTATTGGTACGGTATGTACCGGTACCGGTCAGGTACCGGGTACCGTTTTGGATTTACCGCAACTACAATTATATATAATTATAACTCAAAATTTTTTTCCCACACTATGCAATTCATTTTAAATAAATATTTATAAGACAATAAAATTCACATAATTGACTTTTTCTCTTCCCAACAAACCCATTTCTTTTCTTCCTTTTTTAATCGGAAAATTACTCCACTTCCATTCCCAAACCATGTGCTAAACCACTGGTTTTGTACACAAAAGAAAAATCCCAACTTTTGTAACTTTCCCTAGTTTTGTACACATAAACACTCTCTCTCTCTCTAACTTGCGAAAAACCCAGATGAAGTTCATCTGATGAACACCCACCTGAGTCTTCCTCTCTCTCTTCTCTCTCTCATAGTTACAGTCTTACACCACTCCATTTTCCTTAACCAGTGGAAAGATCTAATTTCATCATCCTTCCCTTCTATTCTCCAAGTGGGTTGTATTCTGTATTGTTGAGAGGGATTCCAATGGGAAGATCTATGTAAGTAATCACTTCCAACCACGGTCAGTCCTAGGATAAGCTGGAGAAGACCACGAGGAGCCACTTTTTTTTTCCGATCTCCTCTTTTCTCTTTTTTTCCTTCTATTTCTCCATTTTCTCCGCTACCTGGTGTGAAATTGTCCGGTTTTGCAAAATTCTGGCCAAAATCGCCGGTAACATCATCTCGGCCGGTATCGTCCGGTATTTCTGGTAAGGTCCGGTACGGTCCGGTATTGAAGCCGGGACGGTATTAAAGGGTTACAGTACCATTTTTTTATCAAACCGGTACGATACCGGCCGGGTACGGAACGGTATTCACAACTATGATAGCAGCCTTTGAAGTTGAATGTTAAACCAAGCAAATGGACATTGTAGGGTGCGTAATCTATCTATAATTGTGTGAAGGTGAAAAAAGAAAACATGAAAATGAACCAAAGAAAGCAGAAGGCTATTTGCAGAATTCACAAGACACTTTAACAGCAAACCAGAAATGAGTAAATTATCATTAACTGCAAAAACATACTTGTTCAGAATTGTGCAGACCATAGGAATGGTGTTTGACACAAACACACAGGGAGAGAGAGGGTGCAAATTAAAACCAAGTTGTAAAGCATCCAACCCTTTATTCCATCCTAATTAAGTTCCTATCCATATACCTACTTGTTCTCGAATTCAAGAAAAGGGAACTAAGCCAATGAGTAAAACTTAATTAGGATAATTGGACGGAAAAAATTCACTAGTTGCAGTAAATATTGTCGGCCAAAACATGGATTATTTTAGCCGGAGGCTATTTTCCATGTGAGAGAGGGTAGGGATGCTTTTGGAAATGACATCAATGATTTTAGTGCTTCACGAATTAAGATTGGTTTTCATTATTTCAAAAACAGTATGAGAGGATTCCTACTCATGAATGACACCAATTCATAATTTAAACAGAGGGAAGCTCTTTGGATTCCAATTGCTTTGGTTCCTTCCTACCGTTTGTTCCCTCTATCTGCCTCTCTTTAATCTCCAGTCTTTCTGGGATCAAGAAATATATTTTGATGAAACTCATTTGTTCCAGCCATAGCTGCTGCTTGTAAGGTTGCCTATGACAGAGTCAAAGTTACAGTCGCTTACATGTAAGAGCTAGAGACTAAAGACTAAAACTCACTACGTCAATATATTCTAAGTTAGAGTCTTTCAGTTAAAACAAGTAGCCGTAAACAGGAAGGATACAAATGCAGACAAGAAATCATAACATTTTGTCAGGTAGTACATGTATATCTATAGAGAATAAACTGAGATCCTTACTTGTTCAGTCATATCTAAGGAGAATGCCTTAAGTGCCAACAAGTAGGAAAAGTATCATAACCATAGGATGATCAAGAAGTCTAAGGAGAATGCCTTTTTTCTCACAGGTGCTGATTTCTAATACATTGACTGAAATTCAAGAAGTTTTGTGGCTGAAAACTGAAGTAATATTCTCTCATCAGTTTCCCCAATGAACCTCATCATGAACAAAGCTTAAATAATCTGGAAGAGTAAAGGGGGCTAATATCTGTCCTCCTAATCTGTTCTCAAAAGTATTACAGTGCCACAAAACTACTATAGTGCTACAAAACTTAGCCCTTCTCTCAAAATATCGTATATCTCAACCAGTCCAAAACATCACGAAAAAGGCAAACAACAAGTTCTGATAAAAAATCATGAAACGGACAAAGAACAAGTGTTGATCAAATTACCTGAGTTCGCAAAATAGCTTGCAAAACCGGCTTGTTCCTTTGAAATCCCGGCAGCTATGATCTCCATCTGCTTCTTACTAGCCAAATCCAACCCTGCCGGCGAAACCCTAATACCGCCCGACAACCTCCTCCCCAACGAAATCAACAGCCTCCTCGTGCTCGGTGACGGCTCCTTCCTTCCTGCAGTGGGCGATACCTCGATGGCACCACAATCGCCGCCTCAATCGCCGCCCTCCGGTTCTCTTCCAGAGCCAAAACGAGGCCCGGAAACATGCACTTGAACGGGACCGACGACAATGAGCGCTTCAGTTTTCCAGCTGCCAGCGATGGATCTCGCTCTACAGCCACCGAGCACGAGGTAAACTATGAAAATAAAACCCAACATATTTCCCTAACACTACCTGTAATCTATATACTAATTACCCAAAAAATAAAACTGGAAAAGAACATCCAAGCATATTCTGATGAGTAAATAACGTCTACCTTGAGTAATGATGAGAATAGTCATTCGGGCTTCAAGGGGCCTTAGTCCAGAACTGCAAAGGGGCCAAAGTTTTTGCCCTCCCTCTGGTTGCATCAACCTGAAATAGAAAAGAAACCAAAAAAGAATGAAACGGAAATTTTCTTCAACGAAGGACGAAAAACAAAAACAGAAACACATAAATAAGCAAAAACGTGATACTAAACAAAGTAAATAAAAAAAGAAGATACACCCATCGCTCTAAGCAATTCCATCAGATACGAACAGAACAATATTCAACGAATCTAGAGAGAGAGAGAGCGCGCATGGCAATCGCAGAGAGGCGTCAAGAGAGAGAGAGAGAGAGGCGCGAGAACGTCGACATTGTAGAGAGAGAGAGAGAGTGTGTTTTGAAATTCGAAAAAGAAACGGCGTGAGGGAGGATTGGGGATCCAGGAGCGGGAGAGGTTAAAGATTTGCTGATCTCTTAAACCAAAAAATTTTCCCAAAAAAGAATAGGAGAGAGAAAGGCTGGAATTGCAGAGAGAGAGAGAGAGTAACGTTCAGAAAGGCGGTTAAAGATACGAGAGATCGTGTCTCTCGTGTGTGTGTGGGTTTGAGATTCCAAATTAATTAGCAGCAAAATTTACCTAGACTTCACTTAAATAACTACTCATTAGTCCTAATGAGCGTCCATTTTAATTGTCACCGACTTAGATTTTTATTTTATATTTGGTTTAACTTTATTCAAAAAAAATTGGTAGGAATAATTTCTAATTTTGAGTCAAACTTTTATAGATTATATTTGAGAATGGGGAGTTACTCCATGTTTCGTCATCTTTGTTTTTGTTTTGAGTGTTTTCCATCAATTTTTCTTTCTTTTTTTTTTTATATATATATAGCATACATCTATTCAAAAAGTAAAAAAAAAAATTGCTAACATTTTCAAATAATTGATTAAAGACGAAAAGATACACAAATCTATATTTTAAAAAAAAAATCTAGACTCTGAATTGTGGATATTGAGTTGTGATCCAAAAATTCACGAAAATGACGAGAAAGTGTTTTCCTTCCATGCACATGATAAATTCCCAAAAAGAGGAATGTTTTTAAGGGTATGTCATGAAAGGTTAACTACGATATATTAATTACTTCAATTTGTTAATAATTGTAAACTAACAGTAATTTTATAAAAACGTCAAGAAGTAGTCTCCCTTGACATATAGAAAAGAGTAACTTTTAATATAAAAGTACAAAAAAAAGTTCCTTTAAAGTTGGTTGTAAGATAGCATAATCGCGCCATAATGTGGAAGGACCATTGGCTAGGCACATTTCTAGTACTCAATATGGTTTGAACTCCCACCACAAGAAAAAATGGCTTTCTCGGCGTTTTCGGTAAATGTCGCGACTGCCAAGCTCGGGAATACTATACGGCGTTTGGTAACGCCGGAAAAAGACCCGGCATTTTTTCCAACCGGAGCTGGCGACTTTTACTGGGATTTGTTAAAAATGCCAAGAAGAGTACTCATCATTTTTTCCGACA
>BPLS01000323.1:62384-78487 GCA_019656275.1 Rhododendron kiyosumense
CGGACTCGATTAAATAGTTTCGTTCTTCATTAGCTTCCGCTACATCACTGTTTAACTAAGAATTTCAAATAAAAGAGACTTAATGAACAGAGAAGGAGAAATTTTCAAAAGTTATGAGGTTCGATTCTTTATGTGGGAGCTAGGGTTCATCACGCGAGAAGCGTGGTTCAACGAGATCAAGTGCTATTGATTTCCCCACCCCTAACCCGATCCCTTCCCTCTGAACCCAATCGTAGTTGAAGCCTAAGACCCTGCAACCCCAACTCCCAATCCCCCGCATGAATACCAAAGAGAAGATACAGATACAGTGAGAGACAGAGAGACAGAGGAACATACCAAGAGGAGGGAGCCGCAGATGGAGAGTAGGTGAACAGACGAAGTGGAGGAACCCTAGATCGAGAGGAGCGGTGGTTCTTTTTTTTGTTTTTTGTTCTATGCCGAAGTTGGGTAGGCTTTAGATAAAGGGGGATAGTGTAATATCTAAAGGGAGATAGTGTAATTTCAGGGGAGGGGTCTGCTCCGCTACAGTAACTTTAGTGGGGTTTCGCAAAAACGCTGGAAACAAACTGCCGGGTATTCCCTTTTTTCTTGTAGTGTCCTATGGCCCTTTCAGATTCTGATCTCCTGTGTGATCTCATCAATCAACTTAACTTGGAATCTCCACCCTCTTATAGGTTGGGTACCGCCATCTCTCTCGTCTATTATTCAAGCCATCCCGGTTCTGTGGACATGCACTACAATGCTCTGAATCTTTCTCCTGTAAACTTGCTACAAATTCAGTGCCCAGACTTCTCCAATTTCGGGCTCATACAGAAAAATGCCTCAGAAGTTGAGCCATTTTCTAGTACAGATACTGATTCTCTACTTCTTTCAGCAATGGCTGATTTACTGGAAGCAACCTTTGGGATACAAGCTGGAAAGTCCAGCACTTGCAGCAATGATCTCTTGAAAGACAGTGGCCCAAAAAATGTCATTTTAGATTCTTTTATTGTGAGCAACCTTGCGCAAGATGGTAGTAAAAACAGACCTGACTTCAATGAAATAATAGCCAATCAAATTCAAACACAAGAATCCGTAATCACAAGTTTTCAGGCAACATGCAAGAGCTTCATTTCATAATAGAGGTTGCAAGCATCAGGATGCAGGCCATATTTATACAAAGAACAGTAAAACATCCAGTACAAGGGTACTAAACCATGATTATATTCACAGGTCCACTACAAGGTCAGAAACCCAAATACCCAAAGACACCCAGAGACCAAAAGGACAGATCATGATTCATGAGAAATACCGCAAATGATCCCAGCAACAAAACCCAAAATGATCCTTTTCCAAAAGAGCTGGATCCATTACACTGGCACAGAACATACAAAAAAAATGAGTTGACTTGCAAAAATATGGGGAAACAGAGAAGCTGAAAGAGATGAAAATTTTTTAGGGGAGGAATTAAAAGGGGCACTGATGAGCTTATATTAATGTACAAAATTACTTCCAAGTTCTGAAGAAAACGAACCAATTCAAATGTATCAACATACCTCTCAAGCATCAAATTCGTTGATGCCATAACGATGACCCAACCTTTTTGCGGTGCCATCCTTGAGGACTTTCTCTATCAGCTCATACTTCTTATAATTTGCCTCAAGGGTCTCTGCCTGTTGCTTTGCAAGCTTCTCTTCCTCTTCCAGTTGATTCTGCGGGGAAAATAGAAGTAAGAAGTAAAAACAACTACTTGGACTTTGAAGAAGGATGCATCGTAAACCAGCTGCAATGGATGATAAAGGAAGGAACCTCAAATCACCTGAAGCAAGAATGAGGCTTCAGCTGCATGTCTCCTTGTCAACTCCTTAAGCTTCTTCGCAATGGTGAAATCAGGGTTCTGTGGCTCTAACCACTGGCAAATGATCTTCGTCCCAGGCTTTTGTGGGCGATACTCAAACATCTCCATTTCAGTAGCACATACCCTAACAGGCCTCGGCATCCCAAAAACCATGAAGGGTTGATTACTCATGGCCTGTACAAGTTCTTTGGCCAGCTCTGGAGACTCCATCTCCACCAATACACAGCGTGGCATGTTCCTTTCTTCTGCATAGTTTGGAATATAGTTTGGAATAAACTCAACTTTCTGGACATTCCCAAATTGATTGAATGCTGATTTCAAAATACTTTCGTTGACTTGAGGCAAAAGGTTGTCAACATAAACAGTCCGCTTCACACTCTCTTCAAATGCTGCATAATCTGCTTTTGCTTTTGCTGAATCCATGAGAAAGTGACAATTTCAAATCTTTCCTGTGGAACAAATCAGAGACATGTGTATCAAATTATCAGTACAACCTACTTCACAAAACAAAGAACTTGGCTAAATGACTGAGATTAATTTATACATTGATAGTTACAAAGTTGTGAAAAATGGGTTGAGGGTATTCATGTGACTACCCATGCCAAAAAGTAGAGCCACCACACTAAGGCTATGTTTGGTAACACTGCCACTTTTCTGCTTCGTGTTTTCTATTTGCTGAAATCAGTTTCAACTTTTCCTAAAAAAAACATGAAAGCGGAAAACATGTTTGTATCAACTTGTTTTCAAAAAAAAAATATCAATTTCTGAAACCAGTTTTTACTATCTCTTTTGCAATTTCTCCACTAGTTCCCAAACAATACAGGGGAGAGAGAGAGAGAGAGAGAGAGAGAGAGAGAGAGAAAATCATCCTAGCCGTTGCAATCACATTAGAAAAAAATTCCATACTCTGCCATGTCAAATTGAATCAAAACAAATCTAATAGCTTGGACTAACTGCTACTTCAAATTGCAATGAAACATATCCAGTAGAAACACATAGTGCAGTGTTCAAGTTTGGAGCGACTTTTTAGCATCTATAATGCATTCCAGCTTTTGATCTATTGATGTAAAAAGTTGATTTTGAGCAAACTAAAAACAGAAATCTATCAATAGAAAAAGAAAAAAACTAGATGGGAAGAATTCTAAAAATACGGAGAAAAGGTTTTCAAACCACCTATGAACCGAAAATTCACAGAAGCCAAATCCCTCTTTCATAGTTCAAAACCCTAGAAACACAAACACAGTTTTCTTTATCTTATCCATGCACAAATCGAGATCTACACACACACACACACACACATATATATATAGAGAGAGAGAGAGAGAGAGCAGGAGAGGGAGGAGAGAGAAACAAATCAGAGCATAATTGCAAATGGTATCAAGATCGATCAAGAGAGAGAGAGAACCTTCGATCTTCGATGACCGCTTAAACGTCTCAATCTGAAGTCTGATGAACTGTGGAGGGTTTGGGAAAAGATCAGGCTATGTTAGGATCATGCATTTGTGGAGGGATTAATGGAGGGAAAGTAAATCAGGAAGGAAAAGATAATAAGATAATGAAAGTGAAGACTCTAAATTCTTTGTTTCATTTTCCTGCGATCTTGCTTTCCCTAGGTATATCCTTCTACAAATCCATGAACCAAAAATAACCTAAGTTGTCTTTTAAGAGAGTGTACATGTATCACAGCACTATATTCAAGTTTCTGTTTTTTTTTTTTATACAGTGTCTTGTGCCCCCTAGCAACCACGTAATTTGTATGGCATCATGCAAGTTATTTATCCTTGTGGTATACAGGAAAATGAAACAAAGACACAAAAATGGTGAAAACGGGAAAATGTTCCAACAAAAACCAGCTGAAGAATGTTGGAAAGCAAAAGAAATTGACAAAGAAGAGAACCATGTACAATACAATCTATGCATATCCAGCCAGATCACTACTATCAATGGGTACATTATAAAAAGTCCAGTGAGGAGCAAAGGTCCTCAAGAGCAAAACTTTTTTGACAGAGCTCACAACTTCACTTCATGACCACTGACCAGAATTAAAGCTATCCATAAAGGTTTATGTTCCCATTGCCATGCCCGTTTAAGCCCTTCTTGCCAAGGAAATCATCAAGAATTTTGTCAATTCACAACTATTTGCAGGATAAAAATGTGGAAACTGATCAGTTATCCAATGAATGTTACATAATTTGGCCAACTTACCCATTTATCTAACATTTGGTCACACCATTTGACTACCGGATAGGATTATCTATCCTATGAATGTCATACAATTCACTCGCACGAGCATGATGGGACAGGACAAACTTGAGACAAGATAGAACATATTATCATAGCTGTCAATCACCATCAGATGAAACCCCCAAATTTTGCATTGTTGTTTAAAGGCCTTAAACAACAATGCAAAAGGATCTATGTTTTCCATGCCATGAAGGGTTCTCGTGGCAAGTTGCAACACAAAAACCTAACAAAATACATCATCATTCCTAAGGTTTTGAATTCAAAAACCTCCAACTACAACCATAATGGCTAACGAAACAAGAAAACAAAATAGCAGTGTTCAATTCATGGCCCAAAAGCCAACTCGAGTAATAGCATTAGAAAACCCCATTATATTCTATGGCATAAAATCCAATGTTCAGTAATCTCTCAGGGCTTCTAATTTAATGGACTTCATCTAATCAAATAACTTGTTGCCTTCTCAGCGATGTAATTTATTTGTCAATAGCTAACATAGGTCTTTTATCCTCGAAAATCCTATTCTACAGCAGACTTCTCACCACAAAAAAAAAGTTTCCACACTACCTTTCCTATTTGGTAACCAATTTCGGGATCTAATTACCAAAATTGCTACAGAAACACGGGATCTAATTGCCGTAATTGTATGTATATACCGAGGGAGAGAGAGAGAGAACGATACCTGAAGAGAGGAGGAGAAGGAGTGGCGGTGGTGGAGATGGTGGCTATGACGGGCTGGATGGTGGAGATGGCGACAGAGACAGAGGAGTGGCGGTGGGATTGGAGTTGAGTGGGTTATGTGAAGGAAGTGAATCGTCGATTGCGGATAAAAAAAATACTAATTTCGTCGATTTGGTATGGTTTGAGTTTGATTTGGGTGGGTTTTGTAGTTTTAGGTCTCTCTTCTTTCCCTCTTTCTAGTTTTTAGCTTTCTCGTTTTTTTCATCTTTCCATGGAGGAACCCATAACCATCAGTCTTGACCCAAGCTTTGATGATTCTCTCCATAGAGCCAAGTTTACTCTAGTGGGGAAGATACTCTCCCCCAAAACCCTCAACAGGAAAGGTGTAGCTAATGTAATCGCAAAAGCTTGGCGATCAGAAGAAGTCACAGTTTCTGCGTGGGGCGAAAACACCTATGTATTTGGCTTCAAGTCTGAGGATGATGTGTGCAAAATCATGAGTTTAGGACCGTGGTCGATTATGGGGTGTCTCATGGTCTTGCAGAAATGGGATGGACAAAAGACTTTGGAAGAGATGGATTTCAACTATAGCCCTTTCTGGGTTCAAATCCAGGGGCTGCCTTTAGGGTTTCTGAACGGCAGGAGCGGGAAGAAAATCGCCGAAACTTTGGGGGAAGTCATAGTTGTAGAGGACCCAGAAGGTCGGGGAAAACTCGAGAAATATATTCGAGTTAGGGTTTGGATCGACATTACGAAGCCACTAAAAAGGGGTTTCTTCCTCAAACGACCAGAGCAAGAGGATTTGTGGGTGAAGTTTAGGTACGAACGTTTATCGGATTTTTGTTATAGCTGTGGCAGAGTAGGGCACACAGTGAGCGATTGTAAGGAGAAAGGGGGTGGTAGCGGTAAGGATCTGGCTTATGATGGGAGTCTCAGGGCGGAGTCATCTTGGTTGGATACCATAAGTTTTCAAGATAAGATGCCGGAAAAGATGTTTTACCCAGAGAAGGCGGCGGAAACTAATCGGAAAAGCAACGAAGAGATAAGGTTGACTGATGGCGGTGGCGCGTGTTTTACTCCGTCTGTGGGGCGAGTGGAGGGGACAATAGGACATTTGGTGTGTACGGGAGGAGGTAGGAGCACCGCTAAGGAGGGTGCTGACTCTGTTCCGAGACAGGTGTTAACGGGTGAGAATGACACGTTGGAAAAGGGGGGAGAAATTGTTTTTTTTTGGGTAAAAGGGGGAGAAATTGTTGCTCCTTCTTTGGCAAAGGAATTTCGGCTTTTCGGTGCGTCATCAAACGTCAATGCCAAGACCTTGGATCAAATGGGCCCCCCGGCGGGGCCAAGCCCAACTATTGAGGTGAGTAAACAGCCTTTGGACCCAAATTTACATTATATTGTGGAGGAGCCTATAAGCCCACAAAATTCTCCCTCAAGAGAAAGTGCCTTAAATGAAGGCGTGGTTATCTTAAGCCCATTCATTAAACCTCCGAGCCCAATCCAATCGGAGGTGGGGCTCTCAAATATCTTCAACCTTCTTCTTAGTTTGAAACGTAAACCTACTGAGGATTTTGATACCCAAGTGGTTTCGAAGAGACCGAATATTTTACTCGAAACGGGGAGTTTGGCCAAGGCCATAGGAGAGGTCAATACACTGGATGTTTATAATCCTTGTCAAGATGTGGAGATGGGGGGATCTGGGGGTCGGAATAAAGGGAGAACGCGAAAATGGAGGGGAGGTCGACAAGCTGGGAGTCGAAAGCAAGGAACTACAATCACAGATATCTCTGAGTGCAATCTGGTGGAAGTAAATATTGTTCATTCTCCTGAATTATCCTGTCCTGCTCCTGGTGGTGAGATAAAGGTGAAAGAAGCTCTTAGCAATGGAGATTCAAAAGTGCCTGAGCAAGTCAACTGGGCTTTGGTGGCTGGCCCTAATCAGCCACAAGTTAAATGGTAATTCTCAGCTGGAATGTCCAGGGGTTGGGGCGACCGCTGACATTCCAGATCTTACAAGGGTTGTGTACAACCCATCGCCCCCTAGTGGTATTTCTCATGGAGACTAAAAATAAGAGAGATGCTCTAGAAAGAATAAGGAGAAGGCTCCACTTCTCTAATAGTAGTTATGTTGATCCAGTAGGAATTTCGGGGGGTTTAGCTTTATGGTGGACAGATGATGTGGATGTGGATGTTGATGTTCGTTACAAGACTAAAAATATGTTTAGATGTGTTATTTCCTGGCCCTCTTGCTCTAACAATTGGCTCTGTACGTTCATTTATGCTCCTCCAAATTGGCAACATAGGGCTGAATTTTGGGCAGCTATTAAGAGGATTCATGATGAAAACCAGTTTCCTTGGCTTTGTGTGGGAGATTTTAATGAAGTGGGTTCAATTTGGGAGAAACAAGGGGGAAATGCATGCATTCGCTCTAGAATTGAAAAGTTCCAACAATTTCTATCAGATTGTGAGTTTATGGACCTGGAATTCAAAGGCTCAGCTTATACTTGGACAAACAACCAGGGGGGGACAGGGAACATCAGGGAGCGACTGGATAGAGCTGTGGCAACAGTTGAATGGAGGGATTTGTTTCCTTATGCCCAGGTTTTTCATGATTTACTCTTGGGTTCTGACCATGCCCCTCTTATTGTCAATTGTTGTATTCCCCTAAAAAGAGTGCCTTATCAGTTCAAGTTTGAGTCCATGTGGTGCACAAATGAGGAGTGTGGGGAGGTTATAGCAAGTGCTTGGAGTACAGATCACAGGGGTCCCGAGCAAATTAGTTTAGCGCAGAAACTTAAGAAGTGCAGAGAGGCTTTGAAGGTGTGGAGTAGGAAAAGATTTGGAAATAACTTGGAGAAGATAAAGGACCTCAAATCTCAATTGGGGTTTGTCCAAAGTAAACCTTTCTCAGATGAAAATTTTTTGCAGGAAAAAGCAATCAAAGAGGAGTTGGAAATCACCCTCCTAAGAGAGGAGATGTATCAACATCAGAGGTCTAGACTCAACTGGATAAGATATGGAGATAAAAACACTTCCTTTTTTCATGCAACTGTGACTCAAAGACGTCAAAGAAATCAAATGTCCAAGATAAGGGATAGCAGGGGGCAGTGGTTAACTGAGGAGAAGGAGATCAATGGGCATCTACAAGACTACTTTTCATCTCTGTTTAAAGCTTCTGGATTTAGAGATTTCAATCGTGTTCTTCGGGTGGTGGATAATTGTATAACGGATGAAATGAATGGGCTTCTTACTCGTATGGTGTCTGATCTAGAGATTAAAGAAGCAGCTTTTCAGCTTGGAGATCTTAAAGCTCCTGGCCCCGATGGTTTTAATGGGCTTTTCTATCAACAATTCTGGGATACAGTGGGTTTGGATGTAAGCAAGGCAGTAAAGGAATTTTTCAGTGATGGTTCTCTGCTGAAGGATTTTAATTCCACTAACTTGGTCCTGATTCCAAAGGTACAATTCCCAGAGTCTCTCTCCCAACTTCGTCCTATCAGTCTTTGTAATTTTTGCCTCAAAATTATTACAAAGGTGTTAGCAAACCGGTTGAAAAGGATTCTGAAGTCTGTCATCTCCCCAAACCAATCAGCATTTGTTCCGGGAAGAATGATCCAAGATAATATTCTGGTTGCTCATGAGGCTTTTCATTTCCTTAATCGCAAAAAACAAGGAAAAGAATGTTTCATGGCAGTCAAGTTGGATTTCAATAAAGCATACGACAGGGTGGAATGGGACTTCCTTGAGGCGGTGATGAATAAGATGGGCTTTGCGGATCAATGGGTTAAATGGGTTATGGAGTGTGTATCCTCAGTGAGCTTCACAGTTATGGCGAATGGCGAAGCTAAAACCAATGTGTGTCCGGAGAGGGGCTTAAGGCAGGGGGACCCACTCTCCCCCTACCTTTTCTTGCTGGTCAAAGACGTTCTTTCGAAACTTATCCAGGCGGGGATAGATGATGGAGATTTAGCAGGTATGCATATTAATAGAAATTGTCCTACATTATCGCATATTTTTTTCGCTGATGATGCCATTCTTTTTTTAAAAGCTGAATTGAAAGAATGTTGTGAGATAAAGGGTGTGTTGGAAGAATATGGTAAAGCATCTGGTCAACTTATAAATTTTGAAAAATCTGGAGTTTTTTTCTCCTCCAACATGAATGGTTTTGATAAACAGTTGTGTTGTGATTTTTTGGGAGTTAATCTTTTGAAGGGGGACTCGAAATATCTTGGACTACCTTCCTTTTGGGGTAGGTCAAAGGCAGAAGCATACACTTTTCTGGTGGAGAAAGCTATGGGGAAGATGCAGGGCTGGAAGAATAAACTTATTTCCTTAGGCGGAAAGGAGACCTTGATTAAGTCTGTGGTGCAAGGTATTCCAACCTATGCTATGGCTTGTTTTTTATTACCGAAGAAATTATGTGATAAATTGAATGCTTTGACCCGTAATTTTTGGTGGAAGGGTAATCCTGAAGATAGAGGTATTTGTTGGACTTCTTGGGAGAGCCTTGGCAAAGCAAAGGAGGATGGAGGGATGGGTTTTAGGAATTACAGAGCTTTCAATGAGGCGATGCTAGCTCGTCAAGGATGGAGGCTTTTAATGAATAAGGATGCATATTGGGCTAGATTTTTCAAAGGAATTTATTTTCCTAAGTCATCTTTTCTTCAGGCGAGTCGAGGTAGTCGAGCATCGTGGGCATGGTTGAGCATTTTGCATGGGAGAAATTTGCTCTTTAAGGGTTTGAGATGGCAGGTCCAGGATGGCACAAACATAGACTTTTGGAATGATGCATGGATCCCATCCTTGCCTAACTTCAAAATTCCTATGGCCAAATCAGTTAACAGTGAAATTAACTTGGTGGCGGATGTCATTGATCGGTTGGGACAGTGGGATATCTCAAAGATGGTGAAGGAGATTCCTCAAAAAGTTGTTGATGCTATTTTGAAAATTCCTTTACCTCATGTGAAAAGGCCAGATCACCTTGTGTGGCATTTCAACTCTTCAGGAATCTACACCGTCAAATCTGGTTATCATATCGCTCACCAAGCGATTTTGGAGAGTCAAAGAGAAAAGCCTGAATCGTCTTTTAAGCTGAAAAAAGAAGCTTGGAAAGTTATGTGGAAAATGAAAGTGCCTAATAAGATAAGGAGTTTTTGGTGGCGGGCTTGCAAGAACATCTTAGCAACAAAAGAAAATCTGTTCAAGAGGAGATGTGCAGCAGACAATTTGTGTCCCATCTGCGAGAAGGAAGTAGAAACTACGGAACATTTGTTTTTTCTGTGTCCATGGGCCAAAATGGTATGGTTTGGGTGCAACATTAAACCGATGGGGGATTTGGGTGGTAATTCATCTGTGATCAAATGGGTAGCTGACATGATGGAAAACTTGACAGTAAATGAGGTAATTATACTCATGGGCAGAGTGGCTCAAATAGCATGGAACATTTGGAAGTCAAGGAATGAATTTGTCTTCAACAAAATAAAGGTTAACCCACAGCATACAATAGCATCTTTTCTCCATGCTGAGATGGAGTGTTTAAAAGCTTTTGAGATTCCTAGAGTCCAGATGGATAACCCAGTTAATTAGGAGGATTTATCCACCTGGAGGGCTCCGGACAAGGGCAGATTTAAAGCAAATTGTGACGCAGCCATTCCTGCCACCGGGCTTAGGAGTACCGCTGCTGTTGTGCTTCGAAATTGGAAAGGAAAGATTGTGGATGGCCTTGCAAAGTCAGTTCATGTTGGGACCAGTCTTGGAGGAGAGCTCCATGCCATTAGAGCTGCCTGCGAGATGCTAATCAGTTTGGGCTTAAAGGAAGTGGAGGTGGAGTCCGATAGCCAGCGAGCAATCCATCTAAGTGTGTCGGAATTAGTGCCACCATGGGATGTCAGAGCGTTGGTGATGGACATTCGGCATTTTGCAAAGGAAGGAAATCTTCTTTTCAAGTGGGTTCGAAGGGCTGCAAACAAAGTGGCACACGAAGTCGCTTATCTAGCTTTAAGGAATTCCCTTCCTTGTAATTGGATGGTTAATCCTCCCTCTTCTCTTGTACCAGTTTTGGAAAAGGATGTTAATGAAAGCCTTTAAGGCGTGTTTTGTGGATCAAAAAAAAAAAAAAAAAAGAGGAGGGTGGTATAATGGGATGATTTGGAGAAATTATTGGGTTATATGGAGAAATTTTTAATTTTATAATATCAGGGATGTGTTATGTGAAGAAAGTGGGCTAACGAATAAATTGCGAATAGCCGCGGACAAAAAGAAAGCGCCGAATGTTTTGGTTCTTTGGCAGCCGGTTTTCCGATTTTATTAAAATTTAGGAAAAATTTCTTTTATATTTCTTCGACTTTTACCAAAAATTTATTTTGATCCTTCATTTTTCAATTTCAGTATAAAAATATTTCGACTTTCCAATTTTTTTCAATGTCATCCTTTAGAGAGAATCTGTTTTCTTTGAGTCCTACTATTGGGACCGATGGTCGCGCTAAGTCGTCTCCGGCCACTAAACGGCCGATCTGAGCAGTCCACAAATTCTAAAAAAAAAATGAGCGGGCCTACGTGAGAATCAACGGCATCCAATATATGTATGGTACTTGATCCAAACACCTTATTTTTTGTATATATATATCCCTAAAGGATGATAACATTGAAAAAAAATTGAAAAATTGAAATATTTTTATGCTGAAATTGAAAGATGAATTATCAAAATGAATTTTTAGTCAAAGTCAAGGGATATAAAAGAAATTTTCTCTAAAATTTAAAAGAAGGGAAAGTGAAGATTTTGATACTTTCTCAAATTTTTAAAATTGTGAAAGTTGTTTACATATTATTTTTCAACTTTCACTATTTTGAAATGAAAGTAATGCAGCAAACATATTTTCATTCCTATTTTTTGAAATATTTAAAAAAAAAAGAAAAAGAAAGCAGCAAACATATTTCATTCTTATTTTTTGAGATTTTTTTAACATAAAAATAAAAAATATAAGTGCTACCAAACATAGCCCAAGTATGCCTCTTAATTATTAATCACATGCTAGAAAATGCACCTCCACAATCAAACGGTAATTTGAGCTTTTGCTCTCATATCAAACAATGTCATTAACCATCAATGATCTACTCAAAACATCCACCCCACAATGTTGATTGGCTTTTAACAGGTAATGCAGCGACCGGAGTTTTCAAGCACCAATTGCTTTTTAGATTAGATGGGGCGGCAAAATAAAAATAAAAACCTTTAATTAGTTCATGTTTCTGTCAACCTTTGCATTCTATTTATAAGCCCGAAACCCTTTCTCAGGCAGTGAATACCCCAAGTGGAGTTACGAATACCGGAATACGTATTACAGTCAAGTAGAGTGGTAGTCTTTGGTAGGCATACATACTCCCATGCATTTGAGTTCAAACCTCATTAATGGCCAACCGCACTTAGGACTCAAGTCTTAATATGAAACAACATTATATACTCAGGATGGCCAAAGGTAATAGCATTTCAAGTATCTTCATCACTCCAAAAATAATAAAGCAAAAAGAAACACTTAATACACATGATTAATCTCTAATTTTTCTTCCAAAAAAAGAAAACATAACCCTAATTTTGCAAAACGCGTGGTAATGCTAAACATTGTTTCTCAAACATCCTGAAATAGATAAATCACATCAGAAAAGATATATAACCCTACTATACAAAAAAAAAAAAAAAAAGGGGAATCATTTTAGGGATTCTGATCCATCAATACGTAAAAATTTGACATTAACATTGATTGACGGGATTCTTTTCGATAATACGAGGAGGATAAGGAGAACTTATGGGTGATAGAGGTGGCACCGATTGTAGTGGCGGTGTTTATTCCACCGGGGACGACAGAGAGAGAGAGAGTATAGGCGTGTGTGTGATTATTGGCGCATTTAGTTATTTTGTAGTTAATTAAAAAAATAAGAATACATTTTTATCTTTAAGAAGTAATTGTTGCAATTATTTTTATTCTGCTGCACGTCTTTTTCCTCAAGTAAAATTACCAATTTGATTACTAATTCATGAGTAAAGATAAATTGGTAAACCTTCGGGGTGCTAGGGGTGTTAAAAACCCGATCGAACTGAAAAAGACCCAAAAAACCAATTGATCGGTTCCGTCTTCGGTCAGGATGGTGGCAGAAAATTTCTGATTCGGGGTGGACTAAACCGAACCAATTTCGATTTGGTCTCGGTTTTGTAAAAATGCGAACCGACTGAACCGAACCGACAATACCGAACCAAACTACGTCGAACCAAAGTACCCCGAACCGAACCAATTATATATATTACATATATTTACATAATTCGGTTTAATCTTTACCGTAGATTTATTCTGCGTATAATCTCCCCCGTCCACCAAACATAAACCCTATTATCATCTCATTCCCTCAGCCACAGGTCTCACACCTTTCCAAGTTTCGATCGATGACAGAGAAGAGACCAAGAACGAGTGAGCGAGTGATCTCGGTCCACTGGTCTCTCTCTCTCTCTCTCTCTCTCTTGATTAGGCTTTGTTTGGAACTTATGGAAAGGAAATGAAAGGAAAGGAAAATAAAGGCTTTGTTCGGTTCCCATTTTAGTTTTAGTTTTAGTTTTGTTTCCAATCATTACCCTACTTCTTTTTCCAATTATTACCCTATTTATTACTTTCTCACCTCTCTCTATCTCTCTCCAATCATTACCCCTATTTTCAATCATTACTCTATTTCTCTCTCCACCCACTACCAAAACTAAGGTGGTGTTCCGATTTCTTAAAAAAGAACTTTTTAGAAAAGGAAGGTAATTTCAAGCTCAAAAATCATATGTGTACGCAAATAATTTTCCTACCAATATGGATCTTGTTTGATAGATTTTATTGAGATATTTTATACAGTGCAAAAAAAATAAAAAAATCATTTTCATTATATTGGAGTTTGAAAATTGAAGAAAAAAAACTTTTTTTAAAAAAAGGGTTAGTAGAACACCCCCTAAACTCCCAACCAAACACTACCAAAAAAATTTTCCCTCGCATTGTTTGGTTAGGAGAGAAAGAGGAAGGAAAATAAAAGTTTTAAGTTCAATGAATAGTAGGTTTTCTCTCATATTTTCCTCTCACTTTCCTCCCTTTTTCCTTTCCTTTCCTTTCCTTTCTTTTCTTTTCTGCAAGTTCCAAACAGAGCCTAAAGCTCGGAAAGAACCGTGAGAAGAAACCAGTCAAACCACCACCGTTCTAGCTTTTCATTGGAATGGCCAGAATGAAATTAGCAAAAATAGAGGGCTTTGCTATCTTTTTTCGAACGCCAACGGCTTTGCCATCTGCTGTATCTACTACTTGTTCTTTTCGTAACTTGTAACATTCGTTCTGATCTCCAGAATTTTTATGAACCTGTTTGCATTTAATCTGATTCTAAAGCTTTCACTTGAATCGCCATGACTTTACTCCCCTGAATTGGTGTGTTATGGAAACTACAGGTGGATTTTGAATTGGCCCACTTTCAAATTTTTTTTTTCCCCAACTAGCCCCAATTCGGCTGGACCGAATTCCCCGACCGGTCCAAATTCAGACCGAACCGAAATGAACCGATTGTAATTTCGGTCGGAATCGATCCTAGCACCATTATCCCCAAACCGATTCGGTCTTGGTTTGATAAAAAAAATAAAATATCAGACCGAACCGAAGTGGACCGATTGTAATTCCAGTCAGAATCGATCCTAGCAATATTATCCCCAAACCCATTCGGTCTTGGTCTGATTAAAAAAAAAAATTTCGGTCTTGATAATATTTGGACGGAACCGACTCACCCCGAACCAATAACACCTGTTGGACGCTTTCTTTTTTTCCTTCTCCTTATTATTATTTTTTTGGTAAATCCTTCTCCTAGTCTTTTCCCAAACCCTCCACAGTTCATCAGACTGAGACGTTCAAGCGATCATCGAAGCAATGTTCTGAATACCGTACTGGCGAGGGTATCGGTTTTTCCATTGGTACGATACGTATCGGTACCGGTCAAATACCGGATACCGTTTCGGATTTACTGCGACTACAATATATATAATAATTATAATTCAAAAAATCCCCCATGCAATGCAATTCATCATAAAACACTTATGTGTTTGTCTCTTGTCTCACATTGCCTAATTACAAAACTCTTTTTCATCTTAAATAACTTTGCAAACTAGTGGACTTGTGAATGAGGACTCAAGAAGAGATCTTGTGCGCTCAAGAAAATGGGCCGTGGCCAAAGGCAATTCCGGATCCAAGATTTGCTAAAATTCTAAAACGGACAACTTCTTTTTTTTTTAACGTGACCAGGGAAAAAAAAACCCGCAAATGTTTTTTTAACATGTTCCAGAATAAATCCCAGTAACCCAGTAACGTGACCAGGGAAAAAAAAACCCAAAAATGTTTTTTTAACATGTTCCAGAATAAATCCCAGTAACCAGGTACCGGCCGGTATTTTCTGAAAAGTTCAGTACCGATCGGTAAGGATCGATATTTGGCCCGAAACGGTATTGGGGTGTTATGATACCGGTTTTCTTCAAATCCGGTACGTACTCAATAACAATGCATCGAAGATTGAAGGTTCTCTCGATCGATCGATCGATCTCGACACCATTTGCAATTACGCTCTGGTTTGTTTCTCACTCCTCCCTCTCCTTCTCTCTCTCTCTCTCTATATATGTAAAATATGTATGTGCCAGTACCAGGCACCAGCTAAACATCCATATTAATGTGTTACCATAATAATACGCCACGTTTATATTCGGTAATTAAAAGCTAATACTGACGACGTACGTGGCGGCCCTACCATAAATCAACCAGCACGTGCACCGCCATTATAACTCGTCAACGACGCCGTTTTCCAACCAGATACAGTATAGATTAAGCCAAACTTACCGTTGACAATTCTCTAATTCTCTCCTCCTCCTCCGTAAAATAAATAAATAAATAATTACAGGAAAAGCTCTCGGTAGGGTTGCTGTGCTCACCGGCGATGGCGATGCAAACTGGCATAGGGTTTTCCAAGATCATCATCTTGGTCGGAGCTGGTACTCTCTCTCTCTCTCTCTCTCTCTCTCTCTCTCACACACACACACACACACGTACACAGAGAGAGAAAACTACTGTGAACGATTTTGTTACTCAGCTGTCTCTAGATCTGATAATACGCGAGGCTGAAAAATCTCTCTGTGGCAGGGTACACGAGTACTCTCCTGTTCAAGAACGGTAAATTATCCGACGTGTTGGGCGACCTCCAGGTGATTAGTAGTAGTTTTTTTTACTGTCACGTTTTAGAAGAGCGATAGAGAACCTCGAGAACCTAACCAAAGAAAATAAAAATGCGGAAGTGA
>BPLS01000323.1:118487-150166 GCA_019656275.1 Rhododendron kiyosumense
TTTATTATTATTTTTTTCAAGCGAATCACCAGCCTGAGAGTGATTCGCTTGGCCTCCGTCGGAAAGACTCGAAGAGGCATGGTTTTATATACCATACTGGGTCACCAAAAATGCTAAGGAAGCTCAGATTCTGAGGCGGGAAGAATGGAAAACCACTCCTATGTTTGGTGGTCAACAGTTATTAACTGCCTTTTCAACTAATTCTATTTGGGGCAAAACATATAAGAGGATTACAATGGCCTAGGTAGAGAGTAAATAGAACTGAACTTGAACCATGCATCTAGCCACTCTAACGGTCAAAAAGAGATGAAGCTACGTATAGGCAAAATACTAGTGAAAGTATTATTTTTTAGAGACAAACCAAACTCTAAACAGTCTCGATCATTGAAGTGAGCTCGGAAAAAATCTTTTTCGGCCTGAAATTGTATTCTCCGATCCCATCCTCTTTGAAGGATTGGAGAGAAGCTAGACTCGAACTGTAGAGTATAAAAGGGTCCTTCTCGATTGTGTTTTTTCAAAAAAAAAATGGTCAGATTTGGTGAGGAAACAGAATGGGCTAATAATATAAATTCATCTTTTTTCTTCATTTCCCATTATTTCTCACCTCTTCTAGTTTAATTAGCAGGATAAATGATGATCGAGATTCTGCTTTCTTTTTTTCCGGCCTCTTTCTCGTAATCCGAACGGGTTGTAACAAAAGTCCCCTAGTTCACAACGGGTGAACAAAACGGGCTGATAGCATGCAGTAAAATGTGCTGAAGAAATTAAGTTGCAGGAGTGCAAGGATATGTTTGTTTCGCGCGCCGAAGTGATGGAGCAGGATTGAAGAGATTGAACTATATTGCAGAAGTCAAAAAACCGTCTCCTGCACTGCTGTAGCCTCAATATCCTTGTTAACCTCCTGATGTTGTGAATTTCTTTTGTAAAATGAGGAGTCAGCGACAATATTAGTATGGAAATGAATTTTTTTGTTTAGGTCAGAGATATATAGAATAAGTTACTGTACTTAGCACTTAGCAGTATCAATTATGCTCCATGAGCTAGCCACTGCTACCAATGAAGCAAAATACTCCAGAGTTCGGGTTTTGGGCCCAAACCCGCCAAGGCTTGTTTTTGCGGGCCAATCCGGGCGAAAGATATTGTCCGCATCGTGATTTTGAGTAGCATATGGGAAGTCTTCAGACACGGGTAAAAAAGGATAATGGTGCACAGTCCAGCGCTGACAGTATTTTCCAAATATATATATAATGACTGGTTTTTTTTAGATACCGAATGCGCAAATTGTTATTTTATTCCGTTTGACAAAAAAAACAAAGAAGTGCAAATTATGCGCAACAGAACAATAATGCTACTCTTTTCCGATGAAAATTTTTTATTCTTCTAATTCATGCAACCAATGATTGAAAAAAAGTCATGCAACCAAAAAAAACAAAGCAATGAATTTTGTTTGTTTTAGCCTCTCAAAAAAGCATTAATAATGTGTTAAAAGAGTCCATAAAGGCAACTTTAAGAATACATGTTGAGCTTGACTAGTGGGGATTTCATTTATTGGAGGACAAATAAGGCAACGTATATATCAACTGCACCGCACAGAAACTTGGACACCACCGACCGGGCCACGGCATCGAAGAATAATCTCTCGCATAATTTTTCGAAATTGATTTTGACACTCCACTCAGAGCTGACTCTAAGATTTCGGAGGCTTAAGACGATCTTTGAAAATGAGACACTTAATATCCTATCACTTAACGTATAATTCCTCCTTCGTCAGTTCGTTGGGTTTGTTTGTAATGAGAATTATCGTTTAAGGGAAAAAGATGCATCCATGTTAATGATGCACTCACCACACTGAATAATTTTTCCAGAGATCATCGATCTTGAGGTCCCGTGATCCAACTTTATTCTTGCTTTTTTATTTTTTTTCCTCTGTTCTATTTTTCCTGGGCCATTGGGCTTTATGTGAAACATATTCATAGGTTAAAAATGGAGCCCATAACAACACATAACTAGGGGCTAAAAACAAGTGGAAACCCTAATTTTTGGACATTTTTTGGGGCTTAAGGCTTACGCCACATGGGCTTTAGCCCAGAGCCGGCCATGATTCCACTTTTAACAATTGGCAGTCCACTTAGTGTATTGATTATGTGAGATTGCAAAATAAAAAATGATGCCTTTATTCTTGGGTATTCTCAGACTAAACAGGTTTAGAGAAAGATTTCGATCTCCAAGTATTCGTTACGAATCAATGGATTTCGGACTCGATTAAATAGTTCCGTTCTTCATTAGCTACCGCTGCATCAGTGCCACTAGTTAAAAATGGAGTTTCAAAATCACATCACTTTTTCTATTGGCAAACAATAATCTCTCACCTAATTCGGTAATCAAACATGCTCTTGCAGTCTGTCTATCTTTTTTTTTCTTTTGGGTTTGAAGGTCGAATGTCTGAGCCAATTTACGCGCATCTCGCCTAGTCCATCCCCAATTTGGTTAAAAGGCCGTGCTAGGACTAGAAAATTCATAAGAAATTACTTTATTGAGATCTCACCTCAAGAATAGAACCGAAGTCAATTGTGTGGGGAGCAACCCATCAACCTTAAATTTTATTCAAACTTTTTTCTCAGTTACAACTTTTGCATCAATTTGCTGTGAATTATTGGTTCATCTCGATATGAGGAATCGAAAAATTAAAGACTTACGTTAAAAACAAATTATTTTTTGAATAAATGCAAAAAATAATTCAAAAATCAGATTGTTTTGAATTATTTTTTGCTTTTAATTCAAAAAAATTTAGTCTTGAACACAATTTTTATTTTTTAAATTACTTTCGTTAAGGTGAACCAATATTTCACAAAACCTTAATGCAAAACTAAACCATTCTGAAAAAAAATTGAATGAAAACAAAAGAAAAATAATTTTGAAAGATCATTTAGCCGAAATAGACCTAACCCTTGAGGCTCCTTCTATCATTTTTTTGATCAAATGATTTTTAATCCAATAGCCAGAAAATAATCCAACGGTCCAGGTCCCACCAACCCCTCCCCCAAGCAACATGAAAAGGTTTTTTTCTTCTTCCACAAATTATAGTAACTATTTTATTAATAAAAAAAGAAAAAAGAAATCGAATCTACTTCACATATGCTGATTCTCCCCGTCTGGAAAAACAACAACAAACCCCTGGCTTTTTTATAGTCTCTTTTCTCTCTCTACAACTCTCTCTCTCTCTCTCTCTCTCCAAGTCTTCGCAGCGGCGGCGATGGGGAAAGGTCCAGGTCTCTACTCCGAGATCGGCAAGAAGGCCAGAGGTCTCTCTCTCTCTCTCTAATTGCCCTCTCATTTCTCCGTTTCACTATCGATTTCCTTCTTTTACATACGGCGTGTTTATCGATGTGTGTGTTTATGTATGTATTTGTGTGTTTTTGTATCAGATCTTCTGTACAAGGACTACCAGGGCGACCACAAGTTCACTATCACTACCTACACCTCTACCGGAGTCGTGAGTCTCTCTCTCTCTCTCTCTCTCTCTCGCGGCGCGCGCTCACGTGTGTTTATGTTTTTGTATCTGTTTGGATGTCATAAGTTGGGGATTCAACAGGTCGATGATAAGATTGAGGAAAAGAAATTCGAAATCGAGTGTGACACCAGGACGATTTATTTCGGTTCCTTCGTACTTATCAAAAATAAAAAATAAAAAGATTTATTTCGGTTCCTTAGATTTAGGCCCGTTTGGTTGCTGAGAATGGAGGAAAGGAAATTAAAAACCGATTGTTTCCGTTTCCATCCTCCCTCGCGTAGATTTTTGCACTTGATTTGATAAATAATTGGCTGACTCAGCTACCTGGTCCTGAAGTCGTTGAGTAATGCTAGGAACACAACTTTAAATCACAATTTCGGACACAACTATGTTTGTAATCGTTCAGTGCTTGTGGATCAAACGGCCTTGGACACAAACGGCCTTGGACAATGCTGTGACCGGAGTTCTGTTCTAAAATTGTGTTCGTAGACTATTTGTTCGTCGTGGGATTTGTATGTTTTTGCTTTTGGTTTTGTTTCCTGATGCAGAAACCAAATTGAGCAACTTGTTTCTTCCCTTTATGAGGAATGGATGCTTTGCTGAAGGCAAAATATTTTTGGGGATAGAATTGTATACATAAATAGGGTTTGGGTGTTGAAAACATGTAGGAAAACATTCACCGCCGTCCTTTTCTTTATTTATTTTATTTAGCTATTAGAAAGAATAGGAGAATGTGGGTTCTTTTGGGATTCAACATAGATGAATGGATTTATAGTACTACAGGGGTTTCGGTATTCTGCTCCTTATTGACTCCTTTGAGTATTCTGCTCTTTAATAGCAGTTCAACTCTCAGATGTTTCTACTTTAATTACTTCATTACTTGGTTCTGTAGTTGGGATTCAACATCAATGAGTGAAACTATTATCCTACATTGATTTAGTGTTCCCAAATGCCACATTCACTGCATTAGGTATTCTGCACTTTGTAGCACGCATGTGAAGTTAAACTCTCAGATGTATTCTACTTCAATTACTCGCCCAAACCTTGAGTCTGGTCGATGTTTCAAAGAAGTTTGAGGACTTAGTAGTTTGAGAAAGAAGATGGAATGATTAGTTGATTGTTAGGGGTCATCGCTTCGCCATTTGCAATGGATATTGATGAGTATATCTGATAAAGGTTCAAAATATGATGGTAGTTGGGTCTTTGAGAATGGGATGTAGGTTATTAAGACACCTTGTGGCTCTTCGTAAAGATGCAAAGCTATCCAAATTTCACTTTATCGATTTTAGAGCGAGTTGTGAGGTGCAAATAGTTCAGTTAGCTCCCTGTCGGATCTGCAAACAGGGAGTAGCTGAGGGGATGAATATAAGATGGAGAGAGCAGAGAGTAATATACTTATTGGTGATGTTTAAAGAAAATGGAAATCATATATGTTAAGATATATAAAAGTTAAACAGGGGTGCGGCCAGTTCCAGGAGTGTATAGGAGCGGGATACTCACACTGTTCCCGACCTGAAACCATTGGTGATTTTCATTTCGATACAATCCCCTACCTTTTGGGTCAGAACGTGGCCGGGAACCGCTCCTCCTATAGGGGTGAGCGGTTAAATTGCCATCTTTAAATGGTACATATTAATGTGTTTTCACTATGTATTGCAACATTAGTCTTATATGCATGTCCAAGCATTTTTGCAATTAATTATGATCTGGTTTTGTCCTAATATCTGTTACACGTTAGAACCTTGTAGATGATGATAGATGTTCCTCTCGAAATGTCTGATCTTCGTTGTTTTCCATGTCCAGGCAATTACATCAGCAGGAACCAAGAAAGGTGAGTTGTTTTTGGCTGATGTTTCCACCCAGCTGAAGAATAATAACATCACCACTGACATAAAAGTGGACACGAACTCAAATGTAAGTCACAAAATCTCATTCAAAAGTTCCATATTGACTTTTTTTTACCAAAACCAAAACCGTGCATGATCTTAATGTGTTCAAGGTTGGCTTGTACTGTATAGATACTCCTTTGGCTTGTTTGCAAGTAGTCTGTACCCTGTGTTTTCTTTCTAGCTGGGGGTGAGAATTGCACTTGTTAGACTGATTTTTTTTTGTTTGAAGATGCTGCTCTTTGCAATTTTGAAAATTTTGTCTATTACATGTAGCCGTATCTAGAGCTGAGGATCTTAGTATAGCTTTTAGTAGTGCAACATGAGTAGAATCATGTTATTTGAGTTTTCTAGAAATCTAAGCTGTCATGAAACCAGTGCTTGTCTCTTTATTGGCAAGTTCTGAAAATTTTTCTGTAATGCTTCTATTGATAAGAGGATGTGGATTCTTGCCTCATGCCAGTGATATTTTCCTATTGTGATTGACAGTCCAATGGTCCTTTTGTTCCTCCTATTGGATGATTTGTGATGCATACATGCCCCTCAAGGTCAAAGTGTTTGCACTGTCAGTGGCATACAAGTGTTAGAGTATAGGCCCATGTTGCTTGGTTATGGAATGAAAGATCACTTAATATTTAATAATATGAGAGACCTCTCCACTCATTGCCAATTGGTTTTGGTTTGGATATAAAGTTTTCACTTTGTATTAGAAGCAGGTCCATTCCATCGCAAACTAAGATTGAATTAGTCCACAGACTCCACACTCCACGATGATAGACCCAATAAAAGGATGCACGCAGATAGGCCCAAAAAAGAGGCTACACGTGATGACTAAAATGCGGCTACATGTGAGGGGGAGTTAGAGAATAGTTCCGTATTGCTTGGGTATGGAATGGGAGATCACTTAATAACATGAGGCAACCCTCCACTCATTGCCAATTGGTTTTGGGTTAAATATGAAGGTTCCACAAATCTCAATACCCGTACATGGTTTACAAGAGAAGGCCGACTTGCTCTTTACGCATTCAGTGGTGTGTCATTTGTAGGGCTCCCAAGAAAGTATTGACATTTTTTTTTGTTACATACTGCTATTGCGTTATCTGAAGGATGGAGAGCAGTGCTCTGTGCATGGTTTGCTAGGGTATTTTAGTTTCTTTTTGGGTTTCAGCATCTTTTTATTTAGAGGGATATTTTTATATGATCTTTTAGGAATTCAGGAGTCAATTCAAGGTTTTCCTGTTACCTCTCTTCTTTGCGTGGTGGACTGCATGTCATCTTTCCTTTGTACATTTATTTAGAGATTACTATTATCACATTTTGCTGTTGAGAATTGTGGAAATAGCCTCTCCGGTTGCGGGGAACATCCAAGCCTTCCCAAACCCTACGGTAGCGGGAGCCTTGCACGCTGTGATATAACATTTCACATAAAATGATGACCGTGTAGTCAAAACTGCTTTTTTAGCAAATTGTTTGTAATGTAGCTCTGTTCTGTTATCTGGCTAGGCTTACTTTCCAGTTCTGTTCAACAAAAAGCTCATGGTCAATCGTCTGAGCTTAATGTAAAAGATTGCATTTGTTTGATGAACTGGACAAACATCAGTTTTTGTGATCCATAATCTGTCACAAGTTTACCTATAATTTCTTTGGTCATGGATTTATTGAAACTGAGACGGCAGATTTTGTGTTGATTGATGTACTATGGTCTTCAACTTTTATTCCCATCCACAGAGATGCTTTAAGAGTTCACTTGATGCTTTCCAAATCTAGCTGACTAAATTAAGTGTATCTGTAGCTTTTGACCACAATTACCATTGATGAACCTGCTCCTGGACTCAAGACAATTCTCAGTTTTAAGGTTCCTGATCAGAGATCTGGCAAGGTGAACAGACTTTGGCCTTTAAGTTTTCAGCTTACGAATAACTTGCATCCTGTAGGAGTCTCACCCTTAAGTATGCTTACTCTGACTTATGTGATTATGGTAACAGGTAGAGCTACAGTACCTGCATGATTATGCTGGCATCAGTACCAGTATGGGATTAACTGCCACTCCCATTGTCAACTTCTCTGGCGTGGCTGGCAACAGTGACTTGTCTCTTGGGGCTGATCTTTCTTTCGATACTGCCACTGGAAACTTTACCAAATACAATGCTGGGTTGAATTTTACAAAGACTGACCTCATCGCCTCCTTGACACTGTGAGTTGTGCGTTTGCTCACGCAGAATGATCCTTTGATGATCCGTAAAATGTTTTTACTTTTCTTGCTCGGTTACTCTCTATCTGATTTTGTGTTCTACCATAGCATTGTTGTGTAGCAGTTGGGCTTGATCATCAGATAGGTTTTGTGATTTCTTCATTCTGTAGAAATGCTGTTGTTCTTATGGATATGTGTCCTCTGCTTGCATTAGAAACAGAAACATTTTGCATACTTTTCGGAGACATTCCAAGAGATTGAGAATAGAAGAAATGTTTATTAGCATTGACTAAAACTTAACTAAGTGCTTAGGAGCCTAATAATTGTTGTAAAACCCTAAGTGCGTGAATTAAAACTTATCCGAGTGCCTAGAAGCCTAATAATTGATCCGCTGGTTCTTAAAATGCAAAAAAACTAAAAATGAGTAAGGCAAATGTTATTATGAATCTAGAATTTTCAAGTGTTGTCAAACAAAATTCAAATCTGTGTTGGCACAACTTAGTTTCATTAATCTTTATTTGTCCAGACATTTCTCTGTTGGTTGGAAACATTGGGATTTTTTTTTGTTGTTGTTTCACTCATATTTCATTTTGGTCTCTCGGGAAATGGCAATGTTCAGCCTGTTTGATAGAATAATGGAAATTTTGTTACTTGATAAGGCATGATGAATTACTTGATAAGGCATGATGAAGTTTGTTGTATCTTTAACGATGTATCCCAAAAAAAAAAAGGGGGTGAAGGGAAAACTGTAAATCAACCTTTATGTTTTGACCGGATAAGCTGGCAGTGTCGGTGGTGTAAATGGATGTGCTTTGTTTGTTTGATGGATATTATATTTGTTGGTGGGTACAGGAATGACAAAGGTGATACCCTTGCTGCTTCCTACTATCACTCTGTTAGCCCATTGACAAACACTGCTGTTGGTGCGGAGCTCACACACTGCTTCTCAAGCAACGAGAACTCACTCACTATCGGAACACAACATGCACTGGACCCACTAACCACGGTAAAGGCTAGGGTGAACAACTATGGCAAGGCAAGCGCTCTCATCCAGCACGAGTGGCGTCCAAAGTCCCTCTTCACTATCTCAGGGGAAGTGGACACCAGGGCTATTGAGAAAAGTGCCAAGATTGGACTGGCTTTGGTTCTGAAGCCATGATTTTTAGAAATGTCATTCGTTGTGAATTGAAAGGATGGCGATGTTTTTGTCAGGTTGAGAGCAATAAGGTAGTTGGCATGACCTCGGCACTATTCTCTCTCTTTTGCCTTCCAGTAATTGCGGTGGCATTGGTTTTTTTCCTTAAAAATTGGTGGTTATTCTGTTGTTCAATGCCGGATTGAATTAGCGTAATTATTCTTATGGAGTATGTGGAAAGCTTGAGTAGATGGAGCTACGTCAGGCTTGATATTATGATCTAATCTACTAGCCACTACTGTAACCACGAGTCCATAGTCACTCATGATCAATTAACTTTCACCAAACTTGGCCGGGGCGGGTGACGCCTATGTCGGACACTGGATATGGAGCTACGTCAGGCTTGATATTATAATCTAATTCAGAAAATTTTATTTGCGAACTATTCCGTAAAAAATGCTTTACGGAGGTCAATCACGTACATTCTAAGTATTTTTTGGACAATTTGGATTGAAAATCAATTGTGACTGATGACAATTAAATGTGACTGGTTTTTTTTTTATTCGATTTGACTGGTCATAATTGAAAATGAATTTCAGCTATTGATTGTGCGAATGGATGACTAAAATTGCGTTGCTCGCCACCGTGAATAAGTTTCTCAATCTAATTTCCTAACCGCTACCGTTGCAACAAATCCGTAGTCACTCAGTTTATAACTTCTGCCAAACTTGGTCCGGGGACAGGTGGCACCAATGGAGACACATGATTTGTACATAGCAGTGCCCCGAACCATGTATAGTTATGCAAAAAGCCCTTACCGGAACTGAGCTAGAGGGGATGCAATAATGTTACTATTCACAAAAAGCTAAAGGCAAAAAAAATTAGCTCAGTTTGATATCGGTAAGAGCTGTTTCATAATGTGTAGGGCGCTTTACAAATCCTGAAATACCCTACAAATTTTGAAACAGTCCTTATTTATATCGGATTGAGTTTATTTTTTTCAGGAACTCATGAAAAAACATTTTTAGAATAACTTGCGGTTTAAATTATCTTTGTAGGACTTGTAATGGAACCCACAAAAAAATTTAAAAAAATATCAATTTCTTGCGAGTACCAAACAGGACATTACGTGACATTTTCTGTCCAATTTTCTGATTTCTGTTATCAACTGAACTAAGTAGGTATTGGTATGATAATTGAGGGGATGAAATCGTCAAATTGATAGTTTAGGAACGGAGTAGAAATATGTGTCTAATTTAGGGGATAAAAGAAAAAAGAAAAAAAAAAACACTCACAGCCAAAAACAGATGTAACGTCCACGCAACTCAACCTATCCATTAGTTCCATATTTCACACGCTATGCAGTTGCTGTGGAACCACTACATTCAATTTTTTTTTAGGCTCCGTTTGTTTTTTTTTTTCGACGAACAAAATCATCTCATATATTATCGATAAGAAAACACAGTACAAAAAACGGACACTACCGATCCGGAAATACAAAAACAACAAACAACAAACAAAACAAAAGCCACCTGGAACCAAAACGCCGGAGCCGGATCCATTGATCACACTCGTAAGGGTGGGTGGAGTGGCCAAGTGGAGAGGCCAAGTATGGATAGAGCAACTCTCAAGATAGACCCACTGCACCAACTTGAACTCGTTACAACCACAGGCTGAAAGCCAAAGCCGCGATTGTCGCCGTCGAGCTGGTTCCCAAGACCTAGATCTAGAAGAAAAAAATTTGAAGCGTTTCATTTGAACTGATGCTTCTAATTCAATCTTAACATCAATTTTCACCAAAAAAAATTTGATAACCACGGGAGATGCTTTACTTCAATTTTTAATCAAATTTGACCATAATATTGGATAGGGACAGGAGATGCTCTTACACCAATACAAAAATTTTATAACCACACACACTTATTCATACAATTTTACATACACACATTACAGCAATTCTACGCACTCAACGTTAAAGCATAATTGTATCAAAAACCGTTCGATGCACATAAGTTCTAATACAACAAATAGTTCCGGACACAATTGTATTCAGAGTAGTGTTTTAACGGGGGAATTGGAGAGCCTGCCGTGCTCTAGCCACAGCACCCTCTGCCGTCATACGTTGCCGTGTTTGGCTCTTCCTTGCTCCTAAATTTCAGCCCCCCTTATTCCCCGTTTGGTACCCATTACATGACACATCCTATAAAAACATTAAGTGGTCATACACACTTGATCTTAGCCATTCAATATATAATAATTGTTCGAGTGGTCCTGTAAAAAGATAAGCTCGATCGGATAATTATAAGTAATTGATACAAGTTTCTAATATTTTTTTTTTGAATTCAGAATCTTGAATTGTGAACGAATTTTGAAAAAAAGAAGACAATTGTGTGTCCAGAATTCCTCCAGATGCGAGCCACACACTGCACGAGTACTTCCAGCGTGTAGGGTTCATATGAGCGTGAGTATGTGTAGAATGTTTGTGTAATAGGTGTGTTCCACTGACTAATATAAATACGTATTTTTAAAATAAATATTTATTTTTTGAATTAAATGTAATGTATCATGAGAGAACAGCTCATAAGACAGAAAATAAATATTTAAAAGATAAAATAGAAAAAGCTACAGTATTTGCCAAACAAGGCACTTTGGCCGCTGTACAGTTCGTTTGTATTTGTGGGTCGATGATCATGAAGCATGATGATAAACAAAATGGAAACCATGAGACTCTCCTCCTCTCTCCTCTCCTCAATCAAACACAATTCTCACTCCTCCTCCTCCTCAATCTCTCACTCTCTCTTCTCTCCTACCCAACCCAAATCCACGAATTTCATTTCCTTGAAAACCATGTACCCAGGGAATTCGATTCCCCGTGGAAACCGAAATCTCTCGGTCGTTTCTGCTTCTAAAGCCGACGATGGATCTCAGCTTGACTCTCCTTTTCAGGTACTCTCCCTCTCTCGGCTTGATTTCGTGATTAAGGAGGTGAATCGAAATAAAACATGTTTAGCTGTTATTAGGATGAATGAAAATAAAGCTTGAAAGTTAAACTTATGAGTTTGTACATGTCTATCTATTGTGTTGCGTGCCGATTGTTGCATTATCTGCTTTGGGCTACCTCAATTGCGATAATTAAGGTGGGTAGAGAAATTATTATTTGTTCGATAAGTCAGTTATCCGGATCAGCTTAACGTGCTCCTCGACTAATTGGGGGAGCAATCTTGGAGACCAATCTCACTGTCCATTAGCGGGGTCCAATTAAATTTGGGGCATATGAGGTTGTGGACTGACCCCAAAAAGAGTTGATAATAGCTTGGACTCCTAGCCTAGGAGGATTCGAGCCTAACATCTTAAAAGGGAGCAAGCACCTAAGTCCAAGCTTGTCCACCAGGCAACCCCTTGGTGTTTTAAGGTGGGTAGAAATGAGTGTTTCATCGGACTGACTATTATTATCCTCTTTGGTAAATTATACTTGCATTACTCTAAATGGGGAAGCTAATCTTTGTCGATTATGTAGGAGCACCAGGTGTACTCAAACTTACCTCCGTTGGTGTTGGTGGTATTTAATTTATTGTTTACTCTCTTTTTTTTTCTAAATTTGTTAGGAGGTTGTGTCTGGCGAGACTCGAGAGGCGCACGAAGGATTTGTTTTTAGTGGACCCTAATCACATATATTTCTGTAATGATAAGTTGATAACAAAGAATATATCTACATATTGCAACTTTCTAAGCTTGAAGAAGAGATGAAATTGTATGCATATACCTAGCCACCTCTTAATTTTACACTCATGACCAAAAATGGTTGAGAAGTTGGAATTTTATGGGGCTTTTATGCACATATGTGGAATTTTAAGAATTTTTTTAACCCCTAGGGACTTGTTAGCTCAATCTCGTTGAACATTTTCAAATTAACTTGGAAAACTAGTACAATCAACTCTAACAAATGACATGACATTCTGTTCAACCCAGGTTTAAAAATGAGATTTTTGACTTTTCTGAAAGCTAATGTTACTCAAGTCCAAAATCCAAAAAGGATCAATGTGAAAATCTGTTCTTATCGTGGGTTTTATCTATATTGTCCATGTTTCACCGAGTTTGAGCTGAAGGCAAGTAATCCAAAAAACTAGCTTGTTTTACTATTTTTTCTCCAAATACAATCACTGGGTTTGGCAATTGGGTTGGAATTTGTTTCTGCTGCCTCATTTTATCTCTGAATATTGACCAATCCGAGTTTCACAACTTTAACCATGGACATCGAGACTTTGCAGTCAGTGTTTTCTCCTGATACAGCTGAATGTTTCCTTTTGTTTCTTTGATAGGACAAATTTTCTGTGTGCATGCAAAGTTAATAGTTCTCTCAATGCAATAGTTGTGTTTAATATTCGTTGGTAGCTAAGCAACTAGGAACTTGTATCAATATGGTGTTAGATATAACAATAACTAGAAACCCTGCACTATGTGTCTAGATGAGTATTCTGAAGACAAAGACCTAATATTTGCAGTATTGACGCTAATGTGCAGCATATATAGTCCTCCTTGCGATATGTTAAATGTCCTTGAACAATCACCTGTTTTTTTTTTTTCTTTTTTTTCTTTTTCTGTTAATGGTGCTAATAAAGTTCTTATACTTTCCTGCTTCATTGCAGGGAGGGGAATCATTCTTTAGGAGTGTGTTGGCAAGCATGGAAGCAGTTTATTTAAATAGGAACCCGACGGCTAAATCCATCTTGGAGCGTGTCCGTTCAGTGGACAATGATCAAATATGCTATGATCATCTTGCGTTTAGGACATTTGGGGTATAACTTATGCTTGCTTTTGTGCATTAATTCAGTACGGCTTAATTTTGCTATATCTTTTGTCAATTCACAGCACTGTTGGTAATATCGACCCTAGGTTATAATTTATATCCAATATAACGCAAAGAAATGTGAAAAAACATGTCCTTCCTAGTTCCCATCTCCTTTGATTGCACTTGTACAGTTGTACGTACATGCATAAAGATACAATTTGCCTTACATCAATCCTTACTAGTCAATCTGCTTTTGTTTCTCAGTTTCCCTAGTTTGTGGAATTTCTCTTTCTTTGATGGATATGTTACTTTTACTCCTACATCTACAGGTGAATGGCTATGGAATTGATTCAATAGCAAACTTTTTCCTGGATTTTGGTTACACTCAACGCGAGGAGTTGAGATTTCCGGCAAAGAAGTTGAAAGCACTATGGTTTTCTCCTCCCAGTCTTCCTGTTTTTGATGGTGGCAGCGGTGTTGGTGGACCCTTGCCTAGGATATTTATCTCAGAACTTCTTGTAGATGAAATGAGCCAGCAAGCTCAGGTTTGTTGCTGATATTTTTCTGGTTAGATGATAGCCTGGTTCACACTGTTGCTAAGAGCATGCAACATGATTCTGATAAATTCAGGAATGGTATGTGTTTCAATTCACATGAGTAGAATGTGTCTTGTCCATGTTTATCCAAGAATTATAGATTTTGATTGCTGTATACCCAAAAAGATCTTTTAGGACTCATTGATCATTATAATCGACGGGTAGTAGGCTAGACTTCTAGGTAGAAGTAATATAGTCTTTAACTGATATCTATACTGTTGTTGTGAAATATAGTTTAGTAGATATGGCATATGTACTGTGCGAGCAATGTAAGTTTTGTAGCATTTACTTTGTTTTCTTCTTTCTGAATTTCGAAAGAATGAGATCTGCTTTTGATAAAATGAGTTTCCATTATTGGCCTCAGCATATAAAAATTAAGTTGGAATTTTGAAAGTGAAAAAGGCTATTTCTCTGGTCTTTGGCAAATAGTAGAGTATCCAATTATATCAATTTTCAGCTGTTTCTAATGTGTGCTCTTTTCCCTTTATTTTACTTTTCTATATTTGGTCTGATGCTTTCTTTTTCAGCTACTATCATTTGCTTTCTGTTTTTAACCACATTTCATTAAAATTGTTGCATCATGCATGCAGGAAATAATTAGGAAATACACCCAAATATCAGGTAGTGGATACAAGCACGCTGCTCTTTCAAGTGCTCTGGGATCTTTAACATGGGAAAAGCCCTTATACTCCGAATTCCAACTTTTGGCAAGGTATATGATGTTCATTGAGCTGTTCATATGGTCTTGTCTTCATGACTATATGAACTTATTCTTGTATATATGCCCACATTGAAAGGATTTAACAGGCAAATAACCTGAATTTTTGTTGTACCTTCAGACATTTTGTTGCTAATATTTTTGGCTCCCATTTCTTCAACTTTTGCAAGAACTTTGTTGTGGTTTCTGTCTACTTATAAAACTTGGATCATTTGGCAAAATTGAAAAGAGACTGGGACAAGGGCCAAATGGCTTATCTGTGGGGTCAATCAGAACGAACGCTAAGTACATGTAATATATTGTCAAAAGATATATATCCAAACACTAGCAAGAAATAGATGAACATGAATGAACATCCAGGTATATTTTTCTTTGCACGAGTGAGAGATCCCAGGAATTTATGAATATATTAAACACATGTACATATGAAGGAATTCAATTATTGTGTTGATTATATGTTATCCAAAATTTAAAAGCAAACCAGGTTAAAAGATAGAAACAAAACCCAAAAATATCCAAATTTCCGATGGTTTTCGGAGAGAAGCGCTTTTGGGGGTTAAAGTGAACCATCTAGTTGCACAGTTCCCACTTTTTAGTTTTTACTTGGTTCGGTCATTGATTCCTGTCTTGGGAATTGAAACACCAGTCGTGGTCCTTGTGGTTTTGTTCTTAATTCCGACGTTTAATTGCATCAATGGTACAATCTACAGCTCTTAATGCATGATTTTTGGTGGATTTTTAGGGAAAGTGAATATGCTGCGTGGACTCTTGTCAATGGTTATGCAGTCAATCATGTCACTATATCCACACATCGGCTGAAATCTCATTTGAGGGATATCAAAAGCCTCAATCAATTTATAGAGAAGAACGGGTTCAAGTTGAACTCTGAAGGGGGTGTTCTAAAGGGTTTGTGACCAATAACTTCTTGACTTGAGTAACAGTTTGATGACCACCTTTGGTGACCGTGTTTTGTATACAATGAGAGTTGTCGCAAATGCAATTGTTAAGAGACATTAATGCTTTTGTGACAATTCACGTGATATCTAGAACATAACATCTAATGTGGGGACCATAGCATTATTGAAAGTTCTTTTATCTCCTGTTTTTTGCAGATGAGCGCTTGGTCTATTGACTACAAAAGTATGTTTGGAAGTTTATTTTGGTTAGTTTCAAGAATAGTATTTAGCGCGGAAAATGTTCATGTCTAAAGCTTCTTAAGGGATATCTCAAATCCTTTTGCCCATTTAGGCCAAAAAGCCAAAATCTTCTAAATGAAAAGTTTGGACGGAGAGAGAATTAAGCTCATGGGTCTTTGTAGGTTTTCTGATGTATCTTGCTGAAATTTGATCTATTTTTGTCTTGCTGAATGGTGTTATGATTCTTTCATCATCTGTTGCGTGAGAGGCATCAACTATTTTGTAAGCCACTGGGCTAAATCAAATATTCTCGAACATCATGTTCCTTTCGGTTTCCCTAATCTGATTCTTTCAGGGATGGCGCAGATAACTAATAACTTCATTTCTTCACTGTCAGTGAGCCCTGATGGTGGTCTGCTTCAAAGTTCAACTGTAGCAGATTCAGTCTCTTTCTCTTTTTCTGATGGTGTCACGGAATCTGTCCCTTGTTCATACATTGAGTTTGCTGAACGGCTCATTCTTCCTCAATTCAAGGATTTGCCAGAAAAGGAGGTTCGACACCCTTTCTTACCAAGATTATGCTCCTTTTTTCCAAATTATTTATTATCCAACACGTATAATTACTATGCATTCTGGGTCTTAATTTGTCATGTACCCTCATTATACTTCTATTAAACTGAATATCTGCCACCTCCAATGTAGAAATTGGATCAATTTAGGTGCGGATAAGTTGAAGGAACACATGCAGTCTTTCACCATGAATACCACAGAGTGGGAAATATTTCACCGAATAGTATTCCATAATGCAATGCTGCATCTCATGACTCTTCTCTGGAAAAACTTCCCGTCATGTAGTGTTTTCTTATGCTAGTATAATCTGTTCATACTGATTTTTTTGGTATAGTATTCATATTCTCTTGTTTCATGTTGCATTGTTCCTAATCGCTCGTTTTGTCACCTGTGTAGGTTAAGGAATTCCATAGGCGAGACGGATTTGAGGTTGGAAACGCTGACAAGATCTTTGAGAGTACATCCAAGGGCCAGTTAACCAGAAAAGCTGGATGACAAAAAGAAGTTTCATCCATGGGTAAAACTAGGTGTGGCCATGAGAAAATAAAGTCTCATTCTGTGACATTTATCTACAACATAGATCTGTACGAAGTGGTCACACTGTAACTTGTAAATATTTGCATTTTTTTTTTCCCGTTTAACAAATAAGAGAATGAACCGTTAATATCAGATGGGCCTCTTGCCCTTGTGCTATGTGTACTAGGTTGCTTGTTCTTCACCATGGTTATGAGAACTGGGAAGTATAGGTGATCATCTTACTACCTTCACCGTTTGGTATCGTTTTCAAAAATCATGTTTTGCTTTCAGAGAAGATGGTAACAATATATTCGAATGCGAATTGCTTTCAACCTGTTAAAAATTCTTTTCAATTTGACGCTACGGGAAATAAATTTGGACACCTATTTTGAACTCTTTTAAGTTTCAAATCGCTCGAGTGGATAGCCTGGGAAAAGTTTTCTTGAAACAAGTTAAGATAGTGATTATTGAAGCTCGAGTTGAGATAAGCTTGACTATTAAACATAATCTACGTTGAACATAAGCAAAAAAACTCGTAGATAAATTTGTCAAATTTAGACATGTTACTCAACTGGATTTAGATAAAAGAAAAATGATTACGACACAAATTTGTGGAGAATGGAATGATTGACCAATAATATCTAGCATTGTTTTGACAAAGACGCTATCAGGGGGGAATCTGCCTCATTTTAGTTTTGGTGGACAAAAGATGAGAACGTGGATGGATAAGTATCAATCGGTTTCGGGTGTCTACAAAACTCTCTGGTTTTGGTTTATTTTGTTCCACTTGTTGGTAGGGTGACTCAACTTTGCATCACACAATCAGTTTTTGCTGATTTTACATTTTTCCTATTCTGGTTTTTTATGGACAAGATCTCTCAGTTCTGGCATTTTTTCGTTTTGGGATCTTAAAATTTCTGGGCATAATCTCTAATAAATTTTTTGTCTCTATCTCTCTTCACTTATTACTTTAAAAAAGCTTTCTTAAAATCCAAAACGAACAAGGTCATTATAAATAACAAATAAATAGTACAATCAAACCGATTACAAACCATACGAACAACAATGAAACACCCCCACAAGTTCCAAAAGAATACCACGGGAGTGCCTTCAACACCAATCACACAAGCAACGATATTTACAAAACAATTATAAAAGAATAAGAGACAGAGACAAATCAATATAAAACTCGGTAAATGTGATTGTCCATCACGTTGATTCTGTTTCTTGTGCACATCACAAGTATCAGCCTTTTAACCTATTGCCGCCGCATCAAACACTTTCATTATTAGTAGTTCTTTAATGGTTAAATCATATGAATGAAACCCCACATTTCCACATGGCAGTACCTTCTATGTTATCATGGGAGGGTACTATTTTGGAGTTTCCTACCTTCGGGGCCTGTTATAATCCCCCAGATCCAACCCAAGTCCTAGAAAGTGACGAGCCGTTCATAGATTAATTTTACTCTACCGGTTAAGTTTATCGCATGTCTTAAACACTAGGTAGATCAGACATTAATAGAAGAAAATCAATGACTAAGATAATAGTCCTTAATATTCGAAATAAATCGAAAGACAAACATGTAAAGCTCATGTGGTTACAACACTAGATTAATGTGACATTTACACTAACTTAACGAGTCCAGGAAATATGGTGCCGATTTGAACCGGTGCCCCTCCTTCCTTAAACAAGTTTAATTACACAGACATTAATTAACTCATGCACTTACGAATTCTGCAACTTCTTTAATTACTGTAACTATTAATATAGTCCTGATTACTTTCTGATACTCCAATTATATCAAGGAAAAGATAAAGAAAACAGAGGCCTATTATAAAGAACTACGTAGTCGTAAAATATCGGGGAATAAATAGGAAAAAAAATCATCTTTCATTTTTTTTGGGGACCGCGGGGGGGTGGTAATCTTGTTGCTGTGTTATTTTAATCGCAGGTAATGTGTGTTGCTCTTCTCTTCCCCTTTGCGCGCTCTCTCTCTCTCATCACTGATTGTTTTCCGACTCTGCACCAAAACCATCACTTGATGGGTATCGCTGAAGCTCTAATGTTCATTCAAAACCCAGATATTTTCGACCTTATACTATCAAACTTCCACTATATCCTCCGTTCTCAGTAGTCATTCCTGCTTCAATCAAATCTCCCTTTCACCTCATGTGTTAAACCAAATTTTTTCCCCTCTCCAACCACAAGTGCGTAAAACCTCCTACCACATGGGATTGGCTCCAATTCACAACACTCAAAAAGATCGAATTTTCACACACCAATTACTAAAAGATCGAATTTTGGGCCAACAATTACTGCTCCTGCTATGGAACCACAACTGGGTCAGCTTGAATTATCCTTCACCGATCGATACTCCATCTGGGTCCGGGAAACACTCAACGAATTACCCGACAGCTTCACCATAACCGACCCATCAATCTCGGGTCACCCGATTGTGTTTGCCTCAAATGGGTTCTTGAAAATGTCTGGTTATGAGATGGGAGAAGTGGTGGGGAAGAACGGGAGAGTGTTTCAAGGGCCAAAGACTGATAGGAGATCGGTGTTGGAGATTCGGGAGGCGATAAGGCAAGAGAAGAGTTTGCAAGTCAGTATAGTGAATTATAGGAGGGATGGGAGGCCTTTCTGGATGTTGTTTTGTATGCGTCCTGTGTTTGGGAAAGAGGATGGGAGGGTGGTTCACTTTGTTGGTGTTCAGGTGCCGATTACGCGAAAACGGAGGCAATCTGGAGGTGGGTTTGGTTGTGTTAGCACAATACTAAGCTATCATAGATTGTTGTGTTATTATTATGTTTTCTGTTTAGACTGGCTTTTTGTTCATGTTCCATAGATTGCCTCTTTAGTTCGTTTATGTTTCTTGGTTACCAAGTTTTGTAGCCTATATAAAGGCATTCTCAGTCTTAGTGCTTGTTAGGTGTTTTCATTATGTTTCCTCTTTTACACGAGGTTATTATTCATGTTTGTTAGATTGCCTAGGTTTCCTTGTTATGCATGTTTCTTTAATTCGTTTATTTTTCTTGATCACTGACTCACCAGGCTTTTTGGCCTATATAAAGGTATGTTTTTGTAGGCAATATAAAGGCATGTTAGGGCTATGTTTTGATATATGAATGAATGTGAGGTTCTTAACAATTTATTTTTTAACAGGACGCAATGGGGGTGGTTTTTGTGAAGATGGTTGGGGGTTTAGAGAAACAATGATTGGTTCTTGTAGGAGGGAGGTGTGCTCAGATTCTTTTGTGGAATTGACTCGTGTTTTGGCTTTAGATTCGGATGGTAGAGGTTTGTTTTCATCTTTTCCCTTTTAGTTGTAGTTGATGTTGGATTGATGTAGATTACCTGGACCTTAGCTTGTACTCTCCAGGGATTCTCTCACTGGTTCAATTGTTTTGTATTGTGGTTGCATATGAGGTTGTTGTATCTTAAGGTTTTCCATTTCATCCAATTTCTTCTGGCTTTTTTGAGTCCAGGAATGAAAACAAAGAAACTTAAATCTTAGATGTTGAGATATGTCCAAAAGTGAGTTATGGGCATAGGGACAAGTCTTGAACACTTTCTTCTACGATGTGTTAGATTCTTTGGAGATGTATTGTCAAATTTCTAAAATTCAATTGAGTTCAAATGGGATTTAGGCTATATTAGTTTCTATTCGTCAACAATGTTTCCTTTCCAGCAAATGGGGACTTCTTTCGCTTCGAATATCAAAAGCATTATGGAATCCAAGTTTCTAGATTGCATATGGCCATTGGCTGTCGACATATATCCAACAGCCTTGCACAAGTGTCGGCAGTCCGACATGGGTATTTACATGCGTATAGAAGAGTCCATATAACATAGTTTAGTGTTGCTTACTCATTCGCATTCTGGGTCATTTAAGGTTCTTATCAACTGAATTTGTGTTCGCAGAGTTAGAAGTTGAAGAGCACTGTGAGGCTAGTGATCTAGAAAAGACAAAGGCCGCATCTGCCATGAACAACATCTTGTCTGTGCTAACCCACTGTAGCAAGTTAACGGGCAGACTAGTGTGTGGGAAGAGATGCTGCTTAGCTGGGATGGTCCCTCTTGGTTCATCCTTAATTTTATCTCTTGGTAGAATCAAACAAAGTTTTGTATTGTGAGTTGTTGCAAATTCCTAGTTTTAATTGCATTACCTTGGATACAGTTCTTATCCACTAAGGCTGTGAATATAGTTTCTTTTGTTTCGGCAACGTGTGTATGTTGCCTTGCAGATCCGATCCACACTTACCTGACATGCCTATTGTGTATGCGAGCGATGCCTTCTTGAAACTAACAGGTTTGTGAATTGCATACTTGTTTGATTACTCCATAATGAACTTAGACTTGGAGATCAATCCAGTTATTTATGCACGCACTATCCAACTTACGGACTTTTTTATCCTAATCGAAGGGTTTTTTTTTTTTTGGTTTTCAATCTTCAATAGGATATGCTAGACATGAAGTTCTGGGCCGAAATTGCAGGTTTTTAGGTGGCGTGGATACGGATTCATCAACCATATTTAAGGTGGCTATTCTCCTTAGCTCAGTTTTTTTGTTTTTAAATGGCTTTTTTATTTTTTTGGATACAAGCGATAGGAGAATATAAATATCAGAATTACATCAAACAGAAAACAAAGTCCACAATTACTATAAGCTTGACCCAACTAATAGCTGAAATCATCCCGACAAATACAAGGGGGATAACACCCACGTGCAGGTAGGGAGACTTGAACTCCTGACTTCCTAGGGAGATGCAAGAGTCTTGTTTTCAAGTGGCTTTGATTAGTAACTATTGTGGATTTGGTTCTATTGAATGCGAAAAAAAGGTTTTTAGGCGATTGTACTGAGTTTTGAGTTGGGCAATTGTTTTGCAGATAAAGGAAAGTATTCAAACTGAGCAAGCATGCACAGTACGTATCTTAAATTACAGGTCGATACATACCTATGCTTCTTATTATGTCGCGAAGGACCTCCTTATTTGTATTTGGATTTATATGCCACCTTTTTTTTGGATGTTTCCTTCTCAGGAAGGACAAAAGTTCATTTTGGAACGTACTTCACATCTCACCTGTGCGCAATGCTTCTGGCAAGGTAGTGTTGTTTACATTTTAACTTGCACGACTTATTCCTATTGTCTTGCATATTGTTTCTGTTTTTATCTGTAATGGGATGGTGTTTCATGTTCTTGTTGCCAAGTTTCTAGTCCTTTACCTTTTTTTTTTTAAACCAGGGGTGGAGAATACGTGTCACAGAATACCTTTCTCTCATATGGTTAAGATTCTCCTTCCCGAGTAAAAAATATGGTCATATTTTTTTGTCCCCATTTTATCACAAACTGCTAAATCTAACTATAACTAATTAAAAAAAATTTGGCTTTGATTTGCCATTTGTATAAGCAAGATATGTAGCTGTTCGAATGCCGTGATGAAATTGTTGTCGGTCGTGTGTTAGATTTTGTTATTGCTGTGATGCTTGTTTTAGTTTTTTTCCTTTTATTTTTTTCAATTTCCCCACAGCCTTCTTATGAAAACAAACTAAGCCTTCTTATGAAAACAAACTGAGCTCAAACCCCGCTAAAAGAAGGAAAACAAACACAATAAGCCATTGCGCGAAACAAGAATAAGAAAACTAACCAAGCTACATTATCTCTTCCTATGTATCAGAATTTTGATGAGAAGTTACCGGCAAGGTATAGTTGCCAAAAGAATTCTCTGCATTATCCCTACTCCCAGAACATACCCTATCACTTACCATTTTCTCAATCTCCTTCAGAACAAAACTAGCAAATGCTCATGTAATCCCCAATTGATGTGGGTATGGTCAGGGGAGAGGACTGGAGATACACCTAACATTTGGCCCAATTAGGCATCAAAGAGGGCAATCCTAGAAACCCGATTCAATTGCTGTGTTCATTACCTTGCTTCCTTCATTCAAAATCTAGAGCATCTATAATGCCCAATTGGCAGCATAACTGATGCCTTCAATTTCTCCATCACCGTCCAATCATCAATTTGTCGTCCAATTGGCAGAAGAAGATCACAGTTGGAACCAGGGGAGTATCTATAGAATTCCCTTTTAACCTATGACAGCTCGCTCAAAGGGAGAAACTCGATTGCCACCCTGGCACGTGCCTCTACATATTATGCAAAATTGTTGGTTTCCAAGAAATGACTTGAGAGTTTTAGAGGGGTTACAACATGAACTTCCTTCTTGTGATCAATATGGCAGGAGAGAGATATTAAGTTGCTTAGGATGTGCGACCAAATTAACAAAGAGACACCAAACATGGATCTGATACTCTGTTTAGAATTCTCAATTCTATCTTCTGGAAACTTTTGGTCAGATGTACACAACTAAAGCCTGTCTTCTTTTTCTTTGGCTTCAAATGATCCACATATGAAGCTTCTGTCTTCAAAGATTATAATCATTTCTTTTTGTTTTCTTCGACTTTAGCAATTCTATTTTACCTAATAAGACTACATTTAGTGTACAATTCCAATAGAAACCCCATGCAACTTGTGCCAAATCGAGCTCTTAATCTGTCAAACAAATGTTTCAATCTATTCCATTTCATCACCGAAAAGCACTTCTATTTTTCCATAGGCAGTTTTTTCATTGTCTTCTATGGCATGCAGATAGCTTATTACGTGGGGGTTCAAATTGACGAAGGTAGCAAGAACCATGATAAAAATGGGCTGAGCCCTGAGATGAGGCAACATAGCGCTGTGGGTGCAGTAAAGGTTGCAGTGAGGAGTTTGTCAATGATTGCTGGTACCTCCGAGTCTTAGCAGCAACAACTCGTGCATTAAAGAATTTCCTAGTGCTGTATCTGATTTTTCATTCTCCGGTTTTCTGCATTTTATTTGTAATGTAAACTAGAAGTAGGTTGGACAAGGAACTTATATATATATATAGAATAAAAGGGTTACTAAATAGTAACAGGCTTGTATATAACAGAGTAACTTCTTTCAATTGTAGAGAAGTTGTTATGGTTCTTGTGTTACAAGTTGATCATTTTATTGATGATCGTGTTGTATAATTGCCTGAATTGAATGAAATAAACGATTTTTATGATAGATGATGTTTTTTTGGTGAGCTCATAATCCAACGTTGAACTGATTCATATCTGCTGAACTTGTTGGATCTATAGACTAGCAGATTCCGGCAATCAGTTCAAGTACTGTTTGTAGTTCTATGTTTATGTTTTAAAATTTCCGCAAGCAGTTTTATCAATATATTTTTGATGAAATGTTTACAAAATCTACGGAAATCGTGCAAAAAACAAATACTAGTTTGGAAAAATTCTTGGTTTGGATTGAGGTTGGTATTAATGTCACAAAAGTATTTGTTGATACTATGCTGTCTTATGTTCATGATAGCATTCTTGTCCGTTACGATAGCAAGATTTTGCTTCTGATCTACTAATGAGATGTATATATTTGGTTCGACGGTCATAGGTGTACGGGCTAGTTTGCTCACACCTCGACTATATTTCCTTCCTCGAACAGGTCAAAGGCATGTCATTCATGCCAGTGCTACGGGATTCATAAGAGATTTCTATCTTCCGGCTTGACTCGAAGAGGTCGCCAAGTTTCGAAGCCAGGATGTTTGCGTTTATAGGCTATAGTTCTGTTGGTATTTGAGCTACCTCTTTGAGATTTACAATGAAATTACCTCTCTACTTGGAAACACTATTAAGTAATATCAGTGGTGGAGCCAAGAATTTGACTACAGCATCAATTTTAGACACAAATCTTGCCCAAAAAAAAATTCTCTCATGGTTAATAGTACGATCCCAATGTTTACACTCGTTTTGGCACCAAACCTTGGCCAACGTTGGTGGGCTATTTAGTAATTTAGTTAAATATTAATTGAACATGGGCCAAAAATGTAGAAGCTTATTGGGTTTAAAGATAATGGGCCACGAATGAGGCCCAATTAGTTTTAAAGCCGAATTGAATATGGGTTTTGGTTACTTTCGCTTTACGGAAAATGATGGCCCAGGACGTGTTTTGATTATTATACCTGTCAAGAACATACTGAGAATATTTGTTAATACTGAAAATGTCCTTGGCGGGTATTAATTATCAAAACACGTCTTTGAAAAATGACGACCAATGACGTATTTTGATAATTAATATCTGCCAAGGACATTGTCAAAATTTTTTTTTCCCTTCAAAAGGCCTAGCCCATTAAACATGTCCAAAAGGCCCGTTAAGCTCGTGAATGAGGGCAAAACTCACTCTTCTTCAATCCTCTCTCTCTATCTCGATAACTTATGTGTATGGTCCGCTTATGCCTCTATTAAAATTCTGAAGGCCCAATTTCGCTGTCCACTTATAGATTCAAGCCGGAGAAAAACTCTGCATGGACTGATCCCATGGGAGTTGACCACCAAACAACCCTTCGATTTTATCTCTCTGTCTTTCTTGCTCGCTCCTATTTTTAGTTCTTCGATCCTTTGCTCTCTTCCATTTTTCTATGCAGAGCCGCTGCCCCGTTTCTCTATAATTTTGTGTTAGGTAATCTTTGAGGAAAATTAAGAGAGTGAATTGACAATAATTTAAAAACAAAACGATAATCTAACAAGTGAAAGTCACTTATTAAGAGGTAATTTCAAACCGTTCGTTTTATAGATTTCAACGTGTAGAATAGCCATGACAAAAAATTAGATCACTCATACATTAATATTTCAGTGAGTGAATCGTGTTTGTCTTAATATCAAAAAAATGAACTAAAATCGTGTTTGTCTTGTCTTGGATAAATGAGCAACAAATACGATTTAAAAAATTTGGAGCAGAATAGTTATGTAATAAAAAAGAGAATAACTTCTTTACTGTTGCTCCGTAAAGAGTTATTTATAGATGTCGATTGCCAAATAGTAAAGGTTCAAATGTTGGGCTATTTATATGGACGTACGGTTCAAATATTAATGAAACTTTTTTCCGGAAAAGTTTCATTGAAATCTGGACCGTCCAGAACACTTTTGAATAGTTGCAATTGGTTGTTGTGGCAAAACACTTATTTTCGGCTGCTCTATAAATAAATAAGTATATCTTATAAATAAAAAAAACACCATCGTACCCATAGGTAAGATGGTTTCTTAGTATAGAGTAAAACTCATCAAAACCTGCAAAAGCCAATGATCAAAAGCTAGATATACTCTCTAGTTATTCTTGGTTACTAATGACTCTTACGCCCTGTTTGATAACCAGATTGGGCCATGGGATAGAATTAATAAGGTGGTCTCTTAAGGTCTAAAATTTGAAACTTTTCAGGTGCTACAAATTTCTTTTGGACCATTTATATTTTGCATAAGCTTATTAGATATCGATAGTTCAGTGAAAGAATAATACTCCTATTTGCCTTACAATAAAAAAACAAAATGTACCATTAAAAAAATATACAACTTGACCTTTCAGTCCCAAAAATTAGCTAATCAATCTTTGATCAACTTAATTTTTTTGTAAAAAAATATTAGGTTAGAAATTCTACAAAATCAACTGTTTAGATCACATTTTAAGGTTCAGGACGGAACCCATTTGAAAGGCACCACATGTTATATTCGGAAAAGTTTTTGGGTGCCGAGCTGGTGTCACACACGTGGTACCCGTTGGCGATCTCAGTCGTCCAAACGTGTTTTAGACAATCCGAATTTTAGAGAGAGAAAAAGAGGAAAGAGATTGGTTGGGTGAGGGGAGAGAGAGAATAAATCTGAACTGTCCAAAACATGTTTGGTGGCTGAGATGTCCGACAATGGTATCCACTCGGTCACCCAAAAAATTTCTCTTCCATCCGAACGGAACTCAAACTTGGAAAGCTATTTTAACGTGGTTACTGGGAAGTTTTTCAAAGGATCACTGCGTGAGATGGTTTCTACTTATGGGAATAAAACCATCTCAGAAGCCAGTGATCAAAAGCTACTGTATATGTAATCTCTCTAGCTTTTCTTGGTCTCTAATGGAGTAACTCAAAACAGGTTGAGACATTTTCCTGTGAGATTAAAAAAACAGGCTGGAAAATTACTTTTCGGATCTCCACCCACCCATATTAAAATCCCATTCAGTACAAACGATTCCCCTGTTTTTGTATCTCTCTCTCACTTCTGTGTCTATCTACTCCATCCAACAAAACACAGTCCAAGATTCAAGAGAGAGAGAGAGAAAACAGAGCAACGCAAGAAACAGAGCAACACAAGAAGAATGACTTTCAAGAACCACGTTTCCTTGACACTCTTCTCTCTCCTCTCCGTCTTCTCTCTCCTCACCCAGTCCCGAACAGCGCCACCGCCGTTGTACACGTTGGGCCCGGGTGGTAATGGAGGAGGACGGTGGGCCGTACTCCAGAAATCCATTGGCGTCTCAGCCATGCACATGCAACTCCTGAGAAACAACAAGGTCGTAATCTTTGACCGTACCGATTTCGGCACGTCAAATCTCTCTCTCCCGACCGGAAAATCCTGCCGTCGCAACGACGCCGTTGTAAAGCTCGACTGCTCCGCCCACTCCGTCTTGTACGACGTCGCTTCCAACACCTACCGTCCCCTAACCGTCCAAACCGATGTCTGGTGCTCCTCCGGCGCCGTCCACCCCGACGGCACCCTTGTCCAGACCGGCGGCTACAACTCCGGCGACCGCAAAATCCGCCTCTTCACCCCCTCCACCACTACCTACACCGCCGTAGACGGCGGAGACGGCGACGATTCCGACTGGGTGGAACTCCCGGCCGACTTGAAAGTCCGCCGATGGTACGCCACCAATCACATCCTGCCGGACGGCCGCGTCATCGTAGTTGGCGGCCGCAAACAATTCAATTATGAATTCTTTCCCCAAAATACCCCTCCCGAGATATTCTCCCTCCCTTTCTTGAACTCAACAAGGGACAGGTTCGAAGAAAACAATCTTTACCCGTTCTTGCACTTGCTCCCCGACGGAACCCTCTTTATTTTCGCCAATCGGAGGTCAATCTCGTTCGATTTCACAAAAAATCGGGTTGTTAGAGAGTTTCCGACGATCCCCGGTGAAAAAAGGAACTACCCATCAACAGGATCATCGGTTTTACTGCCGTTGAGAGGACGGGAGGCGGAGGTGATGATTTGCGGTGGGGCACCAAATTTTGCATTTTATAAGTCCGAAAAGTTTAGAATATTTGTGGAAGGTTCTAGAACATGCGGGAGGTTGAGGGTTTCGGATTTCAATCCGAAATGGGTCATGGAGCGAATGCCCATGAGCCGGGTCATGTCGGATATGATACTTTTACCTACGGGTGATGTGCTTATCATTAACGGTGCTTCGAACGGGACGGCCGGGTGGGAGGATGCGGTCGGTCCCGTTCTAAACCCGATTCTTTATTACCCGACCGAACCCGACCTCAGCAAGAGGTTTCGAGTGATGAACCCTTCTGCCATTCCGAGATTGTACCACTCCTCTGCTATTTTGTTGCCAGATGGCAGGATTCTAGTGGGTGGGAGTAACCCCCATGTTAAGTATAACTTCACGGCGTCTTATCCGACGGAGTTGAGTTTGGAGGCGTTTTCGCCGCCGTACGTGGGCCCAGAGTACTCTTACGTCCGCCCTACGATCGTATCAGTTGAGGCAATGGATAACGCGATATTGTACGGTCAGAAATTCTCTATCAAATTCGCGGTGGCTTGCAATCCGTTATATCGAGAGATCGCTGTTGCTTTGATTGCCCCATCATTTGCAACACATTCTTTCGGAATGAATCAACGGCTGGTATATTTGGACGTGGTGGGCGGGGTTCAGCAGGTGACGGCGTTTGGGTACAAGGTTAATGTGGTTGCGCCTCCAACGAAGAACGTTGCGCCGCCGGGGTATTATATGCTGTTTGTGGTGCACGGTGGGATACCGGGGGAGTGTGCTTGGATCAAGATCGATAATTGATCGAGAGATCAAAACAATTTCCTGGTTGTTTTGATTTTTCAAATTGTTGTGGTTTTTTCCTAACTTTTTTTAAGGGCGGGTTTTAGGATGGACCAACAAATTGAGAAAAATGAGATTTGGACGTAATTATTTTAGGGAAACAAATGACAAATTAAGAGTAGTTTTGGTTTTACAAATTGAAGACCGTGTAAAAGTATCACGTAGATACCGCCACGTGATACTCTGGAAGCATTGAATAATTACTGTAGGATTAAAATAGAATATCTCTTGTGATAATGAATGTACGTAGCTAGGTTTATTTTTCTTCTCGAGACGTCGTTGACACTTGTTCCGGGATTAGGAGTAGTTGATGCATGGCATCTTTAATTAAACAAGTGCATTTATCAATCTAACTACAAGTCTACAACCTTGAGAGATGGTTAGATGCCTAATTATGAAGCTAACCAACAACTCTTTTGATAACTGATGAAGGCATTGAATTAATTATAAGAGGTTTTATGATGCCACAAATTACTCCCTCAATCCCTTTCCAAGTGTTCACCCTGATAAAATCGTGCAATTTTTTAACAAAAATAAAGTACTTTCATGTGTAATTTTCAAAATTTTATACTAATACCAAATTTAAGATTTCAATTTTTTTTTTGGTCAATCGATAGAAAAGACTATTTTTACATAAGATATGAAGTATAAAGTATAAACCCGGGATACTATATCAATTGTGAGAGTCCACGAGACAACCAAGCCTAACAATTCAACCAATACAAAAAATAAGCCCATTATAGAATAGAAACAAATAAAGAAAGGAAAATGCCTCTAAGAGAAGAACACTCACACGTAGGTGAGGAGACTCGAACTCCTGACCTCTTAGTGAGATGCAAAAGTTTTGACTAACTGAGATAGCCCCAATTGGTTCAATTTGTTCTTTAATTAGCACGATTTAAAAAAAAAAAAATTTATGTATGGGAGTTTTTTATTAGAATTCAAATATTCGATCTTAATTTTTTAATATTATAACATGAAGATAACACTAACAATAGGGATATTTTTGCAATTTTGCAATTATTTTGCCTTGTTTTTCTAACCAAACAAGCAGAACTTTTAAAATATTATTTCGTTTATGGGTAAATTAAATTTGGTTTCTCGCCGTTCTTTGATAAATTTCTGCGCAAAACGAATGAACCAACGAGTTAAAATTCAGAAATGCCCATTCCTTTGTTAACTTATTCAATTGTAGATATTCAATCATTTATCCCACTAATTTTTTTTTTGTCTAAATGGTAGAAAATTTCATTGATAAAAAGAATTCAATACCTCAAATACGATGGTTGTCATTTCCAAGAGAATACAATAACCAAACAGGAGACCTAGATTCCCACGTTTTAATTCTAGAAACCACAAGCCAAACACCAGCCAGCTCATGAGACAACAAATACTAGCGACGATGAGCACTAGATATCATTCCGAAACTTAGAACACACCTACCACCATCACCGACCAGATCTGGAGCTAGAAATCGGACCGGAATAGACCCTCGGACCGGGGAAACCAACCGGGGTTGAATAACTAGGGCTCATATGACTGAATTATTTGTTTATTCATTCATTTTCTCACGGCATTGCTACAAGCATGTTAGTAGTCTTTAATAGGAGACCAGCGTATTTAATACTGTGTGTGTGAATAGAGCAACTAGAAACCTAAATAGATACTTGCAGGGTGACACTCTCTCATGCACTTCTGTCAAACAGTTTCCAAACAATAAAAATTCTCAATTGGGTTTGCAGTCAGATCTATGGTTTTCTTCTTTGGGAGCCATAGCCTGTGAAGTTGTTCGTGCCGAAATTGAAAACATATAGGTTTGGTGGAGATATATGTATGTAGATCTTATGTGTTTGCATGGACGGACCAAAAGTCAGATGAGTTCAGGTGATCGTCCTAAACACATTTTAAAGATTCTACTAGGATTTATAGTACTATTTTTTTATTTCAAATGTATGAACTACATATGTTCGCCAGCCTAACATCAATTTTAAAATTTAACATCCGCCCAATGAGAAAAACTATTTAACGGAGCCTTTGTAAATAAGAGCTCTGGAGTTCAATCTCGCGCGTCCAAAAGACGGTCCGGATTAAAACAAACTATTACTGGTAAAAAGACTACTACTACTTATTACTGGTAATAGTTTAAAAACGAATCTCAACCATTGATTGCCGAGACGGACGGCTGAGATTGCACGGAGCCGGTAGTAGTTTTTCAGGTTTTGTAATCTTACAGATCGAGATGTTTTAGTCCTTTCTTGAGTCATTGGTGACCAAGGAAAATTAGAGAGTGTATGCAGGTTTTGATCATTGGCTTTTAATTAGAGCATTTGACGTGTTTATGATGCTGCATTTAGTGCTAGAACTCTTTCGAATTTTTCTGGAAACTGCTTGACATAAGCAGATCATTGACACTTTCAAGAGCTCGACATGTAAAATAAAATTATAAACTATAAAGTTGATTGGACATCGATAGCTAAGTGATTAGACTAAATGTGGATAAAAAAAAAAAAAGACTAAATTATATTTCTTTTTATTTTTTTAAATAATACTTTCTATATACTATTCATTTATTCAAGGCAAACATGATTTGCTCATTGAAAAACTAATGGCCGATCAGCTTAAATTTTTTTAGGATTATTCTACCTATTGAAGTCTGCCAAAATGAATGGTT